>JAULJL010000052.1:7500-92500 GCA_030761205.1 Fremontodendron californicum | reverse complement strand
GCTGGGGCAAAGCCCGCTTTCTTCGCTCCGCGAATGAGAGAGAAACTCAGAGGAAAAAACACGTTCTCTCTTTGCGAGGTCCGAAAGTGGAGAACGCATAGCATTCTCTGGGCACATAGGATCAAACGTAAAGCAGCGCTTTCTTGGCAGAGCTTTAGGCGGCAAGATACTTTAGGGCTTGTTGGAGCTGCTGAGCATAACGAATCGAAGCCGAAGACGGATCAAGGTAGCTTGCCTGCCAAGCCGATAGGCGAAAGGCCGAAGGATAGAGCGTGCAAAGTCGATCGTGCACCTGTCACTTATATAATAGCCAGTCATCAATTAGAAACAGGCAAAATGGTGATGAATTGCGATTGGTCCAAACCTTCGACCAGCGACTTATTGCGACCCGCCCAGAATGCTCATCCATACTAAGACCTTATTCACACAGCGAAGAAAGGCCGAGTGGAAGGGGGCAGTCAGCTGGCTCGAGCGGCAGGAACTTTTGCTAAAATAATGAAGGAAGCAGCACTCCCCACACTTTCTCTTAAGCTTGTGCGGCTACCCTACCTACCTTCGGGTGTTGAAAAACTCATAGATTCCCGATGTCGAGCTACTATTGGTATAGTTTACAATCCCAACCACGGTGCACGTAAGCTTAGAAAAGCTGGACAAAGCCGGTGATTTGGCAGACGCCCCATTATTCGTGGTGTTGCAATCAATCCAGTGGATCATCCTCATGGAGGAGGTGAGGGGCGCACGAAAGGAGGTAGACCTTCGGTGTCACCTTGAGGGAAGCCCACCAAAGCAGGGTTTAGGGTAGGGGTGGAGAAAGGCAGAAATGAGTTCATGCCACGACGATCTATATGGAAGGGAAGCTTTGTTGATGCATTCCTGTTGAGAATGAAGAAGAAGAGAGATCGTCTTTTGAACAGGAAAATTTTTTCAACAATTTGGAGAGTTTGCTCTTACATGGAAACGAAGACTTTCGAGAACAAAAATATTGAACCGGGAAGAATAAGGGGGAAAAAGTCAAGTCTAAGCGCATATGGCACGAAAAGGAAATCCGATTTCAGTAAGACTTGAGAAGAATCGTAGTTCAGATTCAAGTCGGTTCAGTGAGGGCGACCGCGAAAGTCACCGAATGGGTCAGTCTTTTCCTTCAGTTTGTCCTATATTTAAAATAAAAAAGCGTGGGAGGACGTTGCAGATGTTCGGGACGGACACGACTTCTTCTAACGCTAGAAGACCACTGGAAAACACCCGGAACCAGAGCATGTCGTGAAAGAAGCACACTGGGCGGGCGTGCTTCGACCGTGTCTCCGGGGCACAGTTGAATGTAGATATCATGAACGCGAGGTGCAGGATACCAGGCCGAGAAACCCGGGCAACCACCCTCCCCCTATGCGCCGATCGCTAGCGCATCCAGGGCCCCGGCGCCTAGCTCAGCTGGAGAGGCCTAGCCTGATCTGAGAAGTGCTAATTCGGTTCGTCGGATAGACTTCATTCAAGAACGCCGCCGCCCCTGAAATCAATAAGAAAACAAGTGCTTCGTTTCAGATCAGTGAATAAACCGAAACGAAAGAAGAGACGTTTCTCGCTCGGCGCCTAAAGCGCACTATGCTCCGCTTCAACAAATGAGAGTTTTCGGTGGAACCGGTGAACCGCGCGAGCTGGATAGATGTGTGGGACAGAGGGCTCGTAGTACCAGGTAGCGTAGCTATGCAGTGGAAGGGAAGGAGCCTAAATCGACCCCCCTTCTTTCTTTTTTTTTTCTTTGAAAAAAAGCAGTACAAAGAGATTAGACTCTCGGATGAGACTAAGCAGCCACCGACCGTTCCGACGCGCCCCTGACCTATTTTGATTAAGACCGAAAACCTATCTAAAATGGAGCCTAGTTTAAGCTGTCAAACAAATGATAGAATAGAAAATTTAGAATATCCCACTAGTAGGGAAGGGATATGGATGGAGTCTCGCTCAGTAAAGAGAAGAGAGTTGTAGATTCGTAGAAAAGGGGAAGAGCCTTTACTTTCTATGTTATTAGTAAAGGCGCGTTAGCCTATCTATAGTAAGGGGTCTTTTCTTGCTCGTTAGCGCTTTAGTTTTCAATAAGGACGTTTAGGCTTTACTAATAGAATATATAGGGCTTTTTCATCAGGGTGCGCAGGTCTGGAACCCTATACAAAGGGCGTTTCCTTTCAAATGACAACTGCCTCTTCCTGCTGCGAGGGCGTTGCACGAAAGCAAACCGCCCCCCCGCCCGATCAACTACCAGTTGCTTCGCAGGTAGGCCCGCTTAGGTTAGGGGGGCATTGTCCCTCAGTTCTTACCAACCTCCGGTGTGGAATCGACATGTTGCTAGCTTCAACTCGGTTGAATAAGAATCATTGATTCTCTCTGTTGTCCATTTCTTATTCATTCAGGGCGCTCGGCCGGTGCTCCTTTCTCAAACCAGAACAACTCTGAACGTTAGGGAAGATAAGGGAAGACCACCTGAGCGAAGCGACCGAAGGGACTTGACTTATCCGAACCGAACGATAGCGGCTTAAAGCTAAGCCTATCACGAGCAGCGTCGCTGCTTGATCGGCGGGGAGGAGCATCTCAAAGTATGGGGCAAAGGATCAAGCGCTTTGACTTTGTCTCCCGGGATCCACCACAGGTTAGGTTTGAGAGCCGTGTGATGGGTGACTATCCAGCACGGTTCGGAGAGCACTTTTAGTCTTTGTTGGTGAATGGAAGCCCCCCCTATCAAGCAAGAAAGAAACGGCTCTTCCCACAGCGGAGTCACCATTGACTCTATTTATTATTATGGTAAATCAGTGTATCAAGATCTCAATCTGAGATCTTATTTCGGTTCGATACGTCCACCTACGAGACTCACCTTTGGCTTTCGTCTCGGTAGGTGTATTATTATACATTTTCCCAAAAGAACATTCATTCATTTCTTTCTTCCCCGTCGACCACGACGACGACTGAAACGACGCGAAAAAACCAGACCCGGAAAAGAGAAGGGCCGGTGGTGGACATTCGGGAAAGTCGGGCCGATCGGGTGTCTTCATTCAAGCGACGATACAGAAGAAGAACGAAACGAAGTGAGAGGCCGGGGGGCAGGGAAAAGAGTCGGGTCGACCAGGCTCGACGACCGGGAGAAGCAAAACGAAATCCGGATTTGGCCGAAAAAGAAGCAACGCTATGGATACCATGACCGATCACCATCGATAAAGAAGAATCTTTCTAAATCACTTCGGGTCAGCGGGGCCTTCAAGCATCCGAAATACGCCAGGGTTGTAAATGACATAGCTTTCCTGATAGAAAATGACGACTCTTTCAGAAAAACGAAGTTATTCAAGTTCCTTTTCCCAAAGAAGTCCCGCTCCGACGGCCCGACGAGTCATCTACTTAAAAGGACCCTCCCCGCAGTGCGCCCCTCCTTGAATTATTCGGTCATGCAATACTTATTGAATAGAAAGAACCAAATTCATTTCGACCCCGTCGTAGTTCTCAATCATTTCGTGGCACCGGGCGTGGCTGAACCATCTACGATGGGGAGAGCGAATGCACAGGGAAGAAGCTTAGATAAGAGAATACGTTCTCGCATCGCTTTTTTTGTAGAAAGCTCGACCAGCGAGAAAAAGTGTTTGGCCGAAAAAAAAAAGAGGTTGACCCACTTCATTCGCTTGGCGAATGATCTTCGCTTCGCGGGAACAACAAAAACCACCATCTCGCTCTTTCCTTTCTTCGGGGCTACCTTTTTCTTTCTAAGGGATGGGGTTGGGGTGTTTAAAAACCTTTTTTTTGAGGATGCCCGGGAAAAACTCTTTGAGGATGCCCGGGAAAAACTCCTAGGTCAATTAAGGATCAAATGTTGGAACCTCATGGGTAAGGATAAGGTAATGGAATTGATAGATAAATTCATAAACCTAGGTGGGATAGAAGAATTGATAAAGGGAATAGAGATGATAATAGAGATCATACTGAGAAAGAGAAGAATTCCGTACGGGTACAACAACTCTTATTTAAACGAAGTAAAAAAAATGCAATCTTTGTTGTCTAATAGAACAAACACTAATACCTTAATTGAGTCGGTCAAAATAAAATCTGTTTATCAAAGTGCTTCTCCGATTGCTCAAGACATCTCTTTGCAACTGAGGAAGAAAACAAGATCATTTCGTTCCATTTTAAGTAAAATAGTGAAAGATATTCCATTAGTAATGAAAAAAGGGGTTGAGGGGATCCGTATATGTTGTTCAGGTCGATTAAAAGGCGCAGAAATAGCTAGAACTGAATGCGGAAAGTATGGAAAAACATCTCGTAATGTATTTAACCAGAAAATCGATTATGCTCCTGCGGAAGTATCTACTCGTTACGGAATATCAGGTGTCAAAGTGTGGATTTCTTATAGTCAAAAAAAGGGGGGACGTGCTATATCCAAAACGTACGAAATATAGTAAATATCGTAAAGGCAGATGTAGTAGGGGTTGCAAACCGGATGGTACAAAACTTGGTTTTGGAAGATATGGCACTAAAAGTTGTAAAGCTGGTCGTCTTTCATATCGAGCCATTGAAGCAGCGCGTCGGGCTATAATCGGACAATTTCATCGTGCTATGAGCGGACAATTCCGAAGAAATGGTAAGATATGGGTAAGAGTTCTCGCGGATCTCCCTATTACCGGGAAACCTACAGAAGTAAGAATGGGAAGAGGGAAAGGAAATCCTACGGGTTGGATTGCTCGTGTGTCCACGGGACAAATCCCATTTGAAATGGACGGTGTGAGTTTGTCAAATGCTCGACAAGCCGCTACATTAGCGGCGCATAAACCATGTTCGTCAACCAAGTTTGTTCAGTGGTCGTAACGTAATTGGTTAGTGGGGAAAAACCGGGCCCAAATTCTAAAAAATTAGGCGAAGTGTTTGTTCCTGAACGACGGAAGTGGAAAGACACTAAGGGAGAGGGATATACTCCTTTATTTTTGTAATCGCCGAAATTGTACGACGAACCTTTTTGTTTCAGGCGTACGACCCAGATATGTTACGGTCTTTTTGCGGCCGGTTTTTGCCAGTATCGAATAAGCAAAAGAAGGAAACCAGTAAACAAGCAAGACAGATAAGCAGGAATCGAGATTGATAGGAAGCAAGCAACTGATTGATTGTGCATTAGAGACTGAGGTAGTATTCTTCTAGAGAAGGAAAAGGAAAGCCAAGCCAGGAAAGTAATTAAGGCTGATTCCCGAGCTGCCTGACGAGCAGCGGATACGGGCAAAAGACTAGCAGCAGTAACTTTCACACTGGGATTCTCACTGAAGGAAGATTTTTCTTGTTTTTCTACCCTTTACTTATCAAGCCCTGACTTTGATCAATTTCCTCCAACACCGGATATGGCGACAACAGCGGTTACGTGAACAGCGGATCCCTCAGACACAGAAGACGATTTGTAGCATTCCACTAGCTCTTCTTTAACTAGTGCATTCTGCTAGCTCTCCTTCTTTTTTAATCAATCGAATGCCTATCTTTCAAGACAGATACTATTACCATTTCTCGGCCTAAGGACTGCTAATGAGAGCCTTCCTCGCCATGTGAAAAGATCTCTCTTTATGCTCGAAATCGTCTGGTATGGACTTCGATTATCTAACTGATAGGATCGTCCGCTGAAGGCTAGAGATCAGACCCTTCGTCGCAAAGAACGTATTTGTCCACAACCCGGACAGTTAACTTTCTAAGAGATAGAGCAGATTCTATACCATTGGTTAATAAAAGAACTTTCTTCCCTTTCGACTGCTAACTCTTTTCAATACAGTAAAGCGATGCCTTACCACAATAAGAATATGAACGTTATCCCAATAGTAATGAAAGCATCTCAAAAGAGCGTTACGCACCTCTTTTCAGTTAAAACTCCCTCTTATTTTCCCTAAACTATCTAAACTGATCGAAGGCTTTTAACAATACCTTCTTTCGTAGGAGAATAGGGTGCTCTTTCTTGACTTTAGAAGATTTATTGCTAGGATTCTTCCTTCTAGTTACCTAATAACGTATTATCCGGTCTGACAATAGGTTCTAACTATAAAGTCAGTAGAGCTTACGTTCTAAGAAGAAATCGGTAAAGACCGCTTCGCCCCGTAAAAAGAAAGAAATCTCGTATTCATCTATTTCATCTTCATCCCTCTCTTCTATTCATATGAAGTAGGGTAAGATAGATTCTATTTTATCCATAAGTAAAGTAAGCAAGTTCAAACTTGAGTCAAGCAAGATGGGGAAGCACTTCAAGTAGATTCCTCCGAAACTGAGACTGCATGTGCTTAGCTTAGGACTGAAAATCCTAGTAGGAAGAAGGAATTACACGCGCTGGAATGGCAAACTTTCTTTCACTGGGTTGATCATTTGCTGCAACGGCACTGGATCGCGAGGAGAAGAACTTATAAGTCTAAGACTATAACTGTGGCTGGAAAGAAAGAGAACGACAACTCCCTCTCCTATTCAATTTCGTGATTTCATCCCTATTTGTAGCAGCTAACAAATCAGCTGGGAGCCCTATAACAAAGATGACGGACTACACACCAGGATCTCTTTTTACTTAGAATTTCAGCCAGATAGCGCCTACTAGAAAACCTCTGCCCTAATCAACTGCTTTATAGCCGGTCATAGTTATACCGGGGAAAAGAAACTCCAACTGGAAAAAAAAAGGCAGAAAGACCGGAAGGCGATGTAACAGACTCCCCTGGGTCATAGAGAAAGAATAGAACTTGGAGCGAGAAAGACTGGCACTCTAGATCCTCTAACCATGAGGAAAATAAGAATCATAAGGCATTTAGGCCACATCAGGATTTCACTCAGAATCTCTAAAGCAAGCGGATAGGCATCAACCATTAGTGAGTGAGCAACAAATGGAAAGAAATATAAATCAAACCAACTCGCAGTTCTTTCTCTTTTTTCTTTAAGTCACGATCAGAATGAAAGGTAGTTCGCTGGGTATGTCTTTTCCTCCCAGAGGTGCTGGTTCGAGTCCAGCTCGTGACTTGTGTTTGCTCCGTTCAGAAAAAGTTCCTCGCCTTGAACATGCGGATAATCACAAAGCAGCTATTCGCTATATACATCCTCTTTGTCGCGATTCGCCCAGTCACATGCTTATGTCCGGCAGGTGGCTGCCCGAACCTACTGTGTTGGAGCATCTGACCTAATGCCGTGACTCATGTGCTGACTGACTGCGGTCAAACATCAGTGGTCATAGCTGGGATGGATGCTCTCAATATCATAGAGTGGATTTGGCTCTTCTGACAGAAGAAGTTGCCACTTAGCAGTCCTTCAAAAGGATGCTTTTTTTTAATATCTAATAGGTTCTTGATTGGATCCATCCTAGCTATGGCATGCTAACATGGTTTGCCTTAGCTTCTTGGTTGAAAATACGAGGGCTAGGTAGGTTTTTCATAATCGACTAAGTTTTAGACAATAGTTAATAGTTCTTATCTTAGCCGGATTTTTCCAAAAAATTTATTATTATTAAAAGAAACCAATGAGTCTAAGATCAAGATCCCTTTTTTTACCAAAGTTACCAGAGGCTACATTATTCGCATAAGACGCATTTTATAGGGTTCAACCTCAACTGAGATTTGATAATGATAAGCCTCTCGAAGACTAATCGTAGGACTTCTATGTGATTGCTCTTTGTCTTGGACTTTACCACTATGTCATCCATATAGTCATCCATGTATGTATGCTTCATATCATGGAAGATGGCCTTCGGGTCGAACCGATACATAACTAAGGATGGCAAGTGACGCTGGGGAAAGACCAAATAGTTGGAACGGTTTCGGCTAAGATCCAACACTTCTAAGGAAGAATCCAACAAAAAGGAAGCGAGCGGGTGAATTGAAAGGGGATAATATTATGTTACCCGACTTCTGCATCAAGGTTCCGCTCTCAAACCATCCTATTCCTGATCAAGTAAGGAGTCGAACGTTACGTCCTAGTTAATACTAGGCTCGGGCACGGCTACCGCTTCTAAGCCCAAAAAGCCCACCAAGCACTTCTGGTATCGAAAGGAAAGCCTCCACCACACCTGGGAGAAACGCTTGAAATAGAGGAAGGAGAATTAGACTTGGTGTTGTTGAATCAATCGATCGTGAAAGAAAAAGTACTCACGAAGGAAGAGATGAAGCTATTCAAGAATTCCCTATATATTGTTTTATTATTCTTTATATATATATAATGAAGCAGATTTTTTTTAACCCACCAATGACCAATGGGTTCTAAACAAAGGAGGAAACGACTGTGGAATCCACTTATGCTTTAACTTATCGGGAGACGGGAGAAAAGATGCTCACTGTTTGGCTTCTATAAGTGGCGCTTTCGATTGACTGCCTTCTTTCTCACTACTTCACGTTAGTGTGCAATTAAATCTACTCTAAAAACCTTCAATACTTTGCCCGTGAGACTCCTTTATTCGGAAAATTGTAGGCTGCAACTAGTGGGCTCTCTTCAAATCAAAGTATTCAAAGTCCACTTATTAGCCTTACCTTACCATTTTACGAGTAATACAAATAAAAAGACTATTTATTTATATAGGGAGAACCCAACCTAGTAGAATGTGCTTCCTTACCTCTCTCTACTCGATCGGAGACACCCCATGCCTCCTTAAAATGGGAATTCATCCGCCCTAATGTAAAGGAAATGAGAAGGCGATCGATGGAAACTTTGAGTCAGTCTTCTACGAAGCTGTAGCTATTAAGGCTAAAGTTTATGTTAATGAGGAAGGAGAAGAGGCTAGTTCGTGGCTTGGTCTTCACTGACACACTATCGGACCTTTCGGGTTAAGTTAGTGTTCAATGAGCCCAGACCCAATAATCCATTTCTTTAATTCAAGCTTAAAGGCTTATAGAAAGCGGTTTAAGGAGAGCGCTTCGCATTACCATTACATCAGTCTGCCTCGATTAGGCATGAAAGGAAACTCTTCCCTTCCGATTCCCCCTTTTTTTTGCTGTTCACGCTCGAACTGAAAGAGTCGCTTACGCTTCGGTGCCGCTTCCTTCCATCGGGCGATGATCACATGATGCATCCTTGGACCATTTCCTCCTCGGCAAGTAGAGTGAACTCAGCCAGTTACCTCTTTCCTTTCTTCTGTTAGCTATCTTAACTCTTCGAGTCGAGTTCTAGTTGCTATAAGAAAAGTATCCCATTGAGTTGTGAGTTCTTTCTAGTAGACTATAGAAACATGCATAGCTTTGCCTTAGTAAGTACCCTCTTTTGGGCTTCTTAGTTGCTAAGCTTATGCCAGCTAGCTTTTGTTCACTTCGAACACCTCGTCGAAAATCCCAATCACTTGCTGAGACAAGCTCTCATCCAATTTTTGCACTGCTTCCGGTTGATGGCTATTATGCCTCTTGCTGCTCTTTTTACTTCTTCTTTTTTATTTTTTTCAAGGCCGTCGAAGAACTGGTGAAGCGGGAGCTACAGTCTTTCCTCCAGACTCATCGGTAGGGTGATGCTACTTCTAAGGGTTGAGACGATTCAATAGGCTTGGCTTGGGGCTCCCTCCCATGCGGGTATCCTTCCGTTTGTTGGCTCCTCAGCACATAGGGCTAGGGAGGAATGAATTCGCTTAGTCCTATGCTTCCAAGCTACCTATGATTTTCTGGTATGGATGAGCTTCTAGGAAATCCGCCAGAGCCTTTCCCTTCACAGATTTCTTGAATAGATATTCTCTCCAATTAAGAGAATAACAGAGACCATTTGGTCAATCGACCTGATAACATTGGTCTTTTCATTAAGAACTTGAGAGGGTCTGCTCTTGAGATTAACTTGATCTGATTGCTAAGAAAGAGTAGCGTAGCTTTTTGCAGCAAAGACCAAAGCTAGGCACAAAACACTTTTTCAATTGGCGAATAGTTTTATTCCGCCTCTACGAATCGCCGGCTTAAGTAGTATAATGCATTCTCCTTTCCCTGTTCATTCTCTTGTGCTAAAAGTGCTTCGCTTCCAGAGAATGTTCGCAGGCGGCGAGATCGCTATAGAGGATTCAAGGCTTTTCTCGGCGCGGCCAATACCGGAGCAGAGGTTTCTTAAGAAGTTCCAGTTCCTTTTATGTTATGGTATAAGGCATTCAAATAGGGGTGAGGCGCAGTTCTTATTTTAATCCTCCGTCCCAAACAAAGAAAGAACAAGGATTTCATCCAAGGTGCCAGCACAAGCACAAGAAGAAAGAGATTTCTTTCTTTTAGCCGCTAAAAGCTGATTGATCTGTTCTCCACTTGTCACTGTAACCGTAAAAGACTCTATCTTAAAAGCTGCCTTCTTTTTTATCAGAGAATTCTGCCTAGATAAAAGAATAAGTAATTAAGGGGGTGTTTCAATCGCAAACAGAAGACGGATCTCAGACACGCAAGCTACAAGCATTAACAACCGCTTTCGTTTAACCTTTTGTAAAAAAGAAGCCCCTTTTTATTAGTAAGGTAGGGAAAAGCCCTTTCTATGTTATTAGTAAAGCGCCGCAACTGCTGTTTCTACCACTTTATTGGACTTCGGGGACTTTACGGCAGAGTACTCGGAAGGACGTCGAAAAAGGCGTCTGGGAGAAGACGGCCCGAGTGCAGACAGCAGATGGCTACAGCCGGCTAGACGACTTACTCTACAAAGACGGCAGACTATGTCGGGCAAAGAAAGGCGTCTCGCGGTCCTTCATGACGCCAGAGTTGGATTACACTTTGGAGTTGATCAAACTCTGGCTCACCTAGAAAGGCATTCTTATTGGCCCAGGATAGAAGCAGATGTCCAACGGTGATGAGTTGTGTGTGCTCTATGCAGCACGTCGAAGCTGTCCAACAGGAAGTTGGGGCTTTATCAGCCCAATACCTTCCTGGCCATGGGAAAATCATAACCATAGATTTCGTAGGACGATTTCCCTATCTCTTAAAGGGGGGGGATAACTACGTTTTTTTCGTAGTCGACTTCTTTCCCTTTATCTCGCTATTGGTCACTAGTAGAACTCCCCTACTCCCTAGATATGATTTATTGATTGATGAACCCTGATCACTAAGCGCACTTACTTTCACTTTAAGGCTTTATTGAAAGGAATGGGGAATCTTCTTATTCCTTAAAGGTGAGTTTTCTTACTGGTTCAAGGAAGCTTTGTCTGCGTTCCAGTAAGCGCCTCTCAAAGTAAGCCTATCCATGATAGTAGAGTCTGAGAAAGCAAGCACTAAACTCAAAGCTTATGGCAGCAGCTAGAGTCACCCCAGTATTCAGAAAAGAAGGAGGTGTCCTAACTGAGTTCTTTTCTCGCGCTTATGCCTCTCCTCTGCCTTATCTCCATTCCGTAGATAGAATCCGGAAAATAAGATATACGATATACCTTTTTTCTTTTATAGGTAAGCGCTTAGTATAGTAGTTCGACGAGCCCTTTTTGCTTCTATTGCACCTTTAGTTTCGAAGGGAAATCAAATGGCCTATGCCCATTCCCTCATGGCTCTTTCCTAACTTCTTACCCTCTAACTAAGACAGGAAGAAGAGCTATCACTAGGACAGAAAGTCGGCACACATGCTTGTCACGCTTTATATACTCCGATCGGGGAATATTAATAGATCTTATTAGCTATAGACTCGTTCCGCTAGACGAGTTTAGGAAAAAGGAATTTCGAATTGTACGATCAGCTCCCTCAATACCTCCTTCCATGCAAGCAATTACAGCTCTTTTCTCTGCCTCTTAGCCCGGGATAGCTGTCTCGGGTTTCTTACCCTGCTCTCATTCCTGGCCCTATCAGGCCAGCTACTTCATTCCTGGTCTGGCTTTTTGGTGCATTTGGGCCTCATCCCTCTCTAATTACGTATGTAAGTGTCTTCTTTCCTGTAGTCATGCAGCATCGGGTTGTCCGGAGCAGTGTCAGCGTCAAAAGCGGCCTCGGAGCGCAGTCTTAAGGTTGTAGTTGTTGAACGCGCAACCAGAGAGGAGAGCTATAGGAGCAAGACTGTTTTGGACTGGACGTGTACCGAACGAAGATCGTGTCTACTTACGCTCAAACAATCCATATAGGTGGAAAGCTGGAAGCTTCAAAAGTTCCCCGCTGAACCTTAGAGTGCTATGATGGGGTATTTCAGTCCGTCCCTACTAAACTAAAGCGGCTTAGGCGTCGCCACGGATAGGGCATCAAGTTTTAAATCCTTCGAAGAGAGTCCAGTTAACCACTCCTATTATTGGCTTTCCGCATCCTCAGGGGGCCGCTCGGACGAAGAACCGGCAAATCGAGTATGGAATTAGAGCTCGGGTGGGGCATCAACCACAGGTTGCGGAACTATCGAGATGCTTTCTTGCAGAACCCAACAAGGGCTGTAACTCAATAGAGTGAGTGGGAAACCTTGTAAACGCGAGCAGGAGAATAGAGATCGGTCTGTCTTGTCTTAGACTAGCTCTACTCCATACATCTTGGCTATCTTGAGCTTATTCATAAGCTTGGGGCTACTTTTTATTTTCTGCTTACTATTAGGGCTTCCAGCACTAATTCCTACGTTTAATCTGGGTCTCATAGCCACGCCACTGTGACCTTCACAGCCTGATTAATGTGCTTTAAAAGCGCACCCTTGGTCGAGCTTTCTTTCTGATTCGTTATTCGTTAGAGGATGGTCTAAAGTCCTCCTAGGGGAAAGACATAATAAAAGCTTTCTCCCCTTTTGGGATGAGCTTTTTTATTCCTATTTAAGAGACATCTGCCTCCTGATTTGCTTGCTTATAGGCTTCACAGGCTGGTGAGCTGCCGTCCCTGATATCAGCTATTTACGCAAGCTACCGCTTGTCCTGCTGGGCTGATATCGCCACTATGGTGAAACAAATCTTTGTCCATAGGGTGGGCATGAAGGAGCTTACTGAGTCAAGTGGTTTAAGTCCTGAAGACTACGAAAGGTTCAAAGGACCTGCCCTTCTACTTGGTCAAACCACAGGACAGGGATAGACAATATTAAAAAAGGTCTGGGACGAATCTTGCAAAACGAAGCTTAAAGGCAAATGGATCCGGAAGCTCAAAATATTAGCTACCTTTTCTCGTGCAATAAATTTCTTCGATAAAAACCTCTTTAAAGCGGGTAGGAGCTCTTTTCCTTTAGTCCACTCTTTAAAAATAAAATATAACTCTTAAAAGTAACTAAATCTAGAGGATCAATCTGACATTTACAATTCAACTTATCGAAAACATTGAATTGCCTATATTGATGGTCAGAGATCAAGGGGAAGCTCTTTCTAAAAGTAACCTAGGAGGGATTTACCAACCGCATACAAAGAAAGCGTTCTGAAATCTATGGAATGAGGTAAAGGAAGGTCAATTCTGCCTACCTAAAGGGCAGAAGAACCAGACTCTTGGACTGAGGAAAGAGTAGGAGTTGAGAGAGAAGTCATGAAATGAAGAAAAGCCCAAGGTTTTTATTCCTTCCACAAGAAAAATGAAAATACCTTCCCAATTTCTCATAACGCCGAGATCTAAGCCCTTGGTCATTCCGGCAGCTAAAAATAGGAAAAGCTCATCTAATGTGGTCACTATTAGCGTCACATCTGATAGTGAAGAAGAGGCCCATTATATAAAACAGGGCAACTTAAACATATGCTTTGAAGGTGGAGCCTATTGCTACAGAAGGGAGGCCAGACTTTTCCAACTATGGCCTTATTGCTAATAAGATAATGCAAAAAATGGGCTATGACTTGGAAAATCCTGTCGGACTAAAAAATGGGAAGGGGACTTAGGAGAAGGGGCTTGACGAAGGCACAAAAGAATACATTAAAAGAAGGGGAGGCTATCCGCTTTCCGACGTACGGCCTGGGGTACATCCCAGATTATGGAACGAGAGATGGGTCAGAATTTGAAGCTTATGAGTCGTCCACTACAGAAGGCTGAGACCCTGAAGTTGAACTGGATGATTTCCTTTCTCTAGCAGTAGCAGTAAACTTCGCAGCAGTCCTAATTTACTAATAGAGCTCCGATAGTGATGAATCAGGCGAGGAAGATGAAGAATAACTCCAAGCCTTAACACGTGCAGCGTCAGAAAGAAAGGAGCCCCCTCTTATGTAAAGCTCCTCCCACGGAAGACGAAGTCAAGCAGATCCATTTTGGCACGGACGATGAACCACGCCCGATATTCATCAATGCCCCCACCTTGCTCCTGAAGAAGTGATGTAGTATACCCAACCTCTCCAATAGTTCCGTGATGTGTTTGCATTCCGCTATGCAGAGATGCCAGGGAAAAAATCCGTCGCCGTCCATGAGCTCAAAATTCGGGAAGATGCAAAGCCGATAAAACAAGCACAGAGAAGGTTCCACCCTCTACTCATGGAAAAGATAGAGAAAGAGGTGCAGAAGCTTCGCAACGTCGGCTTTATTAGGTAGGGAGGAAAAGCACCCGGACGACCTCTACAGATTTGCCCATTCCGCACCCCTTTCGGCATTGACTCTTACCTTATATAGGCATGCCCTTCGGGTTATAAAAATGCAGGATACGAAGTACAGTCTATGACGCAAATCTTCAGAGAGATATTGCATAAAACCGTAGAATGCTACGTGGATGACCTAGCCGTAAAAAGCCGTAAAAGAGTCGACCACTTGGCAGATTTACGAAAAGTCTTCCTTAGGCTTAGGCAACACAACCTGAAGATGAACCCTATAAAGTGCTTCTTCGGAGTATTGTCAGGGAAATTCCTCGGATTCATAGTACGAAAGAAGGGGATTAAGGTGTATCCCGCCAAAACAAAAGACATACTGGGGATGCCGTCTCCTACTAATATCAAGGAATTGAGAGGCTTCCATCCAAGGACGGCTGGCCTATATAATCAGGTTTATCGCCAATATATAAGGCAAGTGCCAACCCTTTTCTCGTCTAATGAAAAAAGGAGTGGAGTTTGTCTGAGACCAAGCATGCCAAGATGCATTCGAAAGCATAAAAGAATACCTGACTCAGCCGCCGGTATTAGCGGCCCCTGTACCGGGACGACCATTTTTATTGTACATCTGCGCTCTCGACCACTCACTTCCTCAATTGAGAAGCTAGAAGTAGTTTATCAGTCTTGCGCGGGCCCCTCCTTTTGAAAGACGCGAAGGCCTCTCTATTCCGGACTCGCTTCTTTTTATAAGCCCTTGCTTCTTGTAAATCGCCTAAAGGAATTGGTTCGGTAAGGAAGTTTTCATTTTTGATCTAGTTTTAGGGTCGACGAGGTTCGATCTGATCTCGCACCTTCCGCCATTCCCGACCGGCGGCGCTCTCGTAAGGCGCGATCCAAATAGAGAAGGGGAATCGCGTCTTGCTTTGTTTTGGCTCGATCCCTGGATTCCTTCAAAAAGAAAACTTAAATCGTTGCGTACCTACAGATTGGGGGGATCCAATCCAAGAACTTAGAACTTAAAGCACGGGAATAAAGAAAGACGTAGACGACTTATCCCCAAGGCCCCTACCCACCTTAGATGCTTTGGCACAAGGTTACCAATTAGAAAACATTAAACCTTCCCCAGCTAGCCCGTAAACGCCTGTCTTACCTCTATTAGTAGTACGTGAGCGCTTACCTAGCTTGCACCAATTGACTTAAATCCTTATAAGAAGAGACTTTCTTATACCATAAGAAGCAGGACTTGTGTGCTTGGTTAGGCAGAAAAAACAAAGGAAACTGCCGACTTGACTAGCTTTCAAACCATTCAAACAACTCTGTAAAAAACAAAGGAATTTTCAAGCCTACCCTATTACCCCAGCTCTTGGCACGGCTTAGCCCGTACCGTATTGCAAGTTCTTGGCAGGGTCTTAGGCTTGTCCTCACCTTGCCTTCAAATGAATGGCAATTAGTCCAGGTCCGGATCGCCCCTTACTGCTTGCTTCTTCTTACTTTTACTTCTTTTTTTAGACGTTTGGGACCCATAGCCAATGATCACAGCTTCACAAAAGATTGCTACGAATCCCGATCCTGCAACATTAGCAACGTCTAGCATCTCAAGTAGGATCAGTCTCTTGACGATGCGACTAGGCCTCCTGGAGCCCTTTCTATCTGATGCCGGTCCTACCCCGGCTTATTAGGATAGGACCTTCTCTTATCCCGGATGACTTGAGCTTGTCTTGGCTCTCTTCTTTGACAAATGGGACTTTGCTTATATGGCTTGGCACGCTTAGCTTTCGATCGATAAACACGGGAATTTCTTTTTTAAGCGGGCTTCTTGCCCCATGTCTTACCTATAAAAGGCAGGAATTTATTAGCACAGATGACTTGCTTGCATACCTTCTCCGAGATATGGAAAGGGGGTTCAGATACAGGCTGGCATTCAAGGAAGCGCTTTCAGCACACACCTACACAATCGTGTACTTGGGAGCCCCGAGACTTCCTTAGAGAGACATACTGCCAAGGAATGAATACACTTTACAAAGGATATACTTAACTAGCAAATGAACATTTCATACTTTCCCGCGCTACTTCCCAGTCCAATAGAGGTCTTTCCAGTAAAAGGAGGTCGTGTACCACAGTTCGAGTTAAAAAGAAAAAATGGGCTGCGATAGAAAGATAGGGCACAAGAGAAGCAAGATACGACATTCGTTTTTTCAAAATAGAGCAACAAAAAATAACATAAGTTAAGATCTGGTTGATTCCATTCTAGAGTCACTAAGGGAAATGACTCTCTATTGAGATAAAACTTGCCACCTTTTTTGTATCCATTTCGCGGATTAGGTTTGTTCCAAGCGAAAGATACCAAAAGGGAGCGCGCTATAGGACACTAGCTGGCGTTTACTTGGGCCCATCCCAAGCTCCCTGCTACAAAATTACAATAACAGAGAAGCATCACTTGACTGTTTTCGTTTTTTTGATAAAGCGGATTGATAGCGGAAAGAAGGGAGTGCGATAGGGCATCATCTATCCGGGTCGGTGCCGGACTCCTTTGTGAATCAGTCCCTTTCCTTGTCTTCAAGAGTTCGGTTAGTTGATCGATAAAGCTAAAGGACCGTAAAGCTTAGCCTTGAGTTGGACTGCGGTCCCGCGAAACTGGTATCCTCAGACCGCCTAAGATACTTTCCGACTGTCGAAGGAAGTTAACTTTTTAGTGACCATACAGGCATTAATTTTATTGACACTCTTTGACTTAAAGATCTTTATATTTGACTAGTTAAGGCGTTCGATCATCTGTCGGTGAGGTCGATCGACTAAGTTAAAGCTTGATTAAACCCCGTTATTTTGAGATCAAGTCCAATTTCCCTTCGGTGACGTCAATTCAAATGTCCAACTTTCAATGAACCCCGTGTTTTTTAGCATCAACCACTTTTTCCCATCCCAAGTAATTTTTTGAACTTTCACTCCCTATCTATACTATAACATAACCTCGAGCCTCTTTCTTATTTCTGTGCAGCAGGAAGCGATTCGTTGATTGATGGGATAAGCACGCTGTGGAATCGAACCACAGTCTTTTTCCTTACGTGGCGAAAGTCGAGAGTTAAAATATAGACTCGAAAGCATACGCCTGTTAGAAGTGATCCCCGCCTCCCTTTTTTGGAGGCCTCGTCTTTCATTTTTCGCTTCAGATCTGAAGCTGATAGGCTTAAGGTTCTCACCGGAGGCCCTTGCCCTTGGTCTATCGCCGGCCAAGTCCTAGGACTTGATCGGTGGAGAGAGGATTTCCAACCCTTTCATGATGCATTCGACGTTTGCTGCAATCTGGGTTCGCCTCCCCCGCTTGCCGATCGAATATTGGGGTAGGGAGCTATCTCTATCCATAGCCTCCAAGTCCAAGACTGGGAAACCCCTGGCTTGGGATTGTTGCTCTGAGACTCTCTCAAAGCTTAATTTCGCTCGTGCTTGCTTGTGTGGAAATCCAAACGAACGAAAGGAATAGTTAAGCATTCTCATAGGCTCCAGGCGAAAAAGAGAGGAAAAAGGCTCTTCCTTCTTTTGTCACAAGAATAGCTCCAGTTGAATAAGCTGCGATTGTTAGCGTCTGTAAAGGTCGCGAAGAGGGTAGATCTTTGAACAGCAGAAAAGACGGATCTGAGAACATAGCCATAGTTACGGTTTCAGGGCTTAGCTTAGGCCCTTTCCTAATCTAATGCCATGCCCTTACAATGGCGAATCCAAGACCTCTTGCCGATTCCCAGACCAGTGTAGGCTTGCTTCGCATAGGCTACACAAGCTAGGTTCACGCTTTCAAGCCAGAGCTAGTCTTCTTCCCACTGACCGCTACTAATAAGATAAGAGTTGCCGAACCACTACCTACTAGTAGGTAGTGCCTTCCTCCAACGGATAGGGGTTCAATAGCTGCTAATTCTGTAACAGCTTCTTCTTATCAACCTCCCCCAGGGAAGTAAGTACGGTAGCAGGAATAGATCTACTGGGCCTTGAGTCGGGTTTTAACTCCTCTCCCCTCACTACTCTCTTTGGTTCTGCTTTTAAGAGGCCTTACGAGGGGTAGATGTTATTAGCTTTATCGGCGTAACGAAGTTTAGTATCCATATGTTAGCCAGGAGCGTAGCCTTTCCCGCTTTGGTACTTCATCCCGTCGGTACATTGCTACATTTTACCGAAAGCCTAGAAGAAAGAGGAGGGAAGCTGACTAAGGCAATCAAATCTCTCTCTTATCTTTGGCGGACTGGAACGAAGGAACTCTAGAAGAGAACTCCAGCACTTCTTACCAACTTCCTTCTTCTCGTAGGAGGCATTCTACTAGCAAAGAAGACTCCTATAAGTGGTAGTACTTAGTTGGGGCTTTGTGGTCTAATTCTTTGCCGAAAGAGGTCTTCGCCGACCCAACTACTTTCCGATGTGATTGACAAGCAGCGGGGCATGGAACGGAGTTTAATTCATCGCGACAGGAGTTCATCAAGTCTAAGAATGGGCCGGTCACCCAACGAGAAGGGGGGCAGTCGGAAGTAGCGACGGGTTAATCGAAGGTAGCGAGTCTTGGGTCTTTGTACGAGAAGGTTCCAATTCAAATGCTCTAAATGGGCTTTTGAGACCCATTATTGTCCAACAAGAGTGTCTTGCCTGCTTCTTCCTTTGGTGCCTAGTCTATAGGTCCAATCTCATCTGCTAGCGCTTATTTGTTGCTTGGTCCGGGCACATTCATCGATTTCTTTTAATTGTTCTCGGGCTATGGGCATCGGTCCACATGAATCAAGCTAATCCCTTCTTTTTCGATAGCGATATCAATAAATGCATTCCACTTTCTCGAATGTATAAGTGGACCTCTCAAAAGTATAAGTAGACATTAGTCTTGCTGGTTCGGTCTTTTTCTTTTATTGTTTCTATGCCCACATTGACTAGTTTTAAAGCGCTGTTTAGTGACTTTCATGTCTTCTGCTACTTTGACTTTAGGAAGATTCTTACAGTCTTATATGCCTTTTTTTAGGCGTCTAGACGCCTTCCCCCAATTCTAGGATGCGTAGTAGCTCTAGTAAGTCCGTAGCTGGATCTGGATCAGGATGCGGAGTTTGAGCTGCGGGGTGAGGGAGAGATGGCTATGTCTATCCCATCCCTTCTTTGGTTCAGTCTTTGGTAGTAGGTGCGATATTGAAGGAGTTCAGGGCTAAGGGCTGGAGCTTTATTCCCACTCCCAGTAGTCTGTCTTCAGTAGTTCGCTTGGAAAGTAGTCTTTCGTAAGCAGGAGCGTAGCGCTTCGCAGGTGAAGGTGCAGGATTTGCTTCTTCCCCTTATAGCGGCTTCTGTTATTTTCACATAAATGTTATAAGAAATCCTATCTCCCCCTATCTCTACTTCTGCTAACGAACGCTAGAATTGGGATATCGAGAAAGAAGGTAGACCGTAGAAGGTTCAACAAAGAAAAGCAAGAAAACGTAAGCCCAACCTATACAAGGGCTTACGTTTTTCAACTGCATCGTACCGGGAGGGGTCCGTACCTCCTTTAGATAGATAGGCCCCCGTGCTCCTAATGTAGAGCTAGAACTACTGCTACCGTGGAATCCGCGATCACACATGAGTACCTCGCCTTCCAAAAAAAGCGGCTGCTAATTGGCACTAATGCTAATGGGGACCATCGATCAAGAAGGACTTCGGAGACTGCAATCAAATAAAAAAAAATATATATAAATATGGAGCCAACTCTTCTAGTTGCGCCTCTAACCTTACTACGCTACCCAACCAGCTGATAAAAGGTATAATTCAGCAGGGCTAGAGGCACGAAATGCCGATCAAACCCGTTAAAGGAAGCCTAATCAAAGCAGGCAAACAAGAAGATCTGACTGAGTTGATGATGGACCGGATCTCGAAAGGTGAGAGACTTTGATAAAGACGTATGAGAAAGGGAGGGTCGAGAGAGGCTTATTGCACGATCCACCCAACTCAGCTAAGCTAATAAATGCTGCATAAGAGAGTGGGAGGCCGGCCCCTGCCCATCTGGAGGTGCACACCCATTTAGGAACATATGCAAAGGGGTAAAGAAAGAAGTTAATGGAGAACTACCAAATCCAATAACTTTGATTTGTTCGTATCATTCTGTCATCGATCACTGCTGGGTCGGTTGGTGAGTCACCCCAAAAAAAGCATCGAGAAAGGTCAAGCATATATGTTTTATGAAATGATCAGCGGTCTCATTTATGCTATGCCCTGCATCGTGTTCGTGTGTGTTTATTGAGCTTTCTTCACTTCAGCGCCATGCGCTTTGCTTCGCTTTATAGAAGAGAGAGACCGTTGTCTTGAGAGTGAAAAGCAAGCGCAAGCGATAGAAAGGATAGTCCCTCGCGCGTTCGCGCGAACTACTAGAAAATGGTGAGATCATTAGATCATTAGTGAAAGAAGGACCAACGACGATCCTATCCTAAAGGAGAAGGAGGAGTAGGAGGAGTCAGTCTTCTTTGAAGATCGAGGAAAAAATCGGACAATTATGCCATTCGGCAGAAGTCTTCTACAGAAGGAAAGCCTGTATCGAGTAAGTGGAGAGGAAAGATCTCCAGAGATTCTTATCTTATTCCATTCCAGTGGCTCGACCAGTAACCAATGGCGAAAACTAAAAAATCCATGGTTTCCCGGTAGAACCCCATTTCGCCCAAGTTGTTGCGGAACCGGAAAAAAGAAGCGGTTTTTCGCACAGCTTGCTCATAGTGCAGGTCCCACTTGTATATTGTATTTGGCCGAAGAAGCATCGGACAGGTTGGAGTTCTTACCTTCTTGGGACTCCATGGACCAAGATCTGCTTTCATTATATGGGCAATACCGATCTACTTTAGTAGATCATATGGATGTAGAAAAAGCTTCTGATTTTGATGAATTGGAAACATCTCTTTTCCATTTCTATTTACCTAGTTCATATCTTTGTTTCGTGTGTTCCCGGGAGGAATTCGATCTCTTCAATCTCGGGATACCACCTAAATAACTGCGGCCAAAAAGTAAAATAGGTCGGGAAGAAAGAGTCTGAGGTTGGGTCGGACGACATACATCTTGGTTGGTTCCACCACCAACTTTCTTTATGTGAGTGATTTTAACCCTTAGATTCTCCAAAAACATCTTTAGCCACTCTTTTAATGCAATTGGCCATCTTATACCACATCACAGAGGTTTCTTCCTATAAATTCCATTTCCCTTCCTCGTTATAAAGAGAAAGTCATTTGGCATACCTGCATGGATTAGATGTCCAGATAAACCCCCCGACCTGGGAAGTCTTTCGACCTCACTCACTTGATCAGCAAATGGGAAGCTTGAAAAAGCGGCTTTTCGCTCCTCTCCTTACAGTCGAGTGGCTTTCGCTCCTTCTTCCGTAAAATAAAGCAAAACGGCTGCTGCAACTACAGGTGAAAGTGGCACGGGTCTTGTATGATGGAGAAAAAATGACCAGAATCAAAAGATAGACCAAATTCAATGGAGGATGGGGAGTATGGCTGAGATTCCAAATCTTAAGAGATTGAAAGAGTGTAGGGGACATATTCTACATCTTAATAGCCCCGTGCTTTATTAGCGCAGTGTTAGAGAAGGGAGGACCGAACAATATGACAGGGCAAGAGCTCCGCTTAGCTTAGTTAGGAAGGCAATATTTCGCGTGCTAAGGCGCGCGTAAGCATCAAAGCCCATAGCGCGATAGGAAAGAATCTTAGTCTGGGCGGCGGGCGGCGGGGAAGATAGTTCATATGATTTTTCCAAAGAATGATTCTCCAATCGTACATAATACAATACAAAACCGATTTTTCGACGCGGGAAGACGGTGGAGAAATAATAACAGCAGGCATTGAGAGGACACATGCTAAATGGTCTACCTACTTCGTTACAATGGTTCCTGATGAGAACTACCTAGATGCTGCATCAAGGTTGGTTGTTAGGGATGGGGTAGAAATGTAGTTTACGTTTCAACTGGATCAGTTCGCCCGCAGGGACGAATGAAGGAACGCTTTTCTTCGGAGAGAGAAATCCTGTTCCCTTCACCGCTCCGTGGGCTTCTGGGTAAACTGATGGTGGGTATCAATAGATCTCTTTTCCACCTAGGTTAAAGGGGTATGCCGCTATATATGCTACACCGAAGTATGCTCCTAGGTAAGCTACTGGCTTTGGATCTGCCTCTCGAGCACGAGGGTCGTATTCATAAGGCTATCGATCATGAAGGTTTGCCTATGGCTCTGTATCTACCTCTGTCTGCTGGTGCTTATTTTGATAAGCTGCAGGATCAACGACTGGATCAGCTGGAACTACAAAAGGCTATGGCTATGGAACTGAAATGGATACTTAGCAAGGTGCTGGATCAACCGGCGATACTTCCTATGCCGAGAGCACCAATAGATAGCTTAGAGAACAGGTCTAGTTAATGCCCACCGGCAGTGAGCCAGGAGTAGGAATAGACAATAGGGGGGGTTCATTTGCTCTTATCCTGTCTAGATAAGAGATTTGAAGGTCGATAAGGAGTTGGTAAGCGCATTGACTTGAGTTCTCCTCCACCGGTCTTGATGTTGGAACCAATCCACGGAATGGGGGAATAAGAAGATAAGGAAGCAGGATTCATTGGTGGTCCATTCTTCCCGGTGCCTCGATAGGCGGGAATAGAAGGAGCGGGAACATCACTACCTACAGACCTACCTTTGATGGGCTTCTGGAGGAGGAGCTAGAGAAAGGGTCCCTTGCTCAGTAGTTTCGAGGTGGAGACGGCAAACATTAGGTGCCTTTTTTATTTATTTAGAAGGAAGAGTCGAGGGGCCCGACAAAATGTCATAAAGCCCCGAAAAGCCAATGAAATCGAAATAATAGAGCCAACAGATCTCGAGTTAGGAGACCCTAGGCAGGCAGAAAAAGAAAGCTAACTTCATTGCAAAAGCTTGATTCGAACCGGCACTTGTTGGCTCGAAAGCCGGAACAACCCTTCCTCAATTGGCAGTTTCGAGGTAAGAGTTTAGTTTATTATAAAGCTGCTTCCCTAAGCATGCATATCAGGCCAACATAGGTGTCAATTTTGCGCGGTAATTACATAAGTTTGAGTGTGGTAAGGGGTCAGTCAACCAATAAGGAAAATTATTCAGGGGTACGGCTAAGCTCTCTTTCTCGCTAATAAACCGGTGCATCCTAAGAGATCGGCATCATACTAAGGACTGTGTCGAGCAAGGGCCGACGGGATTTGAATTCCACACGCCTACGAAGCATTCAGTTAGTGGAAATTAGGGGCACAAACAGGAGACCCTGAGTCCCGCCTAGATGCGAAAAATCCACTCCAGTGATGAGACCTCTAAGAATCAACTTCCAGCGTTTAACCGGGGGATTTTGAAGTAAGGAACTCTTCCTTCGCCTTGAAAACGGTCCAATTGATCAAAGCCTCTCTTTTTGGCCGTCGATCACTTCTATTCGTCCCTTCGCTAGCCGCGCTTCAACTCAAACTAACGAGCCAAAGGAGCTGGTGTGCCCAACAATAAACCATTATTCAAGAAATTAGAACAAAAAGAGATATTATCTATTCAATCAACTGCCCATCCATCAGAAAAAAGAGAAGTACGGCCAATAGAGGCAGCTTGCAAGTCCGAGTTTAGCTGCTTGATCTTTCTTATAAAGAGAATTTCCCATAGGTTCCTGTCCCACCAGGGGTTCATGCCGCACAGAAAGCGAGACCGGAGAAGCTTCGAATAGTAGAGAGAGCTCCTTTCTTCTTCATCTGACCCAAGTGCGCGGGAAAATGCTCTTTGTTGGTCTCTCAATAGGCGAAACAAGACAGAACTCCGCTCAATCTAGCAATGAGGCAAAAGAGGTATTTTGCCTAGTAGTCGCCTTTCCCTTGTCCGGATCGGAAATTGGAAAGAAGTCGTCTGGTATTGAAAGATCAAGTTTTAGACAGAATCGGCTTGGTAAACCACATTTTTGTAGTGAAATGATCCATGAACAGAGGATCGACAGAAGCGAAGCTAGAATCACACCATCAGAAGTAGGTCCAAGCATTCCTCTTTGGGGTAGGTGGGCGGTAAAGGTAGAACACTAAGATTTACTCGTTCGATAAAAAAGATCAAAGTTATGGACATGCCTCTGAGATAGCAAAATTGCCCGGACATTCATTCATTTAGTGCAGTTACGATGTCATTGCCTAGATTTTCCTACTCATTTATGGTTTGATCACATAAGTCAATAGCTCGGGAACGAAGCGAGCAATCTTGTACTAAAAGATCTATTGTGTCATCAACTACTTTGGGGTCGGCAGAAGCCTTCTCATCATTGACCGATCGGGCACAATCCTCCTATCCGAAGCGGAACATTCCAGGTTTGATGTATCAACTGAAGTCTTTTGACTTGAGAATCAATGAAAGACGTTGTGACACACAATGGATCATAGGTTGCTCCTTTGAAGGTGAATTCCCAACATCAGATGACCGAGAAAGAATCCCCAGAGGGGGAGGCTAGTCCTGTATGCTATTATTCCAATGCTGACATGTCAAATAGACAATTTCTTACTGGTGACTATAGAAAGCTTTCATTGTGTGACCACATCTCTGTATGGGCAGAGGGCGGGCATAGAACAGAGCTTCAAGCAGGCATTACATCGATCCAATCCCTACTTATCTTGGTCTCCAAATCACATAGATAGGGACAGAGTTACAGCAAACAGAGATGAGGAGAAGGTGTCAAGTGTAACCATTGACTGAGCTAGACCAGGAACATCAATTAGAGCTCTTTTTTCCCTGTTATAAAAGTAAGCGAATCCCTTCTTTCTTTGGCTTCCTTCTTAAGCCAATAAGTCCTGTGCCCGGTAGATGCAATCAGTCTGTCCTTTACCTGTAAATTGAAGCCTTTCAATAGCTCGTCTCGCCCTGTCTTCTGTCGTACTCTCCTCTATCGAGAATTGGTCTCTCGCAACTGTCTTGTGGAAAACAAACGGATGCCGTTCTTCTGGTAGCCCTTGTTTGCTTCATCGGTAGCTTAACGCCCTTCCATTAGTATTAGTTATTCAGTAGTTAAGGATTTGTGTAGCTTCGGTCGATAGGGTACTTCTTGCTTTCCTTCTGTTATGAGAGAGATCCGCTATTTCATGACTGAGTTCCTTAGCGTGGAGTACAGACAGCTAGAAGCTTTCCCAAATCAAGTAAAGGAATGGTTAAGTCAAACATTCCGGTCTTAAGCCAATCCGTCCTGCCTGGTAGGTGCAATCAGTATACGAATACCGTCCTTTCTACGGCGACCAGTAAGGGTGATGCGCTAAGGAATTGAATCAAGAAAGGAGGAATGCGTTTCTCTTCGGACTTCTCACTCGAGCTAATCAATCTTTCGATTGGTCATCGATTCCTATCTCAAACTGTACTCTACTTCCGGTCAGGGCTGTGGGTGTGAGGAGAGGGTTAGGGTTGAGTGAGGTTGCAGAACCAAATGAGACCAATAACTAACGCAAGGCTAATCAGAGTGGTGTGGTGGCCCGTTACCTCCATCCAATATAAGCAAAGGGACTGAAGTCAAAAGAAGAAAATGCGATAACCGTTCCCGTAGCGAGCAAAAGAAGCTGTTTTTTTCCAAGCCCAAGTAGGGGCGAATGAACCATGTAGTTCGCTCGTGAAATGCTTATTTTCGATTCCCTCGACCATTGGAAAGGTCTAAGATTCCTCCATATCTATGGCCCCCATCTCTGGTCCCATTTATGTAAGCTAGCCAATCTTAATGAAAGCGTTAGTAGCTTAATTTTACATCTTTCTTTTTAGCTAGGATACACTCCTTTATACAAGACTTTTATAGTTCTTGTTAGTGATCCGGGAACACTTAACGTGGGAGAAGGAAAAGCTTTTCACTCTCTTTCTAGCTTGCTAGAAGAGATAGATACGGTACAGAGAGGAGAGTTCAGGTCAAATCCTGTCGATAAATAATTCCTGCTTATAGATCGTGGGGGAAGGGGGAATTGGAGAGAAAGGTGGAGCTTCACCAGGCCTTTAGTGCTTATTTTTAAGTCTTGTCTAAGCCCCAGCCAATCGGGTAAGCGAACTGTCTTACGACAAGAAGTAGTCATGGGAAGGGTTATCCGTATAATTTAAAATAGGTAGTAGCCCGGGTTCGGGCATGACAAAGGACTGCCAGTAAAGGGCCAAGCAGGGGCTTCATTTAGTATCCCAAAAAGCAGGGAAGAAGTTTATTCGTGAAAAGATGGGACGGGAGTTGACCGAATCAAATACGAAACAACATATTTGGAGATTATTAGCGCTTTGAAACTGAACTTCTACGCAGGGATCTGATTTGACCGGTCTAGAAAAGGTCAGTGCTGAACAAAGCTCCTAAGGTCCCCATTCGGGGATTTCCCCGTAAAAGCTAAGTCCTTACTTTACACAGAGTGAAGCTTCCGGCAATGCTTCAACAAGAGCCAAAGCTACCCGGGCCTGGGAAGAAGCAAAATCGAATAGAGGAAGAAGTGGCCGTGTAACTGGCTCGCTTGAGCTTTGGTACGCTAATAGTTTACTAATAGGATAGAAAGATTATCTTACTGATATCCCAGGGGCGTAGCGGGTTCGAAAGGACCAGGCTCATACTGACTTCATTTTTCACATTGAACGCGGGTCTTACTAAAGCAAGCCAAACTAAAAAACGAAATCAGAAATGGATTCTTTTTTTTTTAATAGCTTGACTGAAGCTATTGGAAGCAACTGGACTCTCTCCTTAGCGAGGTCCTAGAATAACTAGTTAGTTTGCGGTGCTACGAAAAGGTATCAAGCTGATTGGGGGCTATAGAACGAGCATGTGTCAAAATATTTTGAAAAACTTCCTTTCTCGATCGTCATTTTCCTTTTTACCCCTCTCTTCTGGGGAGAGGGAGCTTACGACACGATTGGATTGAAAAGAAGTGGATTGGGAGAGCGTAAAACAACCACCATCGTAAAAGTAAGTATCCGCCCTTTAAGGCCTGGCCTTAAGAGAGGAAAAAAAGATTTTCCGACAACTGCTCTTTCTTTTGCTATTGTTGCAGCGGAAGTAGTTCAATCGGGACAAGAAAATCATCCAAGCCATCACTGCAAAGCCGAAAGCTCCTACTTACCCTTCTTCTTTTCTTGCTTCTTTCATTCATCTCTATTGGGCTGGTATTCATAGAAGCCAGGTTGAATGCTACGGCGATTGGAAATGTCTTCACCCCGTTAAGGCTTTTTACTGCTTCCAAAGCTATCAATTACGACTCGAGGTCTGGTTCTGTGATTGATCTCAGTCCTTTATTATCCTGACTGCTCTCCATATTCTCTTAGCCAATCAAGGGGAGTTGGTTCCTGCTGTTCACTCGAGTAGCTTGGATGCTATACCCATAGCCTCCTACGCTCCTCTTGATCGACTGGCTTTCTTGTCTTGTTCTCTTTCTTTCCCGCCTCCAGGCGGGGGTTCCCCTTCGGGGGGTTACACGTCCTGCTGCCCGATTCTTCTCTTTGATCCTTTCCTCGCTTCTCAAGGAGGGGACTTTCTCTCCCAACCAAGGATAGAAGTAAGCGAACTACTCCTTCCCTCTCCCCTTATCCACTTTAAATAAAACGAGTCACAACGGGTCGACATTCAAACCAAGCGACCCTAGGGTACAATCGGGGTTTAAAACAAATCCTCCTTCTCCTTATACGAGGATCCTTCGTCAAAGGAGACGCTAGAGTTCCTAGAAGAAAGACTTAGGGCCATTTGAAGGAACCAATACCGATGGGGCGGTGGACGCCCTGGAATTATGGTTGGTCCCTAACGTAACCATCCCTCAACAATTGTTGGTTCCTTACTTTGACAAGTATGATGGAACCACGTGCCCTAGAAGCCACCTTATCATATACTGCCGGAAAATGGCCGCATGTGCTCATTATGAAAAACTCATGATCCACTTTTTCCAAGATAGCCTTACTTACAGGCGCCGCTTCCCGGTGGTATATGCAGTTAGATCGATCCCACATTCGGATCTCACTCGAAAGGAAAGAAACCCTTGCTTGCTCCATGTAGAAGAACTAGAGACGGCTAATGTATCCAATCCGTACATTCACCAAGTATACTTTACTAGGAATAGAGTCATCCGTCTAAGGAGAGGAGGCGCCGAGCTATTCTATGACCAAAGAAAGGTCTTGTCACGAACTGGGCTCGAACCAGTACTTCTGGGATCAAAAGACAGGCCCAGCGAACTACCCTTTATTCTGATCGTGACTTTGGTGACCCGGTTCGTCTTCGACAAAAGCAAGACTAATCAAGCCTAATGAAGACTACATCCGGGGGGAGAAGGGGTTCTTCTCCCAAAGTACGTCGGGCCGACGACAACCTGCGGCAACCATACCAAGACCTAACGAGAGATTTCTCTCTCTCCCTCACTTTTTGGCGCCAAAAACCTGTCAGCCCGGCCAGGGCGCACAGAGGTGTGGTTTGGGTCGAAAAAAAAAAAGATTATAAGGTATAGTTGATTAGATCAATAAAGTGAAAAACCTCTTTACATGACCAACTATTTGCCCCATGCAATGTAAGAGTAAATCATAAAAAGTATGGGTGAGATAGCCTGGGGTGTGAATCGCCTCGTCCCCAATCACTGCCCGAACAAGGTCAGGCATGTTCCACTGTTGGGGTATTCGATCTGTGCCCAGGGAGCAGCTTCACCTTCGCCTTCTCTCCTTCCCAGGCAGGATTATAGGTTGGTTATATTAGCCTCCCCCCCACAATGTATTGACAGTGTGGAGTAGTAGGGGATAAAATTCACTCTGAATGCCGAGTTGCGCCAGATTATTATATATAGAAGCTAGCAATTCGACATCATCTCCAGGTACTAATGTGTCGATTACGTCATAGGATCTTCTCCCTGGTGGCAACACTACATTATTCTCAGTGAACAGCGGAGTTATCACTTTTTCACTCATCTGTTCCTTAATTGTGTTTGCGACCGATTCAGTTACCCGATCCTGGTAGTTCTCTGTTGCTAAATTTTGCAGTCGGGCTACTCTCCAACTGGCTATTATTAAAATAAACGACGGTAAGGCAAGCCCGGAAATTAGGGGCAATAAGAAGTTAAGAACTTGATCTGAGAGGATGAGACCATTGATTCGCTTGACTCTTTGGGTGAAGTCCTTAGACCGGAGGTATGCCATAGAGTTAGTAGAAGGTCTAGATCTTCCTTTCTTGAGGATTGCTTACTGGCTTACTGAAAAGATAAGGCAAATCGCCAAGCAAGAGGCCTTAGCCGATACACCAATGGTTCCACATCCGGATACACATTCACTACCTCAACGAAGAAATGAAAATCATTCCTGGCTGCGGAAAAGCAGTTGGGCATACCCCTAAAAGCAAGAGCTTGGAAAACGGGTGCCGGTTGAAACTCGGAATTAGGTAGTAAGTGAATACTTGGGCTTTTGTTCCACCAGAGAGAGTATATTCTCACACTGAATCAATGAATCAATCATTCGAAGGGGGTTGGGGGGGAAGGTTGATAAGAGTGGGGTCTAGTAACCGAAAGCAGAATGAGAATGACTTTCATCATTAGCTTAGGGAGGCAGGTGGGAAAGAAAGTTTTTTATTCAAAATCTTAATAGAAAAAAGAAGCCCTGTGCTTTATTAGCACAGTTCTAGAAAGAACTCAGCAAGAAAGAGAACACAGCACGGCTAAGAAAGCAATACCGAAAAGCAAACAAAGCTAAAGCTAGGGTTGCGCTTGCAGCGCGCCTTTCCAGCGAGCACACCTTCCCCGCCCTTGGAATCAACCGTCTTTGAGGAGAAATCCTTTCCTGAAGTTCAACAAGCTATTCGATTAGGGTAAGATAAGAAAGCTGTAGGCTTTGGCATCTAAAGAGAGATCTGCACATCTTCCTTCTTTCGTTCTTTCTTTATGTACCTACAAAGGCTAGATCCACACATTTGCTAGTAAGGCAAGCGAATCCAGCCTAATGGAGCACAGATACAATTGACATTGCCTCTTCTTGCGAAGATTGGGTTAAGTTCAGCCATTCCTAGGCTTTCCCGTATCCTTTGGAGTCGGTTAAGGACGGAAAGAAAGAGAAGTCTCCAGTAAGGTTTTGGTTAAAGCTTAAGACGGGCACCCCGGCCGGCATTCCTTATCCCCCTATCATGGTCATTCTATCGAAAAGAAGGGCAGTGAAGTAGAAGCTTGGGAATATTACATTGACCCTCGAATTGAACTATTCAAGCCAGCGGCAAGCAACAAGCGTGCAAGTGTAGGCGCCTTACGGAACTACACTTTGGTTTGACTTTTCAGCAACTGTCAAAGCAAGAGAGGAGAAGAGATAAGCCACTAGCAAACTACGAAAGAGAGGAAGCAACTCGACTAAAAGGAGAAGGGAAGGATAAGCTGGCGGAGGAAGATACTGAAAGTGACTCGACAAAAGGATCTGAAAGAGAGGCAAGTATCCTCATGTAAGCAAGTTGTTCTTTTCTCCTGTATTATTCCACTATGAATTAAGCAATAATATAAACACACAGCCCGCAAGCGCCCTCGTGAAAAGAATTTATAGGGATGCGTTTAGCATCCTAAGATAGATTCAAGGTACCCTTCCTTGACCTCTCACCTTTCCGGTAAGAAAAAATCATCGAAATACAATAAAATAAGAGAAGTAGCCGCCTCTATTGTACTATCTACATCAATCCCTGCTTTGGCTGTCTCCTTCAATTCTTATCTTACATGTGCTTTCTGAAGCCTATTCGAATTCTCCTTCTTTTCCGAGTTGGCCTGCAGCCTCTTGGTAGATAGGGCACTCCCCTTTCTTATTTCTTAGTGCGGGATCTACTTTCTTCCCATGACTTAATATGCTACCCGAGCTAGTCAATCTCTCCATAGGGAGATCTCCCGTCAGTAGGATCGGATTGAATCTAAATCACGTTCTTTGCAAGATCGGTCTGGTCTGCAAAGTGTTTTGAAAGTACTTATCTGGTGGATGGGTAACGCGCCTTGTATCATCTAACGGTAACCTCGAAAGAGTCAGTTTTCGGCTCTCATTTCTAGGTGAGGCCCTCCATAAGGACTCTGTGAATATTGTTCCTATTCTTGGAGGGGATGAAGGCTGAGGAACGATGGCTGGAAGTAATCCTAATGCTATGCCATGCTGTGGGCGCTTCCTCCTTATTTAGTGCTTTTGAAGTAAAGTATCCATAGAAAGAAATTCCCATATACCAGCTGAAGTTGCACTACAAAGGCTTCTGTTGAAATCCAACGGATGCAGGGGATTCCGTCTAACATAGAAGGAGAGCATCATAGGGACTAGTCATCGTAAGACTAATGCTCTTTGGCTCAAATAGAGATAAGGCAAGACTGTGCTTACCTTATGTCCACATCATTGGCCAGTGAGAGGGCTTTCTATATTTTGATCATTCTACCATCAAGCTGCTAGTTCTTTTTTTTTTTTTTTATAAGGCACAAGCTGGATCAATTCTCCTGCTCAGGTAGCCCTACTATAGTCGTCTAAGTAGGCGAACAGATAGCAATAGTTATTAATTGAGTACTTCATACCGAAACCGAAAGCAATTTGGCCATTACCTCCGAAGGAAGAAGGGGAGCTTTGGCTTGGAAAATTTATTTTGGGAAGGCCTACGACAAAATAAGTTGGGAGTTTATTCGAGCTACTCTGATTGAACTGGATTTTTTAAGCTCTCTGGTGAATCTAATTATGGATTTTATCTAATCTCCTACCCTCTCTATTATTCTGGAGTGGGGATAAAAGATAATCTTTTAAGCCGGTTGCGTTAAGGATCTTTAAAAGCCCTACCTTTTTGTTTTTGGCATGGAGCGTCTATCTCACATGATTGATCAGTGTAAAGTCCATGACAAAGAATGGAAAGCAGTTAAACCCAGCAGAAGTGGCCCTTAGTTTTAAAATGTTATAATTAAAATACCTTAGCGCAAACACTCAAACTACCGCTCCTTCATTTCACACCTATTTTTTGCTGACGATCTCATATTGTTCTCTCAAGCATCTAAAGAGTGAGCCCGAGTCATTATGTTAGTCATGACACGCTCAAGTAAGTGTGAGCGCGACACCGGACCAAGAACTATATCGACACATTATGCGACAGGACACACGGTTATATCTAGTAAGTAAACCCACGGGCCACCCAAGCTGCACCCAACTAGGGAATGGAAGCTCTGCCATGCTAAAATGCTCGGGCTCACCACACGGGGATGCGATACCGCCGCTTCTTAGTATTAGGCGCTCGTGTCTACTATTATCGTATAAGAAAAAAGAGAAGAGTACCTTCTAGGAACTTTATTTCCGCATCTTATAGTAAAGGAAAGAAAGAAAAGAACCTTCTCCTCCCCCTCTTTCCTGTGCTAGCAAAGAAGAAGAAATGTAGTCAAAATACAAAGAGTTTAGTTAAGTCTGGGCTAACAGCTTTTGATGATCATCCACCGGTTAAATGAAGCTGCTCCTCCAATGGTTGTCCCTATAGTCATTTCTTTTGTTTATAGTTCAACGGTTAGCGTCCACCAAGTGACCAATACTCCTCCTTGTAGTTAGTGACCAAGCTCTCCGTGCAAGGCCCCGTCCTTTGACTTGTGATTGGCCTTTGACTTGCGATTGATTAGCTTTAGTATCCCTCCCTCACTATGTGAGTCTCCCCTCGCCCTAACGTAGCCTCAAACTGTTCCCAGTAAATTCTTAATGGTATATTGGAACACCACTGAAGGAAGTACGGGTTAGGGCCCTTAAGTGGAGAACTACTTTTGGGTGGGATGCTTGAGTGAGGACGAAGTGCTTGTTCGCTCTGTTCGGGAAGGACCCCTTATGGTTACCATGCATATTTTGATTTTCAATTGAAACAAAAGCCTCCCAGGGGGCCACTTCACTAGCGAAGAACCGTCTAGCTGTGACTGACTTCGATATACTTTGATTTAAAGTCGTACGAATGCTTCCTCTTTTGATACGGATCAGGTAGCTTCACCGTCATCGACTTCATATGCATTATAAGACTTCATATGTATTATAGGATTAAGGGTGATTGGTGCACCTGACTGAGCGCATTTCTTTTCCTTGATGACTTGTACCCCGGTGCTGGTTTTGCTTGAGTTCTTCCTTTTTCAGCGTAGTAAGAAGCTCGAACAAGAGGTTCGTGCTAAAGATATAATATAAAGAGAAGATAAAAGACGAAGCGTGAACAGAAGGCCGGCTCGTAAGAAGAATTGAACTGGCTGGGCATTCCCGATCACCTGGCTTGGCCATTCTCTAAAAAAAGGGGTTGGTTCGCTAAGTGCGTAAAGTATCTGGCATCTTCTACTGGATTGTTCGTCGCATCGGATACAAGGTTCGATACTCCCTAAAGAGGGGATTCTATTTCAAACTTGTTGTGTCGTACCCGCGGGCTTCCAAAACCACACCGACATCAGTATAAAACCTAACTTTCTCAATTGTAGTTGGTGGAGCCGGGCTTGGATAAGAAGAATCTACAACGCACTATAACGCCTGGAGTGAGTCCTTTTTAAAGACCTTGACGAGGAAGAACCCAGCAACCAACCACTACCCGTCGTAGGCCTCCACTATCAATGAGTACTGTGAATAATAAGCATCACTAGCACTATCTATAGTATTAAAAAGAATAACTAGTAAGAACGTCCGAAACCTATGTGCGAGCAAACGTCCCTATTCTTTTCTTCTGAGCCGACGTGACGTGGTAATAAACCACCTATCCAGTTGTTCGTAGCGTAGTAAGCTGCCTGTGAAGTCGATCGTCCCTTAACAAAGCAGGGTAATTACCCCGCGCATTTGTAATAGGGCACCCTTAACTATATAGCTCTCCAAACAACCTTAGCGGTCACCTTATCTCGCTCACCCTTTTACCTGACCTCTGGTCTACGCTCCTTGTTGTTGTTAGTCGCCTCACGACCCTAAGCTCGCCTCATTTGCTTCAGCAGGTCCGGGCACACTCCGGTTATACGTGAAAACACCCGATCCCATTCCGACCTCGATCGAGTAGTGGAATCGATCTCCTACTCTTGATACGAAAGAAAGGCCACTGCAGCAAATTAGACTCCATCAACTAGAATCGCCTCCCTCTGAATCGTACAGGTCAACGAAACAGGCTCGAGCTGCTTATGCTTACTCGAACGATAGAGTCGACGTACGTACCTTCTTTCTGAAGCAGTGTGCCTACTGAGTGAGACAGAGACCTGACCGTCGCTTCATAAGATGTGTGCTACCCTCGGCGTGTGTGTTTTTCAACCGCAAGCCAGCCTCCGATCGAGCATGGTATGATGGGGTACATGCGGTTAGACGGGACTTCTCGCTGCTACAATGCTACGAATAACTATACTTTGAGTCAAGACGTACCTGCCTGCAGCATGGAATAATAATAGCTACGAGCAAAACTAGAATGGGAGGGGTACATATCTTTCTTGAGGAACGCTAGGCCGCGGTCCTATACCATTTCTCAATTCTCTGACTCGTGGCTACTTACTTTTTGTTAATTGGACTCCTAGCGGTTTAGACAGATCAGCTTATAGCATTTCAAGCTTCGATCGTACGGACTCTAATCTTCTCCTTCACGAGGCTCCCAGAGCTCGCCTTCTAAAGAGGAAAGCAGACATCTATGGTGTGCTTTGTTTGCCCTATTGCGCTAATGCAGACGACCCACGCCTTGTGGAAAGCATCAGTCAATAGCTGCATACGACAAAGAAAGACACTGAGTGGGGGCAAAGCATCAGTAAATAGCCCTCTACAGATTTCCTCTATTGATGTCAATAGCTCTGGATCTGTACATAAGTACACTAAGAAGGCCGCCTACTGTGTCCAGTGGATGACCCATCCCTACCAAGCAGCCCAGCCAGAAGAGGTGCGCTACTGAAGCAAAGGGTACTGGAGCAAAAAAAGGTCACTTGCTCACAGGTTGATCAACCAACTGAGTAACGAAAAGGAGGCGTAGCGTAAGAAGCGATCATCACCATCGTCGGCGCTTGGACGCATGGCAACGGCTCACGTATATAGCGTATACTGTTTAGTCGCACTCACATAGCTACTAGTTCCGCCGTGGACAGTCGAGTCGTTGCTCCCCATCTGGTCGGTCGGAGAGGTCATAAATGCTTGGGGAATCCCATGAGGTAGCCGCAACCGTCTGTTGTGCCTCGACGAAAGAAAGTGATAAATGATAAATCCACTTTAACACTTCAAGAGTGCCATGGGGACATGGATCCGACTGGAACGTAGACGTTCTGTAGGTGGAGCTTTATACCAAATTTCCCCTAATGAATGACAATAGATCTTACAAGTTTTTGGCATAACGAGGACGCACTCCTCAGAGATCTTAATTACCACTTTCTAAATATGATCGAGATCGAGGGAGTCCCCTTTTTAATCACTTAGATCTTCTTCTTCTAATAGTCATCAAGGGTAGTGAATTGAGAAGACGAAGGGTGTTGTACTTACTTGTTGGTATTGAATTATACGTATCTTATCAATTACCAGTTGAATTGATAAGCAAGGATATCGGTGTCAGGAATGATCGTCAACTACATGTGATGCGAACGACTAACAAACCGCTTCTCCATGCCCTCGTATCAAAGGTCGTGGCTGGCTTCAAGAGGAGTCCTCGCCCGCTCTAGGTTTTCGCTTATGAAATCTTGTCTTCCGGACCAGAGGAAGCGCGGTCCTTCTTTAGTGCTGCTTCATGGCGGAGGAAGCGTCCCTCGGTTTTCTATGCGCTTAACTGGAGTTCGACCCGGTCTTGTCCGCTCTAGGTTCTCGTATCAACAGTACCTGGGTTTCCGGTCGACTATAGCTCCAGCCATCCACCTGGAACTAACATCTTATGAGGTAGCGTTCCTTGGTTAGTCATGACTTTTTGCAAAATAGGATTGGACCCGAGTGCCTGTAACCAATGTCCGATATATAAATAACTACCAGGAAAGAGAACCCTCCTTAATGCAGGTACAAAAGACACCAGTAGAAGCCACAAGCACTCTTATCAAAGAGAGGGATCCCAGCCTATATTGCTCTTATCTGTGCCACTCGTCGTTCTGTTGTCAAGGGCTTATTGTCTGACTCTCATAGAAGCAAGTAAGGCTCTTAGACTCGTCCTATGAAACTTCTCCCCTTGGATAGCATATAACCCTGACTGGACTGTAGCAAAAGGGCCAGCCGATGCGAGAGCCAGCAAGCACTTGGGCAAATTCAAGTGAAGCCCTAAGCGCTAGCGCACGGACCGGTGGAAAGGAGTGCAATAGATGTTCCGCGAAGGTCACTGGGAGTGGAATATCTAGCCGGGCAGGGGAAAGAGAATCTGGAGAAGATAGATCAAGAGACTTTACCTGGAGGTGGCGCTTCATTCGCTGTTGCTGGAGTCGAATCGAGGGCATGAGATGGACTGGTGATGGCTCGGGAATGGATAGAAATGGTGCTTTGGAGCCACAGACAGATTCGATTCCCTTTCTGTCCCTTCGAGTCTGGGTCCTAGAGAATAGATAGATGTAGAGCAGAGGCATTCAGAGTAGAAAGCTTGGGCCGGGACTTGGGTTCATGGAATAGATTTCCATTGACTGGCAGGTCGTATCGAAGCTATTCTCTTCTCTTGTCTATCCCCTATCGACGGTTCTAATGCCGCTTAGCAGCATACTCGCTTCCTTTGCTCCAAGGGAATCTGTCCATCAATCCCATTCGGGGATATCTTTCATATGAATATGCCTCTTCAAGTAAGTAATTTACCTATTAATTACTGTTTACATGGATTAATTCCCATTCTTGTTTTCAGTTACGGATTGACTAGTTCTATTTAGGCTCTAAGCCCTTCTTCTTTCAACAGACGGTTCGATCAAAGATAACAGCTGATATGCGATATCAACGAGAAAAGGTGCTTAACGATAACAAATGCTACACATAGTTATGAGAAAACTGTTCCTAAAACACCTCAACATAATGGAGTTGCTGAGAGAATGAACCGCACTATTGGTGAAATAATTCGGTGTATACTCTCTCATGTTAAACTGCCTAAATCCTTTTGGGGTGAAGCAGTGAGAACTGCAGTGGATTTGATCAACCTTTCTCCTCTTCAGTTCCTCTTAAAGGTGATGTGCCAGAAAGGGAGTTTGAGGTTTCTTTATATAGGATTCGCCTTTGAGGTTGTTACAGAATCGATTGTTCAAGAAGGAGCTCTTACTGTTTTCGCCTTTTTCGCTGCTCTAGATGCTATCGAAGAAGAAGGAAGGCAATGAAAAAGGGTCTTTGACTCGCGGGTCAGACTATTTCAAACTATGCTAGCCCGCTCGGGCCTCCCCTGTCACGTATGGGGATCCCCTTCGCTGCATTGCTTCACTTCTTTCATTTAGCTACTCTTCATTCTTTTACCCTAAAAGGTCGGTCAACCGCTACATTTCTTGAACGGTCGCTGCCTACATTACTCTGTCTCCCTCTTTTCAAGGAAGTGAGTCTCAGACCTTATGTAGTTCTCGGTCCTTTTTATACAGTTCCTCGCAGGTGCTTTTGTGGCTCTTCACTCCAGCCCTGAAGTCTTCTGTGAGCCCAATCTCTTTAACGTGGGCCCTCCGTCATGAGAGTTAAGTAAGGAAAGAAAGCGGTGAAGACTATATCCTTCCACCCACTCGACCGATCGCATCCACTTTAAAAAAAACTAGCCGATACCATATAGTAATGCTAAATAATCCAAAGCCTGCTCCCAATAGCAACTATGAAAGCCACACTCTAAAAGGTTAGAGTAGACATCAGAAAGATGAGAGGGGTCTAGCACCTCCTCTTGCCCAATGATCAGCTGGGTAAATTCGTGGGGAGACCAGGAAGATGGCAATTCTGCCCCTATTTCTTCTATCCTTTCCTGAAAGAAATGAGAAATTTTTAAAAAGTCCTCACTCAGCTCTTGCGGAGGAAAAAAAAAGAGTTCATGTCGGGGGCCCGTGGATGCATCAGAAGTTAAACTACCATATGATGTATTAAAAGCTAAACTAGTGGAATGAGCACGGCTAAAAGAATGACTTGTTTGATAGGCTAGATCAGACATAGAATGTGACAATTCAAAAGTAAAAAAATAGGTTTGGGCACCTTGCTCCATAGTTAGAGTTCGCGGGTCAAGGTTCGACCCATATTGGAAAATAGAAAAAAAATTGCGCATGTTGAGATTGAGAAAAAAGGATTCCCTCCAGACAGAAAGAGAAAGAGAGTCCTTCCTGTAGGAGTAGTGAAGAACTATAGAGAACTTTTGTTGGTTGTTGACCAACGGAAAGCATGGGAGTCTTTGGGCATTTCTCTCATATCTGTTTTGATGCCTAGTGGTTTTGGAACAAGAGGGGATAACATTAACCCGGACGACTGGGAGAGAGGCGCATCTGTCTGAATGATGAACGAGTCGCGGGCACTCCGCGCTTCATTTCGTCGAATTCATTATTTCTCTATCAAGATAGAATGAGTCAATGCGCATTCCCTGCCCAGATGTGGGCCGGTAGCGCAGAATGGGGCACTGTGCCTTAGGCTTTTCGTACAATCATTGGAGGGGCCCGCCTTTACATGGCACGCCCACCTCTCTGAAGAGTCGATCCCGACTTGGGAAGCAAGGGTCTCGGAGTTCATCAAGCAGTTCAGCAACACACAAAGAAGGGTTGGAGTGCCCGAACAACTCAAAACCAAGCAAAGGGATAATGAACCTGTCACGGAGTTCATTGCAAGGTGGCGAGCCCTTACTTTTGCCTGTCCCCAGAAGTTTACTTAGAAAGAGCTCCTCAAGATGTGCATGAACAACTTCAGGCACGACTTATCATCGAGACTCCTGCCCAAAACCTTTAAGGGATTCGACTACTTGTGCACTAAAGCTCACGATGTGGAAGCACATCTTAGCAAACGGCGGCGTCCTACGAAGTACTTGAAGTTCGTTCTGTTACCTTATTAAGAAAGTAGATGAATCACTCTCTTTCTCTATTTAAAAAGTGGACTTCTTTTTCACAGCCTATATGCGTATGCGGAAAACGAGAGTCCTTACTTTTCTTTCTTTTGCCCTGAAATAATTGGGGGGCTATCGGTTCCGTTCTGTTCTCTCTCTCTACCTCTTCTTTTTTACTTTTCTTTAAAATCTTTTATGCTCGGCTATACCAACATGGGAAACCTGGCTTCCCTCCCTTTGAAGTGCATTTATCAGATCAGCTCCCCGAGTCAGACGAAAGGGGGTGAAAGGCCCAACTTATTCATTCATGGCCTATTTTTTTGTTTTGTTTGATTGATCTTTCTTTCGTATTCATTCGACCTGAGGCAAAAGAAAAGTCATACAAAGAAAGGTTCTTTCATGCAATGCATAACGGGCGGGCCCCCTATGGATTCCTTCAACTCAATGAATGAAGGGAGGAGTATGAGGAAGGCCGGCTTTCTATATGAAAATTCAAACAAAAAGGAAAAGGGTAAAACCATATCTTACTGAATAATCTGACTGAATGAGGAAGAGCTCTTTATGTGATCTCACTTTACCACCATCTGAAATGCGCGAAACTTCGATTGGTGGAAGACAGTCCATGAAGATTCTCCCTTTTCTTACGTGCAATTCCCCTCTTTCGGTAAGCATCCAGTATCTCAGCAAATGAACATTTCTCTAAGCTTATCCTGTAGCTTATACGTCGTTTGAAAGCTGCTTCAAGGATCCAACGAATAGCTAAGGTTTGTTGACGATCCTTGGCTACAATCCCAGGGACATCATAAATAGTACCCGCTATTCTTACTTTTTCCACTTCGCATATGGGCTTTATATTCTCTACGGCGTCAACCATAAGTTTGATTACATCGCGTTCAGTTCGAGCCGGGCGATGAAAAGTTTGATAAAAAATAGCACGAACTCTCGTTCTTTTACCTTCTTTCATGCGAAAGTTGACCAACTTCTTGATCAATTGTTTTTGCTCACCATCCAAGCCCCCCATATAGCTAAGAATTTCCGAGCAATTGGAAGCCGCTTTCGATGACGAGGCCGAAAAATTGATATTACGCAATCGTTACTGTCCATCTTTATCAGCCAACTCCCCTGTTTCTCTCTTTCTCGGTCACGAACACTATGTCACTCTTTGCGTTCCCTCCTCTTATTTTAAACCTTTTTGCCACTGCTCGATATTCTTTCTATTTCTTTCTTTCTTATTATTGGGAGTTTGCCTATGCTATAGACTCTGTTTCAAGCGACTCCCCTTTATATATTAAAATAGGGAATCACCCGCCTTTTTTACTCAACTGCTTCATCACGTCAGAAATTTGTTGGTTGAAGGGCCGAGCAGCGAAGAACAGCGGCACCGGAATTTCACAAACACGCTGAACACTTAAAATATCTGACAGCCTAAGACAGACAACATACACTTCCCTTTATACACCACTTTTTCTATTAACTCTTCCATAAAGCAGAAAGGCTACTTTCTTTATAGGAAGCAACCACTCACAGGTCAAACCATCTCACACTAATCAAGATGAACTATTATACGCATGACTTTATCCAGAAACAACTCAATCAATCAATTACCTTATTTAAGATACGCCCAAATCCATTCAACCAGCCACTCAAGGGTTTGGAGTTACCATTTCCGCTATTCCTGCCAAGGAATAAAGTAAAGGGACTACCGATACCCCTTCGCGTTCGCTTTGGTTTAGAGTAATCGCTTGTTCCTTCAGTCTTCAGAGGTAAGCTCTTTTCCCTTCTTCCTAATGGACTACGAGGACCCTAGGATTTAGGACTCTTATAAAGAAGAATTATTGGCCTACTGCTGCCTTACCACTAGCTTAACACTAGCAGCACAGGCTTACCTATTAATCACAGACCCCCTTCCTTACTTGCTTACTTCCTTGCTTGCCTGGAGAGAAAGAATCTTAGAAAGAAAGAAAGGATCCCCTACTTACTTAGTACAAGGAAGGGAAAGACTTACTAAAAGACCAAAGACTGGCTTCCTTACTGTCTTGGCTCCTAGGACTTCTTACAAGGAATGGGAAGATAGAGAAAGAGAGACAAGAAAGAAAGAGATACAGGAAAGCTAAGGATATAACGAAGGGCGAAAGGGAGCACAGAAAGGCGCAATACCAAAGCTTTTTTGAAAGAGAAGAATGCGCCATAGGTTTCTTCCTGCTTTGCTTTGGGAAGGGGCATTGAAAGAACACAGACATAGTGGAAATGCTCCTAGACTAGAGAAGGTTCCCTCGTAAGTCTGATCCTCTCAACTCATACTACAGCAGGGAAATCCACTTTTCTGGACAGGGTCTTCCTTCTCGGAGAATAGGTCTACTATGCTGAAGCAGAAGGGAACAGGATGCTTATTTAAATGTCGATGAGACTAGTCAGGATGCTCCCTGTAGTACATTCCCAGATCTGAGCTACCTGGATCAACCCACCAATTAGTACAGTTCGTCAGTGAGTACGTGGGAATAGCCCAGTAATGAATAGATATAAAAGTCACCGGGTAAAGAAGCGAGGCGAGGCGTACCATCTACCTAGGGCCTTTGCTCCCTGTATCGGTTTGCGAGTCAGTAGCGGAGGAAGAACCTGTTCCTGTATCGGTTAGTTTGTTAGTATTCGTTTATTCCTACTTCTATTGATTGATCAACCGATGGGATGGAATCTGGTCCTACCTAGCATCCATCTTTCATTCAAGCTATCTTACATATGTGAATTTTACCTATACGAGGGGGAAGTAGTTGCTCTTGCGCCTTGCTGCTTCTCTTATCCCACCCACCAGCCCTTTATGGAGTTACCGGACCAAGAGAAAAAAATTCCCCGATATCATAAAGAAAGTAAGAAGGGGCCTTGCCCCATTCATAAAGATGAAAATTAACATGACACAATCCCTGAAGAGTATGATGTGCTCGGCCTTGCTTCTCTTGATTCCCCATCCACCTCCCGTAGAGGCGGATCAATATCAATATCTATACCAGAGATTGCTTTTAGCTCTATCTTTTTCAGAGACAGGAGAATTCCTTCTGTACTTACAAGAATGCTACTTAGGGAGAAGAATCTCTTGACTCAGGAGCACCTGAATCTATTCTTTCTGTGTCCCACATCTGCCTATGTTCAAGCATCCGCCCATTCCTCAGTGGAAGGAAATGCTATTCAGAGATCAAAGAAAGCTGGTGCCTCGTCAGAAAGACTTGGTTCGTAGAGTAGAGGCCATTCCCCAAGATATTGGTTTTAAGCTCCTGCGGGTGACTTTTTGTCTTACGGCACGGCATGGTAATTGATCGAGTGCGCTTTCCTTTCTCAATGGCACAGCAAAAGCTTAATATTTCGGGTTGGGATATCATAGGAGCATGGGGCACTATAAAAAGGTTAGCCAAGTGAACTCCCGATGCTACGTCAAAAGCATGAATTTTAGCTGTCGAATGAGACTACTAAATGTAGGAATTATAACTGGAAAATTCACTCATCAAGATGTGTTGGTTCCGCGTATCACGTTTTTCAAGAAGATTGGGACTCTAAGCGAATAGATACAATCGTAGTAGTATATACCCTATCCATATAAGGCATCTTCCGGACCATGGGCCCCTTCTCTTTTGAGATAGCATTTCAAAAATTAGTTGAACTTGAATCATCTGTTTAGGCACCTGCTTCAAATGGAGCTTTCAGAAAGCCCTTCGCCCTTAGCGAAGGCTTTTGCTATGCCACATGTCCTAGGTCTGACCGCCTACCTTTTGAGTGAACTTTCGTCAGGAATGGGGCTTTTTCTTTAGCGGAAATGGTCGGAACCGAGCTTATAGTCCCCCGGACTTGAAAACAGGTTTCAACTATCGATCGTTGCCCTTATGTTGAGGAGATTTGGAAGCACTTGCAGAATACCCTCCTAGCCAGGAGATTCCCCTTTCCCTTGCAAGATGAGGCCGAGTGGGTTATGAACTATTATCCGGGGCATGGTTTCATTAGCTCTATTGCGAAACTTGCTTTTTCGGCAACCATATATCATACTTGTAAGGAGCGAAATGCCCGGATTTTTAAGCAATCTTATAAAGCCGCAAGGGAGCTTTTTTACCAGATTTGCGCAGAAAGAAAAGGTAGGATTTCAGCTTCCAAGTTGAAGTACTCTAATTTGACCCGTGACCAGCAGAATCCTAAGAAAACTTTACCCTGGTCCTTTCGAACCAGCCTATATATACCCTGGTACTCACTCCTAAAGCAAGCATTTCCCTCGCGCCTGCTATTCCCTCTTCAAGAAGTTAATCCGGATCCTCATCCTCATCTCTTGAACTCTCGGCTGATTCACAGCAGGAGCCATTCTTTCAACTCCTTCTTGGTCACATCTTCTTTCTTGGTAAAGCTATGAAAAGCCCCGGAAAGCATAGTCAGAAGGGAAAGCGAACCGGTCAACCTCACCACAGAAAAGATTTGAACTCACAAGAGAGCTGAAACCAAGGGGCGTAGCTGCTATTTCACCGGGAGTGAATCTAGCTAGGGCTATTTGAACTAATCCGGAACAGTAGGCATGCTAAGTAAATGATGATGGCATCGAATCGGAAGATAGCCTATATAAGAGAAGATGAAATAGCAAGTGCTTGAGAATCAGCTGTGAGGGAATGCGCTCTTACTGATGTCATTAAGGCAATTCAATTCTTACTGTCCGAGGAAGAAGGAGCTGCTACCGAAAGAGAGAGGGCCGTGGCACTATCGGAAAAGACTGTTTGAAAGAAGGACGTTAAGCTGCTAGTGATAGATTTTTAATATCTACTGCAAGAGGAAGCGCTCTTGGAGTCTGATCAGTAGGGGAGAAATTCACACCGGGGAATCTCTTTCTTAATTAATTGAAAGCGGATGCCATTGAAAGAAAAGAGAGTGACGGAACTGACGGGAATAAGATTAAGCCTGACCTGACCCGAGGTAAAGAAATGAAAATTGGGTTAGTGTGGTTACGTTTGTTTTTTTCCTGTCCCAAGGTAAATTCGTTTTGAGTGAACGAACCCATCAATCGTAGACTTTAAGCGAGGGAATACACCAAGATAGTATAGAGAAAGGCTCTTCCTGATCTGAGGAAGAAGAAGTAGCGATATGCCGCAAATCGTCTGTTAGAATGAGTCAATCGAATCGTCTCGGATCTTGGCAGGAGTTAGTGCATTGATGCCGAGAATCCGCTGTTTGTGTTTGCAGGATAAGGGCAAGAAAGTCAATAGGAATTGTCTCTACTCTATCACCTTAAGGTTAAGGTTAAAAAGCATGAGACTGAAGAAATTAGGCATCTGTAGCAAAGTCAGTAGCAAAGGAAGCAGTCCCAGGTCAGATCTTTTCAGGCTTGAGGGATAAAGAAAGTACGGTTATAAACCAGCATGCTATTTGAAAGTCAGTCCCTCGTTCAAAGAAAGTTGAGATTGTCAGGCTAGAAGGAAGGGAAAGTGCTAGAGATTGTCATTCCATGGTTGAAGCCCCTGGGTATAGGTAAGTCAGTTTCTATTAAGCTAATTCCCTCATGCTAGGAGTCAACCTACCCTAAGAGAGCGCTGTATGAGAACCGTAAAAGCCTACCCTCCCTGGTTAGAGCTAGAATAAAGAAGGAGTTAGTCAGCCTACGCTATAATCTCTTTTGCTAGAGGTTCTGACTCCAACGGGATATATAAAGAAAGCGTGCTTTCGTAAGGTTCTTAGTCCCTGGTTCTTTTGCCCAGCCTTTGAGGAGTGACCCTGGTGCTAGGAGAAGCAAGCCAGCTAAGCAACTAATCAAGTAAGCTAGTGACTCATTCAGTCCAAGGGGATCTTCTATATTAAGAAAGGTTCAGGGAAGTTAAAAGGCTAGAGTAAGCAAGGTTCTTTCTCCCACGGGGAAGGTTGTCTTTTAAGCCAGTCTTCAGTCAGCCTAGGAGCCTTTGAGGAGTAGGGAAGGTGATAGCGTAAGATAGCGGACTGGCGCTAGAGCAAGAGTAAGGAAGTGCGATAGAGCTCTTTTCAGTCCCCTAGGATATTCGAAGTAGAGAGTCAGGTTACGTTCTAAGCAGCCGGCCAGCGCTCTAACCTATAACCGGTCTTGAGAGTGAGTAAGTTAACCCAGTAAGGGTAGAGTCCGCAAACCATCTAAGCCTGTACCCCGCTAGCAAGTAGTTAATAACTAAACCCCTGGGAGAATCAATAGAAGTATGGGAAGAGTAAGAAGAAGGTTATAAACCAGCTAACCTTCCAGCCAGCAAGGAAGACAGCATTGTAGGACTCAGTCCCTTGTTCTAGTGATAGAGATTGTCAGGTTCTAGCATAAGAAAGCAAGCAAGTCTATCCGAAAAAGTGGCCATTCAATCACTTCTGCACCCTCAGTAGCGTTTAAGGATTGGAATAAGGCAGTTTTCGGAAACTCACAACAAGCGCCGACCCTTAGCCCGGCTAGAGGGCATCCAGCGGGCCCTGACTCATAAACATTCGGACTTCCTCATGAAATTAGAGAAGGACCTCATCACCTACTACAACCAATTGCTTAGAGATGAGGAATTATACTGGTGTCCCAATCCCTGATGGGCCAAGGACCTCTGATTGGTTTAGATCTATTCTGCCGGTTCCTCCGAGGCTGCTTTCATTGTTTTCTTCATACATACGAGGTAGTTTCAACCATTCCACTCGGCAATAGGAAATCGCCCTTCTCAGACAAGTTCAAAACTAAGAGGACAGCTTTCAAAGCAAGAAGCAAGTGTTAGAATGGCTTGTGACAGAAAAGGAAGCTGTAGAAGTATCAATAGCAGTTGCAATAGGAGAAAGAAAGGCGTCAGGGGCGCGTCTGGTGCTATCGTATATAAGGGAAAGGTTTTGATTCCCTTTTCTTGCTTACTATCTTTTCCATCTAAGTAAGAGCAGGTTGAAGCTTATCTTATTTATAGTATAGGTAGTAGCTTAAGCGCAAAGAAGCTATCGACGAAGGGCAGGGAGCACACCAATTCCAAGTTTGTAATCTATCTTTTATTCTTCCAGTACTTGTGCATGCCCTGACCCCTATACTGTTTTGATAGTACGATCCCGGATTAACATTTTCCTAACCTCGTTCACTGGCTGAAGGCGCAGGCTTAAGAAGAATTGGGAATGAAATATCAACTCCTTAATAAGTCTACTCCTATCCTATTTTGTAGAAAGCTAGCCAAGGTTGTTAGCGACAATTGTTCAAAATAAAATTCGAAGCGAAGATCAGGTATCTCCGTCGTAGTTATTAGTAAGAGTAAGAGTTTTATCCTCCTTTTGGTGCTCCTAGAGCAAAGCCCCGAGAACTAGGTTCGATTTCTTTATGTGCCCAGATAAAGGGTATAATTATGGCTTACCAATCTCGATGAAGAAAGACCCTCCATTTCGTTTGAGGAGATAATGATTTGTTAGGGCTAAAGAGAAAGTCTTTGCAACCGAAGTCAGTTGATGCCGAGAATAAAGACTACATCTTTCCTTATAAAAGGCTATAAGCTCTAAGTAGTAAGGCTACGTTTCGGAAGGCCAAGAAGAATCTATTTTTGAGTTTCCGTTCTAAGGCTCAAGACTAATAAATTAAACTATAACAATTCTTTTGCTTTTTCTTCACTTCCTGGCTTTCGAAGAGATGGAACCTCTCGACCCCTTTATTCGCCTCATCCCTTCTTACTCCGAGGAGATAGAGCGGGGTAGTGATATATGACTGATCATGATCATCTTGCTGCAAGAAAGCTTAGGAATGAATCTAATGGTAATGTCGGTCTATGCCCACTTGTAAGAAAGGATCACTGCTTAGGTAGCTGACCAAAAGCCAAAGGTAGGTGATTTCGGGATGGCCTTTGAGTCGAGTCTGATTAAAGGGACGACTCTTATTATTCGTGCCTAGGATTCAGAAAAATCCTTGTTTCGGCAAATGATGAAGCCTTTGATTCGGCGGATTCGAATTACCATGCCTCCATATCCCCCGATGTAGCTGACACTTACTTTGTTCAGTCTCTGAGGTCAGGACCTTTTGCTTATAACTTGGTTTTTGAGTATTCATAAGATGTCTTTCTTCGGATCGTTGGGTTACTTCGGAAAGTCAAATAGCAAGCTCCACACTAAAGCAGTTAGAAGCTGCGGGCGAGGTCAGCAAAGGTCACAAATAAGAAGAAGACACGAATTTCTGTTCTGGCACAGGGAACCCAGTCCTGCTTACGCGATGGTGTGCGTGGACGGAGGGCTAACAGGAATCTTCTTCGACCAGAAACCTTGGATCCCCTTGAGCAGAGTACTCTCAGCCTCTGTTTATCAGTTTACGAATGGCCCCCCAGGCCTAAGCGATGATGGCTCCGGGGTTCTTGGTCAATGATGTCGTTCACTTCTCACCTTCCAATTTGTACTGTAAAAGGAGGCCGTCAAAGGTAATTTTTTGGTGGGTTTACGAGAGGGCCTTTTCCCTTACTTCTCTTTCCTTCGCTTGGTGGACGAGTCAACGATAGAGCGAAAGAAATGACCATAGAGTACGACTCGCGAGAGTTCCTGCTGCCTCCGTGCCTAGAGAGCAGCCCCCAACAGATCAAAGGAATGAACGATGGTGCAAAATAGGAACCCTTTCTCGCTTTTCGGAAATCAATACGTGTACACCTTAGTCTTAGTACCGTCTAGCCGATGGAATTCCAAAAAGAGGCTTTAACTAATGAAGTAGGCTTTCGACAATGAGAGATGGTAAGCGCTACCTTTCCTTAGATGCCTTGAAAGTGCCTATTCTTTCGAGAAAGACTTTATAGAGTTCTGCAAGCCAGATTATCTCATAAAAGAAAGAGTGAACTATATATTATTATAATAATTAACAATGACTTCTTTCGCTCGGGACACTCAAACGAGAGAAACTTCCCTATCCCTAGCCGGGTACCTTCTTTCTGATAGAAGAAACTATCTCCTTTAATAAATTGAATTAGGCTTTCACCAGGAAGGTTTAAGCATCCTTTTTGCATCGGAAACAGAGAAAGAATCAATCTCCGAATCGCTTGCTAAACCGCCCTTTCACGGCACTAGGCTTTGACGTGAAAAGACCCGATCCCTTTCCTAGACTGGAATTCCTCTATTAAGATATATAGACATCAGTTTAAATTAAATAAGTTAGCCGTTAGGCTTCGAAGGGAATCTGGTTCATAAGTCCGCATTCAGCGATGGTATTGAACTTTAACGAGCTCGAGTCAACCTTTCTTATAAAAAGCTTTGTCTACACCCACCGGCTTCCTTCCCTATTTGCTGGAAAAGCGACTACATCCTCGGCTTAAGAATCAGTCTCGGTTGATTATGACTGGTCGTTCAATTGCAAGTTCTATTCCTTTTTCTCACTTGAAAGATGGGAAAGCCTTTTTAGCGTAGGAGAGCTCCTGACTTTCATGATCGCCTATCGCCTTTTTCCTACTTCATCTGCAGATCGGATTTGCGATAAGAGCAGTTTCTTCTATCACAGATTCGTCTTCCTCCCCCGGGAGGGGGCTGAACTCGAGTTAACTAACTGCAATATGCTAGACACTAGTCTTTCCATTTTCGGTTCTATTGTCTTTCGCATCGGCGATTCTTAAAAAGAGACTCTTCCTACTCCCATCGGCCAAGCTTCAATCTCTTAGAGCGGATGCGGCCACTGTAGATCATCCAAATGGGGACTCCTTTCTCTATGAGGCTGTTGGTTGATAGAACTCTGAGGTTCTGTGGTTAGGAGGTAGATCTTGTGCGAGCTAATGAATTCAAAGATGCGTATCCACACCTATCTCCATTGTCCGGCTAGTCTCAAGGGATCGGCTTAGGACTCAATCCATTTTTGAAGCCTTTTGAGAGCTGCTAGAAAGGAAGAATCCCACCCTACTGGTAGAGGACTTGCTTCAAAAAGAGGGCAAAAGGGATCCATCCTTAGATAGACGGGTGGAACTCACCGAGATCAATCATCAAGCCAGCTACCCATGGTCAAAGAGGGAGTTAACGGGAAGAAAACCATATCGCTGCTGACCCATGGGCTAATTCTTTCAAAAGAAAGACCAAGGGAGTGCAATGAAAGGGCCACTGCTGCGACTGAAGGTGACGACTAGCTATCTCGGATAGGATAGAGAGGCTTGATCGGTAACCACAGATTGAAAGGTCTTTCTCCACTGTCTGAAAGAGCCATTGATTCACACTGCCCGCTATAGCGAAGAGAGAGGGTTTTGGTCTGCTCTTCCTAAATAGAGATTCAACCGGAGATGGGCAATTTGATTAGCTATCTTGCGCGAAGGGTAGAGCGTATGATAAGCGAGCGATCAGGGCTAACTCAAATAGAGAGCTCAGAGTCCTCTTGTTTTTGAGAGGTGGACCTTTAGGGCCCCTCCTTTGCCGGGTAGGGCGGCACAACGGGTAAAGAATGGGTTAGAAGCACGATGGTTGAGAGCTCCTAATTGGGCTGCTATCTGCTGCGTAAATGGATAGAAAGGCATCCTAAGCAGGGCTGGCGGGAAAGTTGCATCTTGCTCAGGATGAGAGGGCTCCTTATGCCGGGAAGCGCAGTTGAATGTGAGATCTATCCCCTTTTGAGGGTTGGCCTGATCAAAGTAATCGGGGATGTAGTAGCCCAAGCACCTACTGGGAGTAGCCTCGTCTTCGCTCAGTGATGGAATCCTTGAATCCAGTACATTCTGGGTCTCCACAATGGGTTTGAATTATCTGCTCTCTTCTGGCTGGATGGGTTTCCAAGGTCTTCGTTCGAAGGTATTAGATAAGATGGTTCGGGTCCAGGTTCATAGATTGCAGGAGATGGCTCACTGTCCTTATTCTTATACCTAAAAAGGTCGGATCGAGGGACAGAAATCACTTCATCGATAGCAGCAGTTGGGGTCATTCCATTCGATCGATCAAGAGCAGAGGAATCCAGAGAACAGGAGCAGGAGAGAGAGGGGGTGAAGTTTCCATCCCTTAGGGGTTCCTATTACACTGTACCTGAAAGACCATTCACTCGCTCTAACAGACAGTTGGAATGCATCGACAGCTTCGAAGACTGCAAAGACTGGAAGGCAGGCAAGGGAGTATGCGCTTACTTATAGGATGGAAAGGAGTAGAGTAGGCAGCTGTTAAAAAGCAGCAAAGGAAGAAAGCATTGACCCTTCACTAACAAGAAAGGCGAAGGACAATCCGGACTTCCTTATTGAGCTAGTACAATAAATAGAGTCAAAAAGCATTTCCGCTTCCAATGATATCAGAATGGCTCAAGGAAAAGGAAAGAAAGAGAATTCCTTAGGGTGAGCGGGGAAACTAACTCAATAAAAGGCAAAGTCAATTGGAGGGCCTACGGTACCCTAAAGGGGGCGGGGCTCAACCACGAGGATTGATTCCTTTAGGGCGCCCACTAGTAGGAGACTTAGGCAAAGAGCAGAAGTGAGCCGGGTGAGGAGGTACTTACACTTTATAAAGCAAAAGCCATTGACCCTTAGACAGTCGGGAATGGTGAGCCACCCGGATACCCGGAAACCCTGCTCTATCAGGCATGCAACAACTTGCTAGTGTATGGAACGGCTATCTTTCTTGGCCTTCCGACCTACTTACTATTCATCTATCCCATCCGGGATTCCCTTGGTTGGTATATCGTATAGAAGAGAGGCTTTCCTCTTAGCAATTAGGAGTGATCCTTACCTCGAACTATAAATTTAATAAATTAAATAATAGAAGAAAAGGGCAGTGGAGGCACCCATTGATTTTGCACCTTCATACATCTCAAGTTGAGAATTCTCGTAACGACTGGTGAAAAGAAAACACAAATTCTAACCTACTAATGATAGCACTAAGTCAAGAGCTTGGGAAAAGGGGATACTTTCTGTGCCATGATTTATGAGATCCGTATAGAGTTGATTTAGATCGGGAATTTTTTCTTCTATAAAAAAAAGACGTTCTGCCACCTCTTGTAGTGGAGGCAGGCGCCCAAGCTCGGTTCGAGCGATCAACATAGGGTCTTTAACTCGAGAGGAGAAAGCTCAACTCCGGCAGGGGTGGTGTCTTTCCTGACTGAATAGGGAATCTCATAAAGAAAGATGTGGAAAAGAAGGAAATCCCCAGTTTCCGCTATATGTTCTATTTCACTTCTTGTTCAGCTCCACCCCCATTTCCTATCAATATCTGAACTTCCTTTTTGGAGTGGAGAGATAATTTTTATATATGTCGTACCAAACTAAGTAAGGTGGAACCGGTGCATCACGAACCAGAAAAGTGCTCTTAACGGCCCTAGCCTAGCATCACTGGGTGCCTTACACTGACTGAACAACTCGAATTCGAAATAGAAAATCTTTTCCAAGCTAAGAAGGCAAAGCAGCATTTCCTGGTGGATCGGCAGCTATAGAATCAGTTGCAATTAGCTCTATTCCGCCCTCTTCGTAACCGAGAGTAGGGAGCGAAATAAAAAAAGAAAGTAGTCTTGGAAGCGAAGGAAAAGCTACCATAGAGAAGAAAAGTCATTTCGTATTCATACCGATAGATGCATTAATTTACCTCTAGGGTAGAAAGGTAAACCGCCCACTGCTCCTACTGCTACCTCACCTCTGTAGCCCCCCCCCGAAACGTGGTGGCCAACAGAGAAGAAAGATTTTCTTGAATAAAGTCAGATTCTAAAAACCAGGGATTGTAATGTGATGAAAACTTACTTCTGAAGCTGTGACTTTAGCCCTTTTGTCCATCAAAGGCTGAAGCCCCGGAAATGCTTCTTATTCGAAAATTGAGTCCTAGGTTGATTCCTTTTCGTAGCATCAGAACCTAACTAACGAGCTCTGGGCGCTGTCAGTCTGCTTAGCTTCTTCTTGATTTGATAGGCTTCCCTCTAAGGCCCCTCCCTTTTCCCCTTTTATAATGGGGGGGCTCAGGCCCCGACCTACTGCCCTACACAATATCGACATCAGCCGTCTCAAAGCTTCAGGCTTACCTGCAATCAACGATTAGTTGAAGTGAAAAGGCTTTGTCTCCCTCTTTACCGAAATAACCTGTTCGAAAAGAGCTTACCCAAACCGAACATTCTTCCCTTGTTTGCAGGGAGCTAGGACAAACTATTGAATCGGCCATAGTGGAGCGCTTCTTCAGTCATTTAATCACATGAAAATTCAGTTATATTTTGTTGCTTCCAAAGCTTCCCATTGGCGGACAGATAGACTACTTCCGTCAATCACACCATAGACAAAGGATAAGTCCGATCTCAAAGAAAAACAAAAAAGAGGTAACCCGGGCTTTTTCCTCTTTTCCTCTAAGTCGCCTTTCCTAACAGTGCTTGATCCCCCCAAGAAGTGGGCTATTCGTCCTCTCAAGCGCCAAGGTCTTTCCTTTATATACGAAAAAAATAAATTATCGATTAATAAACAAATAACAAAGTTTACACGACATAAAGATCAAAATAGATCTCTTCTCGAAAAGGTAAGCCTTCTAAGTTGGTTCATCCCCCTGCTATAGATTAGCGAACAGGCGAACCACGAGCCTGCACTTGATCTAAAGCAATGATCCGAGCTATCCCATAGATCTGGAGTGAAAAGAAAGAGTAGAGAGAAAGAAAACCGAAGCTATCTCCTATAACAACGAAAGTTGGAGTAGCAGGATTCGCATATATACCAGTGTATGTGAGAGCAAGATTGGATTCTTTCTTTATTGAATTATTCACACCTATAAAAGGGCTACTGGCCAGCTATACCAGGAGTCTTGGTATTCGGATAATTGATTTGGGTGATCCACGACTGCAGACAGGATCAAGTCAGAGACCTATTCCATATGAGCTAGGTAGCCAATGAAATGAGCTACCCATTGAGAGAGCTTAAACCGATGTCCCTTGCCAGCCTGTAGCTAAGAGTAGCTTCTCTACCGCACCTCCAAAAGCGGGTATAACCTTACTAAAAGCTGGGGCTTCAGCCGCTAGCAGCAACTTTTGTCCCGAAATACAATCTCAATTCCAATCTTTCTTTCGAAGCTCACCTTCCGGACACCAGTAAGGAAAGGTCAGTTCAGCGCGTAAAGCAAACCGAACCGAAAGAAGAAAGACTTTTTGGAAAGTTAGTCGCCTCTATCACATCACCAAAATCGCTTGCATTTACATCTGATGAAATAGCTCAAACTGCTGATTCTCGGGAAATGATTCTTTTCGGTTCCCAGTTCACGACTCTAGCTGGTAGCGCTTCCCTGCCCCTTTGTGGGGACAGGAATGAAAGACTCAAAGTAGAGGAAAGATGGAACTCAAACTCCAATATCTCTTCTAGGGATAAAACATAAGTACATCCAATGTTCTCCGTTGGCGGCATGGCACCACTTGAAATTGCGTATAAGGAGACCACCATACCTACCTGTTCGAGAACAGCTTTTTCTAACGATTGGAATCGACGTGTGGCGGGAGGAGATTAAGAAGCAAAGGCAAAAACCTAATTTTGTGGTGCTGGAACTGATTGAACAAAGGGAGCTGCTCTGTCACTCTAGAGAACTAATCGAAGAGGGGGTTTGTTTGACTAAAGCTAAAGCCCTTTTTTACATCTTCGAACTTCAAGGTAGTCTCCGCCCGTGAAAAGCTTATTTTTAATTCAATCAAACTTCTTATGGGACTGGTAAGTCTCACATCGGTGCTCGTATCGGGTGCTATTCCGCTTACTCCACTTCTCCTCGCTCGGTTGCATGAAAGCTATGGCCAAGCCCCAAGTCGGGGACGGAGGGGATAACTTAGAAAAGCGCTTCTTTATCTTATCATTGACCTAAGCCTGGGCGTATGAGGCTTTCTAACTTTGTTTTGAGTAAGGAAACTCAGTTTCTTTCCGATTCTGTTAGTGATCCCGAATCGAGCTTGATACCTAGCGGGGATTATTGCGTTGGATTGATCAGTCGATAATCCCCTTATGACTTCAGGAAGAGACAAAAGGTCAATGTTTTATGTGAAAAAAATGGGTCTTTAAGATCTCTTAATCTGGCTGCTGGTGCAAGCTTATAGCTTTCTAGATGGGACTTTCTAAATGAGTTGATTCTCCTGCAAATCCAGCCGAAATGCTTTCTTCAGCTTGTAGTAAATTAAAGCTCTTGATTTGCCTGTCCCTATCCCTCTATCTTCTTATTCATCCGACATCCTTTTCTTAAGAAGAAAAGATCGAAGCCGGTTTCAGTTGATTGGATACCCCCAGTCATTCTCTACCAATTCCTTTCAAAGCGGGGAATTCCATATCTTTCTTTATTGTCCTATTCGAGCAGATTATGCCATTCCTGTCTGTAATGTAAATGCATGCTTCTTTGATCGGCCCGTTCTGCCATAAGTACCTCTACTTCGGCTAGGCCTTTCTTCGAGGCTTGGGAAAATCACTTCACCGCTCGTGGTATTCAGACTCCGATCTCGCTTCGGGTTTGCCACTATAAGGGCTAGCTGGCTTTCTTTCCTTGCTGCACTCACTCAACAAGGCAATAAAGCAAGGTTCAGAGCGAGAAGGCAGAGAGAATTAGTTTCAGTCTTAAAAGTACGCGGGAAGGAAGACTGTCTAGGTAGAGTACAGGGATTGAACTTTTTCTCGAAGGATGTGAGTAAGTCCAGTTATGTGATCCCGGTCAATCTCATACGGGATTTCAACTAGGCACTTTCACATGCGATTAACGGCTGTTGGATCGAATTCCCACTTTCCAGGGATCGAACTCTAACTCGATTGTTTGGCATTAAGCTCTGTCATTCGGCTTTGCCATCGAGTAAGCGCTTAAAGTCAGCGCTTTGCATTGAAATATCCGGTCTAAGCTAGGCTGCAAGATAGGCGTCAGAGTTCAAACCACTTCTTTCTATTAAGAAGGTCAGGCATTGACTAATTAGTAAGTCAGCTCAAAGGAAGTCAAAGCGGAAGATAGTAAAGACTTGCGTATAAGAAAGACAATCAAGAATGGCATGAAAAGGAAAGATTGAATAGCACTTGCAAGAGGAGTTATATCTATTGAGTAACAGTACTTCTCCGGTCTGGTCTAATCCAATCCACATCAAATGGTTTTGGTGATAGGTTTTATTCTGGGGTTTGTATCTACTCAAGGGCAAGTCTTATCTTCACTTCGCCATATCATGTACTACTATTATTCCCTATTACTATCACCATTATTACCGAATCGGTAAGCATTGCATCTGCTTATCCCAAGTTCCCTATCTATTGGAATGAACGCTACTATGGACTAGACGAGGCTGGAGTGACAATTTACGTGATAATGACTTTCTCGAGTAATAATGATGAGCAGTTATTATTGTTTGAGCGAGAAAAGGGAGGCCGAATGTGTGGGCAATTATTGTATAGAAGAGAGCGGGAAGCAAGTTAGCGAATAGCACCCACCCTCTTCCCTTATACAAAAGTAGTAAACTCAACCGAGGTTGCAGATCGGAATTGGCTACATAATCCTGAAAGGAATCCCCACTCGACATGCGATTCGGCAAACAATGATGGTTGGCTCCGCGGCTTTGTTGTTGTTGACCGAGTTTCGTTTCCGTAAGGTCCAGCACGACTATGTAGTGGTAGAGTAGAAGCGTCAGCCTAGGGGGGATGGTTCATTAAAAGGCCAACCCAAGCTCTTTTCATCCAACTCGAAATATCGTAGGAGAAGAAGAATGTTACGCCCAATTATTCCCATGCTTTTCGTTGGTCAACAATCCAAAAAAATTGCATATTGTTCTTTCCTATACGGGAAAGGGTTACTTTTTTAATTCTCTCCTTTCTAAAACTGCGCAAGGCGGCCAGTAGGGCCCCAGAACGCTTAAAAGGCAGGGAACAAGAGTTGTAAGTAAAAAAAAAAAAAATGCAATTTCTAAATTTAAAGAAGAAAGTCAAATGGATCCAATTTTGTAAGAAGCGCGTCCCCATCCAGCCACAAATGCCAAACTTTTTGGCTGAAGTGGACGTGCCACAGGCACAGGCCCACGATTCCCAAAATGTTTTACGCGAGAAGGCAGCCGCAATGCTGGAATCCTTCATAACTACGGAGTCCAATTATTCCATTCAGCGGGACCACTACACCTGGTTAGACGTGGCCCAAAAACTCGCGCAAGGGATGAGCCCGGGCGAAATAGTAACCCGGGAGGATCTCCATATGCTGGTAGACCAATTACAAAATTCGAAGACTGAACTCTATCTCCAAGCGTTAGAGCTCATTATGAAAATTGGATAAATTGACTTATTTTTCACAATTCTTCTGGTTATGCCTTTTCCTCTTTATTTTCTATATTCCAATATGCAATGATGTTAACCCTATTATCGGTCAGTTAGTAATCGGCGAGCCTCAGTAGCTGCTACGGCACCCTTTATCATTTTTTTTCCGGTATGCCGCTCCGCGAGCAAGGAGCTCCAGGGACGAGCGGAGCGAAAACAAAGCAGGGGGAATTCCTCGTTGGGGGAAATCCTTTGATTGCGTATTGAATATAGATCCATGTCTTTCTTGTTCCACTAGCTAGGACAAAATGATCACATGTCCGTTTCGTTATTACAACCTTTTTTTTTGATGTCAAAGACCAGAAGCTACGCGAAAATTATCATTGGATCTCGGTTGTTCTTAACAGCGATGGCTATTTATTTAAGTCTTCGGGTAGCACCACTAGATCTTCAACAAGGTGGAAATTCTCGTATTCCGTATGTACATGTTCCTGCGGCTCGGATGAGTATTCTTGTTTATATCGCTACGGCTATAAACACTTTCTTGTTCTTATTAACAAAGCATCCTCTTTTTCTTCGCTCTTCCGGAACCGGTATAGAAATGGGTGCTTTTTTTACGTTGTTTACCTTAGTTACTGGGGGGTTTCGGGGAAGACCTATGTGGGGCACCTTTTGGGTGTGGGATGCTCGTTTAACCTCAGTATTCATCTCGTTCCTTATTTACCTGGGTGCACTGCGTTTTCAAAAGCTTCCTGTCGAACCGGCTTCTATTTCAATCTGTGTTGGACCGATCGATATACCAATAATCAAGTCTTCAGTCAACTGGTGGAATACATCGCATCAACCTGGGAGCATTAGCCGATTTGGTACATCAATACATGTTCCTATGCCCATTCCAATCTTGTCTAACTTTGCAAACTTCCCCTTCTCAACCTGTATCTTGTTTGTTCTGGAAACACGTCTTCCTATTCCATCTTTTCTCGAATCCCCTTTAACGGAAGAAATAGAAGCTCGAGAAGGAATACCAAAACCTAGTTCACTCGCTGAGTCTTTTTGCATCCATGGCTGAATGGTTAAAGCGCCCAACCTATACCAACCTAATAAAGAGGCAAATTCGTAGGTTCGATTCCTGCTGGATGCACTTGGAACGTTTAGTTCAATTGCTGCTCACGAAATTGTTACATATAGCTCGCCCTTATAGCTTATGGGGCACTTCACTCGCTCAACACTCGTTCTTCACTCGCTAGAGAAAGAAAAAGTATAGATGACTGAAAATCCCGCTTAGAGATCGCAACTATAGTGGAGAGAAAATAAGTCTCAGCAGGCACTAAAGGGGAAGCTTAGAGACGGAATTCAAATATAAGAATAGAGGAGTACGTGGGGGGTGAAGTAAAGATAACTCTAGCAATATAGACCGGGCCTGCTTCCCATTCATTCTTTTATAAGAATGCTCTTCGGCTGGTCAATAGGGCGCATCGCTTTTGCTTCTGTAATAGAGGCGCTGTAATAGGCGCGCTTAGCTAACGAATAAAAACCTTGGTCCGCTTTCATTGGTCTAGCCCGGTCATTGCTTATCTCTTTCTTCTCTATCGGTGAATTGGGGGCAAGAGTGCTTGAAGAGAGAGCTACCCAAAGGAGGAGCAGTATACGCAAGGTCTAAGCCTTACATAGTTGTCTTTGTCTCCTCGGTACCCCCTCCCCCTTATTCTTCCTTCCTCTGTAATAGCTGCCTTGCTAGCGAAGGGTCTTCCAAGCCCTGAGCGAGCTGAGTGCTTAGCACTGAATTAATAGCACCACTTCTACCACTTGCATAGCATATCGGTAGTAGCTACAAGACAAAAAACTAACTCAAGAACGCAAGAGAAGTGCTTTTTAAAAGGTAGAGCTACAAGAAAGCATCTACTAAGCTAACCATCTAATCTAAGCAGTAGCATCTCAACTCAAGGAATAGCTTTCCCGCAAGAGGAAAGAGCATCTATCTACACAGTTAGCTGCCCCTACTTTGGGATATTGCCTTAGCTAGGTTGGCTCCTAGGCTAAAGCAACTGTACAACAGGCAATGTTATCAGCGATGCCTCGCAGCATGGAATGTTATTTCCTCTTCCTCTGGGCTCTGGAATGGAAGAATTGGTTCAGCATCAACCCCGGGATTCTTTCCCCGACTACAAGAAAGGAAAGCCTTGCCTGCTTCGTCTTTGGTTTGGCATTCTAAGGAGCAACAACTTCCCCGTAGGCTCGATTCGGTTCCATCCTATACCTTCTATCCTACCTACGTCTTATCATTCGGAATCGCATTCTATCACACTGGTGGTACTTCTTGTTGAATTAAAAGATTGGATTAGTCTTTTTCTGTATCCACCCGCCACCCCTGTGTGAGAGTGATTAAATATCAATAGGGGAGCCCCCTAATAAGGAAGTTGCTTCTTGGAAAAGCCTTTTCGCTGCCAAGCTTTTATCTTATTTGGTCGGGCAAGAATCCATCTCGGTTTAAGAATTCACCCAATTGGGACATCCATTCAAAACTTGAAACCATTACCAACGAAAAAAGAAGGTGTTAGAAAGGGGCTTCGAAAGAACTCTTTCAAGAGGAAGGATGCAGCGAGCGAGCCTGTTAAGCTGCGATTGAGCCTAAGTCTTTCCAAAAAGGGTCACTTTATTGATAAGTTCCCATAATACCTTTCTTATCGATAAATTTACAACAACTTCAACTTCAACTGATGCCCACGCCAAACGAGATAACTCAGTTGGCTTAGGATTCGTAATGATCTGGAACATCGGTTCCAGTCTTCTTCTTTCCTCACCCGATTCCTTCCTTGGCTGTTATTTGCATATAACTAGCTAATGCTGCTGGGAATGCCCTTGGCGGATTCGCACTTCTCTTGGTGGAGTAACTTGCTTACAGTGCTTTAGGGCTCTCTCCAAACAGGGCGTCCGTCGTGAATCCTATATATGCCTATATAATGATATGGAAGGGGATTGTCAAGTGGAAAAAGACCATTCGATTCATCTTGACCGGATCACATAGCGTTAGCGGAGCGGTAAACTTCGCAGCAGGAGCAGTCTTTTACATTAGTACGGATAAACCGCGTTCACGTGGTCGAATAGAAACCTTGCTGCTCGCTCAACGCGCGTTAATTACTCCTCTATCGCGCTTGTGGAGCCTTTTTGAGTTGAGTGCAGCAAGAGCTCTGCCGTTAGGCTAATTCCTGAGTAGGGAGGCTGTGGCGAGCGAAAGGGAATGTGGCACTTCTTACTTTATATGAGGAGGAGGTTGAATCAATAGCAATAGTAGACACGCTACGATCTTTGGCTCTTTGCTAGACAGGAGCAGTACAGGAAGCATCGAATGCCATGGTTCTTGTTACAGACTAGGCTGCAAGTGAGAGTGATAAAATCAGCTCAGCTGTGAATGCTGCCGATAGCCGATTTATTACCTGGAGTGTAAAAAAGGAGCATATTTATTTAATTGGAAGATTATTATACGATGATAGCACCAATTCAAGAAGCAGGGGCTAGGAGCTAATCATTATACGGATTTTTGGCGAGACCTTTCGAACAGATCTTCCTTCCGGGATAATCACTACTCGACGAGTTAAGCGAGACAAGGCCAATTGAAAGTCACAGCCGTTTGATAGCCCTTTTCGTAAGCTCCCTTATTCTCCTAATAGTGATTTACCCGATTATACTAAGGCGAAGTCTTCCCACCCTTTGTCAAAAAAGGTAAGTGTCCGTCCATAAATACCTAGCTAGCATCGAAGAGCATTCATTCCGTATCCTCACTTATCCTATCCTACGTTCTTTCCGTTTTCGAAACTCAAGAAAAGAAAAAGAATCAAGCTAGCGCCAAGCAAAGAGAAGTGCACAGAGAGAGCTTTCAAGTCTTGATGTCAGATCGAAAGCCTCCGGAATTGGAAGAGGAAAATCCTGTCACCCCTAGTGGGAAGTAGGCTCTATTAGGCATTCTTGGGTCTACAATCTCACTAGAAGAATTCCGAGAGCAAGCATTCAAGGCTCTTCTATCTTGACTTGAAAGCTAGTAAACGTCAAGTGAAATAGGAGCTCTCTTCTACCGCACCGGTTACCGATTTTCGTGAAAAAGGGCTTATGAAGGATTGACCGAAGTAACTTTCTCTACCACTTAGGCGAGCCAGCTATCGTTCGAGCTCTTTTCCTGAAGCGATTCCCCTTGCTTGTAGCTTGTAAGTAAGAGGTGGGTTATTCAACCAATTGATGAGAGTCAGTTACAGGATGGATACTACGCGCCAACTGCTGAAAGGACCAAATCAAAAGCATTTTCTCTAAAAACTGAACCGAGGGCACCGCTTTCTAGGATTCTTAGTCGAGTTAGTTCAACTGATTCTTCATCCCCGAAGTAAGCACACTTTCCCAAGCTTGAAGCAGGAAAAAAATGAAGGCCATAATAAAGGGCTCTGGCTAGAAGGCAGAACTCTTTACTTTATTTAGTGGCCACTTCCTATTAAGATAAGGTTTCCCATCCGAAGTCTTTGCTGCTGTTAAAGGATTTGTTGCTTTCGCTACGCCCCTTTTTCAACAAGTTCAAATAGGGTGCCATGGATACCCAAGCCCGAAATCTATTTCTCTGATGAATTGGTACACGCGCCCTTTCTGATGATAAAAGTTATCTTCAAGCCATGCTTTGGTTGAGTTGAGGTTTTGACTCCTTTTTTATCCCCAATCGTGCATCTATATCATGAGATGCTTCTGCAGTGCCCCTCCGCTGATTCCAAATTGTTGGCTTCAACTTCATGAGATTCACATTTGGTGTACCAGACTGCGAGCTTTAGATTGAGCATTGATATAGAAAGATCCGAAGACATGAAGCTAACACCTGGCACCGAAAATAAAGTTTGGAGGGAGGGGTGAATATTGCAGGATGTAACCATCTTGAAGGAAAGACTCTTTTCCAGTAGTCTCCTCAGGGATTCTCTTAAAAAATTCCATCACCTCACAAGGAAGCAACGATCGAGTGAATACCATATCTTTCTGATAAATCCCAGAAAACATCTCTTCTTAGTCTTGATCTTGACGGTATCCAAGAAAGAAGCACCATCTGTTGTTGTAACCCCTCCCCAATAGAAATTTGTGAAGCCTCCTCACAAGATGAAAAAAATCATTTAGCCCCGGTTTGAAACTTTTTCTTTTTCAGTTTGAAGTACTGAACATGGCAAGCTCAACATCCGCTTCAATTCATTGGTATGAGCAATGACCTCCACATTTTCCAAGTTCAGAAGTTTCACAAGATTCAAATTGACCAAATTAGAGGGGTCCATCAAGGGAGGGATAGGGCAGTCACTTTCTTTCCTGTCGATCGTCCGTCCTTCCATCTTAGTTCTTTCCCCTGCAGAGGATACCCAAAGGAGATCAGTTCAGTATGCCCATATAAATTCAATTCATGATGATTAAGGTTTTATCATGCGAAGAAAGCAGCTAAACTAGCTATTGTATGCTAGAATTCAAAAAATATCTGAGATTAGAGCATACGCAAGACACAACACAAAAAATCATTGACATTGACTTTCGTTCTTAAAACGAAGAACAATGGATTGGAAAAAATCTGGAGAGGTGAGAGGAATGAAAACGACTCCCAATAAGCCGGATGGATAGGATCGAGCATTTGTCCTTCTTTTTGTGTTTGAGAGTGCAGGCTCATTGGAGAGTTGGATGGTCACAAATGGAAGTGTTTGAAGCTCGAGGTTTATATGCTTGTAGGTTGGGGAGTTCACGGAAAAAGTAACTTTCCATAAATATGTCGCCGGTCTTTCATTGAGGCCCTTCCACTAGGCCTTTCCTTTTCGTAAATTGAAAGTCAGAAGTCTTCATGCGGTTGTGATAACTTATGAATCTCCGAAAGCCAATTCTTAGCTATCTTCGGGAAAAAGATCTTGAGTTTAGCACTCTCCCGCGAGTTTCGACAATAAGGTAAGTCATAGTCTTTTCAGAACTAGTAAAGTAGTAGTTATCTTTATTTGATTGTAAAGGTAGCAGTCCTAATATAATATAGAGAGTCTTCTACTTCGAATCTGTCACCAGGATGCGCTTAAATAAAAAAGCGTAAGTAAAAGAACTTCTTGCCCACTCAGGCTATTGCTCTTGGGCTGTCTGCACTCATTGAAATGCGGTCATGAATAGAATAGTAGAAGTCTTGCTTATTCAAGCAAGACCTGGTGCCCTTTTGGTGCCAGTCATGCTTGTAGGAAGGAAAGCCGGATGCTTGACCACGAGAGAAGTTTATTTTGCCGAATCGGAGGATGTAATAGCAAAGTCTGCTATTATTGCCTAAATGAAGAGTAGGTTAAGTAGGCCAAGAGGGGTTTCCAGGTGGATCAATCTTTCTCTCAGAATGTCAGAGAAAGAAAAAGAAGAAGAGAGCTGACTTAGCCTCAAGACTCTATTGAAGAGCAGGGTCGAAGAAAGTAGAAGAGGTCAACCTATACTGATTCATAATATAAGGCTTTCACTATTCCAGTAGAAGCTGATTAAATCAAAAGGGATTCTTCCATAGCAGGAAATGTCATACCAGCTGATTCAACCGCCAGAGCCAGAGGTTCAATAGAGACTGCTTTGACTTATGTTATGAGATGATATTTTTTTTTACTTTATTTCAGTCAATTTCGAGGCAGAACGTGCTCCTGCCGTGTCAGAAGGACTTTCCCCGCTACAAGAATGGTTGAAGATAGGGTCCCGGTTCAAAGCTTTCTTTGTGGAAGGGCTCCCTAGATTAGCGAGAACACGAAAAATTCGAGTCTTTCAGAGTCTTCTCCATCCGCCTTTCTACTTATAATAGAAGTGGCAATCTTTCTAGCGCCTGAGGCAAAAGTAAAGAGAAAAAAAAGAAGCAAGACTGGTCTTTGCCAGAAAGTCGGGCATCCTGGATCTATGGGGACATCAAGATCAAGTCGTCCAGTAAGCGCTTAGTTTAGTGGCCAAAAAACCTCTTCTAAGAGCAAGCGTCAGCTTTGGTTTCGCTGGTTAGGTTTTTTGTCTTTCTTCAACCTTGCCTTGAAACGGAAGGCACTACAACTATCTCTTTTCTTTATTTGGTTGAAAGCTTTGCCGAGAACTAGACTACCATAGGAATCCTTCCGGAGAGGGGAAACCCTACCTTATAAAGAGAAGAGCGTGATGGGGCCCTGTTAACGGGGTTGAGTAGCCTTTCCAAGGAGTCTCATAGCCGATCTCCATCACTAAGGAAGAGCTTTTGACTAGCCTAGCTTTCACTAAAGAGCTAAAGAGGCGAACTCCATTCAATAAGCTAAAGATCGAGCTTTGAGTTTTGAGAAAGATGGTTTGGTACCCGTACAAACAGTTTTGATTGAATCTGAGCCCCTACTGCCTACTGCTATTACACAAGCTGGTGTAGAAGAAGTTTTTCTTTAGATCCATCTATGGTAGAGAGAGCCGGCCTCTGGCTGTGATTCCACCTCAAGCTGCAATTTTCTTTTAACTGAAGCCTTCTTCCTCAACAACCTTCTCCTCTGGGTCCTGGATAGCTTCGGTGACTGGACTTCTACAGATGTTCCGTTCCCTCTGCAGGCTTTTTCTCAGACTTGGACTTCTTTACCACAGGCACCCATTGACCAACTGGTGGCACAGGTACTTTCACCGTCTTTTTCTTCTGTGTCAGTGTGGTTCATTCGTTAATCATATCCCAATCCTTCTATCAGTTACAAGATCGAAAATCATGCTTGCTTTTAAATCCAAGTTAGATGAAAGGAATCGGGCAATCGAGATTAGTCCTGGTGAACCTCGAGAATTGCATAAGAGAGGTCTCTTCTTTCCTGCTCGGCGAATAAGCCAGTACGCGAGGAAAGCTTATCATCCTTGCCTTTCATCCTACTCGAATCGTATGAGTCCTGGCCTAATCCTTTCATTTAAGGTTATCAGCCAGGCAGTCAGTAAGCGAATAATCCTAGCCGGGCTTGTAAGCCTTCAATTCGTTCTATGAGTCCACCTCTCTATTAGTCCTACATTAGCTTTCGCATCATTCCATCTCTCTCAAGGAGGAACTCACCCTTAACTTAAGCTAAGGCGCACCCCCCAACTTACCCTAAGTCCTAATCCGATAAGCTTATCAGTTCAGTCAGCGAATAAGCCTTCTCCCGCAGCAAGAACTTAGTTTTTCGCTTTGCACCTTCCTTCAGGTGGTGAAGTGCCTTGCATTTGTGTGTGACGAACGATATGCGATATAAAGGATCTTGTCTCATTTGAAGTTGGTCTAACTGGCCCCGCTTTTAGGCTGGTATTCCATTCTGCCTTTGTCTTGCTCTAAGCCTTCAATTAGGTACCTCTCTTTGTCCGAAGTCCGTAAGCAGCTTTCCAACCCTCTCTTAGTCTTCTAGCAGTCGAGGGAGTCCATTCGTTCATTTCTTTGGAGTGAATGTGAGTTCTAGTCCCACAGCTCTTAGTCCTACCGCTTTCCATTAGCTGTCTGTGCTTTCGGGTTTAGTCCCATTGCCCTAGCGAAAGAGTCTGGTTCGCTGCCTCTTCCTTGATCCTTTGAAACTCTTGAAGTGAAGTAAGGGGACATCCACTATGATATTTGGTCTGTAGCCTTCTAATCGGCTAGGGCAGAATTCCTTTCAAAGCTTGAATCCGCTCTTTCCATTCCTAGTGTGTTATAAAGTCTTCCATTAGCTAATCAATCGGCTAAGTTTCCATCTTATTTTTCTTAAGGGGAGGTCGAGGAAGAAGTAGGTTGTAGTGCTTTTCTAAGTCCCGCAGTTTCCCCTTGTGTCTAAGTGGATTCTGCCCTATTTTTGTTAGAGCGAGGTCCTGGTGATTCGGGTCTTTCGCCATTTGCGATCATTTCTTGTATAAAGCGGAAATGCCTTTTTACTTTAACCTGTGTAATCGGCCCCGCTTTTAGGGCCAGTAGTAACTTACCTTCCGTAAATTATGTAAAGAAAAAAAGCTCTTGGTCCGCCTTCGATTGGTCCCTCAGTTTCAGTTGGTGTGGAAGGGAAGCCCCAGTAGCCTATGGTTTATAGTAGTAAGCGGCTATTTCCTTTGTTGAGAATTGAAACCTCTTCAATGGAAAAATTTGCAGGTAGTGCAGTTCCTAAAGTGGGTGAAGCCTTGCCCAGTAGCATATAGATATGGAAGCTACCCTTGGCTTCCTTTGTTGGGACCCTGGGGAGGAGTCAGTTATGCCCCCGCCATGGTCCGGAGGCAGTTTGGTGAAAAACAGTTTGTCCCTACGACACACGAGCTGAGTGAACTGGAATTTTCATACAAAGACAAAGGAGCCATAGCCTTAGTAAAGGAAATAGCGGAGGCTTGGAAGCAGGTACACCGGGGCACGCCCGGAATTTTGACAGATGCAACTAGCGAAGGCTATAGACTGTGAGAAGGATTTGCTGCGATAGACATATTTAACCGAGTGTCGGACTCCTAAATCAAGAAAGGGGCGCATCGGTTTGTTTACTTAAAAAGTTAGCAGGCAAAGAACTTTGATTATCATATAAAAGAGTTACGGAATTTCTAGAGATTCAGCCCCTAGAGACTAGCTAGCCTTCCTTGGCTTGGGTGGATTGCTTTGAATAGAAATGCTTTCTCTGGTTCACTGAGGTAGTTCGACTAGCTGGAACGTAGCGAAGGTTCAGGTTCAGTTGCTTTTCCAGGGAAGGAAGCTGAATTTTGATTAGTCGTCCTATCGTAACTAAATAAGTCGTAGATCCCGAGTGCCACCGATATAGCTCTTGGGGGGCTAGTAGAAGGGCTTGATCCCACACCGGTGAAAGGCAGACGTGGAACTTCTAATTTCGGGAGTTCTTTTTCAAGTATTGGCGTACAATAATTGATAAGGGCTAACGAGTTCTCACAGTTAGGCAAGTACTTTCACAGGTCCGATAGGAAAATAGAGCCGATATATCCGATCTTCGATCCTTCCCAAAAAAGAGCTATCAAAGGGGAATGAAAGTCTCAAGTAAAGGGGCAAGAAAAACTATAATATAGTTTTTCGAATCAAATAAAACTATATTCAAAAATAATTATATATATAATTATTTGAATATATATATAAATATAAATTTCATAAATATTCAAATTGAAAACTCTTTGAGATCACTCCACTCTCTCTAGACAACGGATTTCTTCGACGTGTGTATCTTACTCTCATCTCAAAACCCAACCTCAGAAAAACAGCAGGCTTTCCCTTCATTTGTTTGTGCCCTTTGATTGAGTCTTTTTAAAAGACCCAACAGATCCCCCAAGGGGCGTGTCTAACTACCTCATAGATAGCATCCACAAGACACTGAATTAGCCTAGAAATGGATGCATCTTATTGCTATCTCTCACCGACCTTTTGGTCCCCGGTTTCACTGTAAAATGGGAAGGTCACAAACCGCCCTCTACAGTTGCAAATGTGAAACAGTGCTAAAGCAGGACCCGTGACTATGAAAAATGACTGCTCAATCGAGACTTGAGTCACCCTGGAGTAAGTCAAGCCACATACTCAACAACGTCTCTGTCTGAACTGTGGAATTCTTAAATCGAAAATCGAAACACACTATAATAACTTCAAACACTGGATCTGCAGATCAACGTGTATTCAAAAATTATGGTCTTCTTCAATCAGGTTCTCAAACCAATCAGGGAACTTCCAACAAAGACCAAACGATTTAATCCCAAACTCTTTCTGGCGGAACCCTCTGCATTTTTGCGAAATTTTTAAACTTATTGTATTGTTTCAAAGCGGCGAAACCTCGAGATACTTTTCACTTGTCTTCCGCGAGTCTGAGACCTTACTTCTTCGACTACTCGACTTTTGCAAGTCCTTATCTCGAAAAAATTTCCTAAAAGTCTCAGAGTCTATTCTAAAAAAAAATCCACCAATAGCCCTATAATGGATTGAGTTACATAGTGCCACCCAGGGTTGGAACCCACTTTTAAGTAGTTTATATGCACGCATGCATGTGTCATCACCTCATTGGTCGGAGGTCCAAAGGGTCCATAAAAAAAAAGATTCTTCTTTTTCTTTTTATATTCAAATTTTAAGTTTTTCTTAGAAGAGGTACGCTCCCTAGAAGATTTTCTCGGGGCTGTTCACTTTCACTTGGTCGCCTGGTATCTTGAAACCTCTTTGCTTGCGGGGGCAGGAGTGGAAACGTCTGAGAGAGCGCTTCGCGAAAGAATCGTGTGGCGCGGTGAAAGGTTTCCCGTTGGGGTTTCCGGCCTCCCTGGTCCTCACCTAATTGTGGAAGAGGGGAGGTGAGCTGAGTATCAACTCTCTCTCTCGCGCCTTTATTCAGCTTGTTCCTGTTCGTCTATTTGGGACGGGGTGGGCAGCCCACATACATGAAGAGAAGAAGAGAGGGGTGGGGTTCCTTGATATTAAGGTGTCAAGGCGGTCGAAGAAGGCCACAAGTGGAAGCAACCGATGCTTTGGTCATTCAGTTGACTCCTTGCTGCCAGTCCGTGCTTGCTGTCATGCTGGCAAAAGCAGGGGTTTCGGCCGGTTTTACCTACTATTGGATTTGAACCAATGACTCTCGCCGTATGAAAGCGATACTCTAACCGCTGAGTCAAGTAGGTCAAGCTGAGTCAAGTCAGAGAAAATAGACCCCTATAAGAAAAAGCCGCGCAACCAGAGTCCCCCTTACTATACAAGGGGGGGCGGAGCGCTAAGAAAGAGAAAGCGTTATCACTATACGAAATGAAGCAGCGGCTAGCACGCTAAGATCAACCACTTGGAGAACGTGGAACCTTTCTTTCTCGGTCGTCTGTCTTAATATAAGTGGATTCCGATTCATGCGGTCGTTCTCTGCTGCATTGGTGTTTTCACTCTCCACTCTCCACCATAACAAAATGTTTCCACTATATCTCTCAGCAGTACTCAAAGGAAGTACGGCGGGTCCGAGTAGGAAAAAATGCACTAAGAAGTAAGGCATACAACAATGGATCAATTCATTCAACAAGATCCGTTCGGATTGGACCAGGGTGAATGGGATTATTGGTCTGACCTCTCGCTCGGATGGTTGACTCCCGCCGCCGACAGATGTCCCATGCCACGTTTCGTGAACTGCTATGCCCGAGAATGAATGAATTGTGATATAGCGCCGAATAAGCCACTGCTCTATTCCCGACTCGAAATCTATAAAGGACTTTAAGGGAGAGAAAATAGGGGGCCCTACACCATACATCCTGCTGCCTCGGGACGACTGCACGTTACATCATAGCAGCACGACCAAATGAAGGCGGAAACCTCTTGTATAGGTTGGGCGTTCCTGCGCACCCGGCATCCTGCAAGAAAGGGCCCCTTACTATAGTAAGGGGTCTTTTCTTGCTCGTTAGCGCTTTAGTTTTCAATAAGGACGTTTAGGCCCACACCCCTCCCATTCCATTTTTTTCTCTTCTATTCTTATACTCTTATATCATGAAAATTATGTTAGCTTTATAAGTATAAGGAAGTCTTTCAAGCTGACTATTCATATTTGTCTTTTCATGTAAATATAGGGCATCTATGGAAATGGTTCAATTCAATCTTGTCTAAGGGGAAATTAGAGTGTAGGCTAAGTCAATCAATGTCTTGGTCCTCTTGACAAGACCCTTGTCAGTGAAGACCCTATTATAAGACAGATCAAAACACTTTGATACTAAGGACGGACCTCTTCCTTAGGTTTCATTCCTTTTCTTTTAGTGCTTGTACCTTATCTCGCATCCAGGAATGATTTCTCTTTGCCTTCAGGTGCGGAAGTGACTGCTTGGTGTGCGTGTGTCCTTGCAAGTTTTTCTATATTTCCAGTCTCAATAAAGGATGTTTTCGCTTCACACCTTGGGTGAGTTCCTAATTAGTCATGGTGCACGAGCGATCGTCATCTTCTTTTTTCTTGCCCCTAGTCAGGGACTAAATTAAGCTTTAATTATCCTCAGTCTTCCATTTTTTCCCTCTCTTTGTCCGAAGTCCGTCCAAGACCATCCTGCATTTCTGAGCTTTAAGTTTAAGTAATGTTTTAAGGAGCGAAAAGCCTTGCAATCAATCTTTATTTTCTGTTCGTGTAATATAAAAAAACCGATATTTCTTCTTTCCGGGTTCTAACCATCCATTGCCACAGGGTCTTCTTGGGGGGTTCCACCTTTGACTAATTCGCCTAGTCGTCCCTCGTTTGATTCTTTCCATTCTCGTAATGAAGTGGGCCTTTTCATTGTTTTGTTTGAAGTAAAGGCTTGTTTATTGAGTCTAAGAGCCTACCCGAAGTAAATCCTTATCCTTCTTTTTATTGTTGTGTAAGTAAGCGCCTTGCCATCCTTCCATTCCTCCCTGTTGTATTCGAATCATTTCTTTTCGTAGATCGAGGGAAGGGTTTTTCGGCTCTATCACCATTTGGCCTATCTTCTTCCATTTTCTTTGTCTTGATAATTTCTAAGAGCTGACCCAGAAAAGACTGATTTTCCTTTATTCGTTGACCGAGTGTAAGAGGTTGTTGGAGTTTTATCCCCATTATCCTGAGGCACCGAGTCGATTTCCTTATTGGTTGAGAATGATGAGAGTCAGTGCCAGCGTGCTGCCGAGCCTGTGTCCGGAGTCAAGTCTTTTATTGTTCCGTGAGTGAGTTCAGTGACTGACGATGTTGGAAGTCTTTGATTGGTGTCTAATTACTGTGTAACTGGTGGAGAACCATTAGCGAGCGGCTAAGGGGCAAATTTACTTAACTTAATTGAAATCGTAGGTCTCGGATTCTATTCCGTCTTCTTTTTAGTTTATCAAGATCCGTACTCTGGCTATTCCCTCTCGTAGTCGATTCGGTATGTGTAGTCTTTACCCTAGTAAAAGACTTTGCATAAAATTCAAGTCCCACAGCTCTGAGTTCGTACGAAAACTTCAAACCCAGCTAAGTCTTTCCTTTGTTTCTGAAGGCATCTGCAATTGCGTTATCCTTCCTTGGCACATGAGTAATGCTGGCATCAGGGAAGCATTCGAATAGGCGTTGAGCTAGATCATGGTACATTGCAAGGCCTTCATACCGCACTTCATATTCCGTGGTCATTTGTTTGATGACCAATTCCGCGTTCCCGAAGATCTCAATATGACGGATCTTGAACTTCAAAGCTAGTTCCAGTCCCATAATCAAAGCTTCGTATTCAGCTGCATTATTGGTGCAGACCTTTCCTAGATAGAAGGAATAAGGGAGTATGTCCCTTCCTGATCTGAGAATACCGGGCTTTCTCGGGGATAGCCGGTCGCTGAACTGCTAACTGAGCTCTTGAATGCTGAGCCTAGCGGAGTTGCCTGTATGAGGCATTTGAATTTCCTTCCGATCCCGGGACTCTTTCTTTCGTAAATCTTTGGAGCGTATACCAGAGTGAATCTAAGCATTACTTTATGTGGGAACGTCGATCTATAAATCTTCCATCTCTAGCGTGGATGGATAAGGCTGAAGCTAGTCTTTTTCGTTGTGATGGATTGGATTCTGCAAGAAAGGCTATTCTTGCCTGCTCCGCTACTAAACTCACTTGCCCTAGGGACAGAATCAACTGCTTTATTATAAACTGCTAGTCTTAAGGGAGCTGCCTATTACTCGTTTGGATCGGTTGGCTCATCTGGATCGCCAAGCACTGATAAGAACTAGATATTGTTAGCGCGTTATCCACCACGTTAGAGTGAGTCTTACTACTGATAGTCTGCCCTTTAACCCATTAGCTCCTTTGTAACCCTTCTATAGAACGCTTGTGGGGAAACCCCTTATGGAACTCGTCCTCGAACTGCTGATACACCTTTTGCCTTTGCCTTACCCGCTATGCCCCTTTATCAGTAGCAGCTGAGGGTGTTTAAAACCTTATCCTTCAAGTGAAAAGAAAAAAGGCCTCATCTCTTCCTCTAGGGATGGAGGTAGGCCCAGCCCACGCTTGTGCGGTGGGTTGCGCTTGTACACGACCTCATAAAAAAAAGAAAGGCTTAACACTTGAAAGTCCCCTTTTCCTGAAAATTCTTTCGAATTTTCAGCATCCTTTTAAAGGTAGGGGAATCGGGGTTACTCAACTCCCCGAGCATCTGTCGCAGACGGTGAGGAGCGTAGTCAGCTTGTTCCCGATTTGTGAGAATGGAATCAGTAATGATTCTATATCTCTGCTCTCGCCAAAAGGGAGAGTGGTCGGGATCCAATTCCGGCATACGGTCCACCATCTGCCTTTTTAACTGAGCGGTCTCCCCCGCTTGATTAACAAGCAGATCTGGATTCGTATAAGGGGGAGACTTTGCTATTAAGCGCCTCAAAATATGCTCCTCCATCTGACGACGTAGCTCCACCTCTTCCTGCGGCTGGTCCGAGGTTGAGGCAGGCTCCGGCTCATCAGCTGGAGGAAGATTTAGATCAATAGTGGGTCGCCCCGAAGAGCTTGCTGTGCCCGAAGACCCCGAAGGGGCCATCATCATCTTACTGGATTCGGGCTCGGCAGCAATGACGGCCCTCACAATGAAAACAAAGGCCAAGGCCAGACTCTGGGAGCAGCCTAACTTACATAATAAAACGGAGAGGGCTCTACCCCCGAGGGAGAACCCCACTTTTGATAGTAGGTACAAAAACCAGTCCTGCCCCCCTATTCCCAGAAAAAAAAAAAAAACCATAGTGGCTAGGAATAGGAAAGGCAGGGATCTATAAAAAATAAAGCGAGCACGTTGTTCGCCCCAATGAAAAAAGGGCTAACCCACCTTACTTCAAACCATATGCTGGCTTACAGAACTACGGCACTGGATTCTCTCATTTTGGAAAGTGCTAGAAAAAAGCGCTAACAACCTTGATATCGGAACACCTGGATAGGTGAACTCCACTTCCATTTTAAAGAGACAAAGACACGTTTTTGAATACCATTTGATGACCATTGGAGCTATTTAAGGCGATTGGGGCGAGATACCAAAAAGTACACCCAAAAACAAGTAAGGGAAGGATAGAGAGGAAGAACCTGCCCTATTTTTTCTTAGTAGACACTTTTTTATGGATCCTTTTTAACCATAAGGCAATCGCTCCCATTAAGACAGCCAGGGACACGAAGGGGAATCACCTTTCTTTTCTCTACGCCTTGAACCTGGTCTTTAAAGCCTTTCTCCGAGCAGCTAAGCTAGTTTAGTTCATCCGCTATATAGATTATTATTATATAAATCGTAAGGGCAGTAGGTCTTGGTCCTTGAGTCAGTCCGGGGTCAGCATGTGATTCGTTAGAGGCGCTAGCTGTACTAGTTGGAGTAGCAGTGGTGGTACTGACTTTCGTTCTTTGGTGGTCTATCTTATTTAAGTATCCCGTCTGCTTTTGTTGAATAAATAACGGCAGCTATTGGACTACTCTCAAACTCAAAGGCAAGGGGGGATGACTCTTAACTAACTAAGCCCTAAGGCTATCCAGCTAAGGATGAAATTCGTTTTTAGTTTGAGTAGAAGTCCTAATCAAAAGATTAGCCTTTTTGCTTCCAGTCCTAGTGTAATTCCTGGTTGTTGCAGTCTTCGTCCCAGCCTTCGTAGCAGTCCCTGTTGCATCAGGTGATGTGAGTGCGCATGAAAATAAATGTATCCAAGGTGCATCTTTCTCCGAATCTGAATTGGATCTTTCCAATACTTCTTATTGCGTTGCGAGCCTTTCTTTTAGAGTGCCAAAGATAAGAAGCCCCTCAAGTTCTCTTGGTTCCATACGAGGAGTCCAAACACGCTAAGGGGCTAAGAGCCTAATTTTAATGGCAATCTTTTTTATACCCAGCTACCGATCCGACAGGCTAAGGAGCTAAAATGAGCTAACTATCTGTATTCTCCTAACGACCCACTATCATATTCTTTCTCTTCTGAAAGCAAGTCTCAGACTGAGCTGGCTGAAGCTGAAAGAGAGCCCACTGGAAAGTCAAACCTTGAGATTGAGGAAGCTAAAAAGATTAGGTCAAACCCAAAAAATCCAGTTCAATTTCCTTTTCCCAGTGGGAGAAAGCTTAGAGCCAGAGCTGGTTGTTCTTAAAAAAAGCATAAGCTACCTAGTTCGTGTTCCCGTCTTTCCCGCTGTCATCTTCGGTGGATGGCCCCCTATCTCTTAAAGCTTCTATGCGACCCATGTAGCTATTTATTGGTGCCTTTGTTTCCCGCGGTTTCTTTTACTATAGCTCTGCCGCCATCCCTGCTATTGCTGATGGGACTGAATCAATAGAAAAAACAACTAGATCAAGTGCTTATACCCGGGGGTAAACCGGGTTTTCAATGGGCTATGAATCCTGATATTTACCCCTTTACGGAACTGAAACTGAGATTCAAGGATTTTTGCCAGGTAGTCCTTATTAGTCAAGCTTTGGCTCCCGAATGGGAACTGGATCCGTCCAAAGGGAAACTGATTCTCAATCTCAATCTGTATTTATTTTAAGTGGTTTTGTATTCGTATATGGGCGAGATAGTGCTTTTACTGGGTCATTAATGCATCAATGGAGTCAACTTAATATGAAGTTTTTTTTTTTTAGAAGTTGGTCGGCCTTGACGTATATATACTATACTGCAGTTTCCACCTCCGTGTGTATTGCGTGTTTGCTTCAATCCGGCCAAGTCAACTGCCTTTCCTGCCGCCGAAGGAACCTGTGCCCATGCCTATACCTCAAGTAAATAAATAAGCTTTCGAAATGGTGGGCCGGTTGTGGATAGAGAGGTAGGGATCCGTATCAGGTTGGGATGCCGCTGTTAGAGTGGTACCTCTAGGCTGGCTGCTCTCGACCCCTAAGGAGAGGTAAACGAATGCTCTTCGAATTGGTACCTAAACCCTAGTAAGTTCCTGCCACCTATGCTGGTAGGTGATCAACGGAGACTAGTGCTTTTGCTGTTGTCTCTGCCACAGCAGCCTCTGCTGGTTTGTTTGGATGCTCCAACGTGTGCTTCAACCGGCGTATACAAGATCAATTTAAATTTTAAAAGACTCAAAATGGAATTGAAATAAACCCCATGCCAACATTTCATTCAATGTTTGGCCGTCCAGCGAATGCTCTTTCTGTTGGAATACAGAATCGAAGCCCTTCTATTCTATAAATAGGGCTGATCCGTCGGAAAGAAGACAGAACGCACTGGATCGGAGAAAGAAAATAGAAATCGTAAAATTATGCACTAACTTGATTGAATGCATATATGAGGAACCATGGCATTTCTGGGTTGTCGCGGAATAAGTAGAAAACTCTAATTCACAAGGAATTCTATCCCATTGGGGTTGAGGAGGACTAGTATATTATATGGCAGTGCGCCAGGGAAAGGACCAAGCTGTACAAGAATACCCCTATTCAAGTACCAAACAAAGGGTTCCACAAGCAAGCTATTATTATGGGGATCCCCATTGAGGAGCATCAAACCCTAATTAAAGATCTCTCCTCATTAGCAACAGGTAATACTTTTCAAGCCAAAAGAAGGGATCTCCTACCGAACGATAGGAAAGTGAGTTATTCCAGTTGGCATTCATTAGTCCGGTTGGGTAGGAGCACCTATTTGATCGCCCAACAAAAGAGTTGTTTAGCGAATGACTCAACCTCTCCTCGCTGCCTTAGCCTTAAGTCTGAACCTGAACTCCGGAAAAGTTCCTTCGTTTTGTTTCAATGGAAGCTAGATTGCCACCTTCATCAAGCCTAGAGAGCAAGAAGCAAAGCTAGGCCATTCCATTCCGTTAGGGATGTTCTCGCCTGTCCTCTCGCTATCAATAATAAGGTTGGTTATTCCGTCCTTGAGCCTTGAGCTCAAAAATTTACCTTGCGCCTGCTTTGATTTTGACATTGCCGCATTTAATCTCAAAGATTATCTAACTCTTTCTTTCCGGCTTAGCCGAACTACTTGGCTCGGGTCAATTCACTCTTTCTGTATCGTAATCAAATAGCCAAAGAGCTGATGAAAGAGCACCGTCTTATCTTATTCCTGAAAACATCTGCAGAGCAGTTTATATAAAAATACTAGCATCTCTAACAGGAAAAGCAAAGACCTCCCCTTTTGTGGCCTCCTTCCTTGAGAAGAATGAAAGCAGAATCAGACTCTCGGACGTGGGATCTTGCCTAACAAAATTTCCATTGAGCGGGGTCAGTCTAAAAAAGCATTGCACCGGCACGGGGAGAGGGGTTACTCCAACCAAGAGCCGAAACTTCCTCTCTTCTTTAAACATAAACAGCAGTTAGGCCTTTTGTTTACTGCCCTTCTCCCAAGAGTTGAAGAAAAGGCTACCGACTTGGCGTACCGGGTCTGATTATCTGAAGCAGTCGATCTTAGCCTCCGGGGACCGGCCTAAGGCACTATGGGCGGAGCTTTATCGATCCAAGACTGCAATCAGAGAGATTCGTTACACTTAACACAAAGTCAACTGACCGAAGCCAGCCTGAAAATGACAAACCCTTTTACGGGTGGGTGAATCTGATGATGAGGAGGTACGGGCATCGACATTATCTACGATGACTCTTGTGATCCGATCAGGCATAGTTGGCATTCCCGACAGTGGATAAGCTGCTGCTGGGAACTCTCCGCAATGGCCTTCCCTTTCTCACTGAGCAAGCTCACAATCTCGGCTAGCTGGTCTCTAAAATCACTTCTTTCCCCTCTCATTTCTTCTTGCGCCTGAACCTGCTCATCCATGATCCTTGCCTGTGCACGTGTCTGGTATGGATGGAGAGGACGGACGGGGATATTGAGTACGGTCTATTTTGAGAGATTCAATCCTTGCTTCTTCTGTAAGGAGACTGATCAGGTTAATTTTCTATGGATTAGTGTCAATCTTATGTCATTCATCTATGCCTAAATTAGTCTTTTTGTGTAAAAGTAGTTGTTAATCAGTCTTCAACCCATTGTAACTAGGCGAAAGAAAGAAGCCAAGTCCATACTATATAGATCACTTATCTCTCATGAGGATTCCAATTCAGATAGATCTATTAATGGAAAGGACAAGAGTGAGAGAGATCCCTATCTCTTTTCTCTCAAGTAAGAAAGAGAATAGACTCTAACAGCTTTCAGTATAGACTCTATTAGGTATATTCTAAGCAGCGGATCTGCGACAAGACAAATGAAAGTTGAGGTGGAAAGAAAGAAGACCAAGCTCTAGGAACAGAATAGGAGATCCTTATCCATAAGGTTACTTACCTGTTGTGACTACGCATCGCTCCTTTGGCAGGCAGTAGTAACTAAGTAAAATAAACCAGATAGCGGCAAAGCCTTTCGATATTTATTAATAAGCCAGTCAAATAGAACAAAAAAAGAGGGAAGGAGCTGAAAGCACTTTACCGCTAGGTTCAGGATGGAGGGATAGAGTGTAGTGAAAACTAGCTTTACGAGATAAGCTATTAAATCAGAAACCGACCTCTCCTATTCATAGATAAGAGAGGAACTGACTCGACCAACGAGACAGGAGCTGAGAAAGCTTTAACAACAAATTTGAGTTTCAGGAGTAGAATACCTACATAACATAAGAGAATAAGGTGAAGGGTTCAGGAAGCGCTAAGCGCACTACACTATTATAAGAAAGGGAAGGCTTTACGAGATGAGATCAGAAAGGCCATCTATCCATCTATTCGAGTAAGGCTCTTCTGTTGTTCGCTTTGCTCCTGGCGTTTCTTTGTTACGTATACTGTCTACTGCATTAGGGTTAGCAAGCTGAGTACGCTATGCTGGCTGAGCTGTTTTCGTGCGCTACGCTAGGGCTACTAACTAGTGCGCTAGGGTCGGACTATTCCACAAGACCTCATGCCAATGCCCAGCATATGTCAGGCACACCTTTTCAGAGATCCAACCCTGTAATGAAAGGAAGCGAAGCAAGCTTTCCGTCTTTTGTCCCGGCTAGAGGCTCGGTATTAGTAGTAGTATAAGTCTTTCCATGTCCTGTGTATGAGAGTAGTAGTTGAGAGTCTCAGGAAGTCTCCTTTAGGTCCACTTCCTGGGTTATTTCTTTTGGTACCGGGCACAGCAGAATGAGGCTCAGCGAACGGATAAGCCAGGGATAGAGCCCCTACTTTCCTTGCTAAACCAGAGTAGCTTGTCCAAAAAAGCCCAGTTTACCAGGTGGAGCTACAAATAGGAGGATGGAAAGGGGCGAGAGCGCCGAACCTTTGTTCGGTGTCAAGTGAACTCTAATGGTTGACCAACTTCGAAGGGATCTCTTTGTTCCCCTTTAACGTGGCGTCGGTGTCGTTACGAATAGTACATTAGAGCCAGAGTGTTGAGTAAAGTTTAGGCCATTACTCTATTCTATTAGGCTTCCCGATGCCTTTCGGATGCCAAGACTCCGTCTTCTCGTCTATGGCTAGATCATTATTTACGAAGGATGAATGCTACCTTTTGGCACAAGTCCTTGCCCTTTTGGGCTCATCCAACTACTTATCTATTTTGCCATACCGAGCAAAGAACATTTCAAGCAGGAAGGAAGAGTTTCACGAAAAGTTTAAACATCACTATCCCTATAAAGGGTTCACTACTATTATAGGCTTCTTAGGGCTTTTCTTTTATAGCTGTAGGAAGGAGTTATTTTTTTCAGATCGATTCTATGGAACCAGATCTATGGAACCAGAGAAATGAGATTTGGGACTAAAAAAGGTTTTTAAGTCGCGATTTTGCACTTAAATGATAGCTGTCTCTCGAGGAAAGATTTCAGGCTGACCTGGACCGTGCTTTCGCTCCGGATGTCCAAACCGAGATAAGCATGAATTAATACAAGCACAAAGAGTTTTCCGTGCCGTGGGACTTTTCCTCTTTTGGGCCAGCCCTCGGTTGGCCTTTCTTTGAAGCAATGTTGTAAGATGTCAGTCTTCGAATTGGCACCAGGGCCCCATCTGGGGGTTCTTCCTTTTCCAATGTTGGTCAGTATGAAATAAGGTTTTGAATGAAATTAATGTTGTCATAAATAAGTGAAGTCGGGATGACAGATGAGAATGCAAAGCACACAAAGCGCATGATGGCGCATTCCACTTATCGTACGAATCCATGCCACAAAGAATTTCATATATTATAGGATCTCGTATGCGACTGTTCAATGTGACATACGAAATCAAACCCAGTCGCTTTCATGATCAGTAGTCAAAGCGACAAAATGATTCTCTTTCTCGCCGATGTACTTAATTTGCATCACGATATCAAAAAGTATTGATTTGATCGATCCCTTCGTACGGTTCATGAGAAGGGAGTGGCTACCTACGAGAGGTAGCACGAATACAAGCTCTTTTCGCACCTTAATTAATAGTTTAGATACCACCCACGGACATAAGGAAGAATTGGTATACGCTGTTTTAGCTGTTAACAACAGGAAATTACACTCACTGGAGAATTCATACCCCAGCTAAGGCAAGCGGGGAAGCAAGGAAGTAACTGATTTGATTTCACTAGTCCACTAGTCTCAGGAATATGCCCACAGTTAACAGGAAAGAGAAGATGTCGCGGAATCGGTTGTTTGAGAATAAGCTGTTTTTTGAACAAAAAGGTTATTTTGTGGAATTGAATCAGAATAAGCGAAAGAAAGTAGCGTAGGGCAGATTCCAGGTATGCTTAAAGGATATCCAAGTTCACAGGCGCAGTTGTGTATCCCCGTCGTCATTGAGATTCGGTTTGTGTTAAGTCAGTCAGGAAAGCGACTCTTTTCTTTTTCACCGGGTGTGCTCGATCCGATCAACGAAAATAAATCCTGAAATTACATATATAAACGAGAATCTTCACAGTTGTTAACATTTTCGATTGAGACTGAAGACTAAGTCACGGTAGCTATATGCTTCACACATGCAAGTCGAAGGTTGCGAGACCAGACGAAGGTTGAGTTTACGAAGTAGAGTTGCGTCACTCTGGAAGGCTGAGTGCTAACGATGGCCATGAATCGCGTGTATACGAAAACGAAAGGGTTTGACTGTTTGTGATCGAACAAAGCAAAAGCAAGATATATCGTACTAAAGTAGAGCTAGCCTGCTAGATTGGCTTGTAGGAGAAAGATAAGAAGGATTCTAGCCAACCAAGACAGAGATGCAAGTTTTATTTATTTCTCTCTGCTATTGGATGTGATAGTGTGGTTCTTGTCTTGAAACGGAAACGAAAGAAAAAAAGAGTATACTGAGCTCTTCGAATGATAAAGAAAAAAAAAATGCTTAGTTTCGTTGGAAAAACCAACGCAAATATCATTAAAAAGGCCAACCCAAGCTCTTTTCATCCAACTCGAAATATCGTAGGAGAAGAAGAATGTTACGCCCAAAAACTCCCATGCTTTTCGTTGGTCAACAATCCAAAAAAAGGAAACTATAGTTTTTCACTACTCGTACAGTGAAAATGAAGTCTCTCCTTTTTTTGGGGGGAGCGGAGAATGAAAAGAATGAAACAAAAAGAAAATTGTTTTCCACGGCTAGAAAGATATTATTTGCTGCTATTCTTTCCATTTGTGCATTAAGCTCGAAGAAGATCTCAATCTATAATGAAGAAATGATAGTAGCTCGTTGTTTTATAGGCTTTATCATATTCAGTCGGAAGAGTTTAGGTAATACTTTCAAAGTGACTCTCGACGGGAGAATCCAGGCTATTCAGGAAGAATCGCAGCAATTCCCCAATCCTAACGAAGTAGTTCCTCCGGAATCCAATGAACAACAACGATTACTTAGGATCAGCTTGCGAATTTGTGGAACCGTAGTAGAATCATTACCAATGGCACGCTGTGCGCCTAAGTGCGAAAAGACAGTGCAAGCTTTGTTATGCCGAAACCTAAATGTTAAGTCAGCAACACTTCCAAATGCCACTTCTTCCCGTCGCATCCGTCTTCAGGACGATCTAGTCACAGGTTTTCACTTCTCAGTGAGCGAAAGATTTGTCCCCGGGTGTACGTTGAAAGCTTCTATAGTAGAACTCATTCGAGAGGGCTTGGTGGTCTTAAGAATGGTTCGGGAAGGGGGTTGTTCTAAAATAAAGTGAAAATGCCATCTCTATGGACCATTCTATGTTATATATTCGGTCTTCATAAATTCATATATAGGTTGAAGTTGATTCGGTGGCTCTTTAAATCGCTGGGAAACGCTCTTCAGGGTTGTGAGGAGGACCCTCTTCCGAAAGATTGGTTAGAGAGATTTTTTTGGTACAAAAAACGCTTTTATGCTTTTCTTTTACTGTACCGCCTAATGATGGACGTATATGATGTACAGAACAAAGCGAAGGAAAAAAATCGGGGGAAAGGGGGTTCTCTTAAGAATAAAGAAGACGAATAGAATCTAATTCATGTTCATGCTAAGAGAAGAGCGGATCCAATACCAAGACGACTATCGAGAAAGCAAGCAATCTTCTTTTTGACTCATTCCATTCTTCTTCTGCTGAAATGCTATGGACGTCACACACAATCTAGAAAACGACTCAAAGTGTAAGTTGTGAACTCAGACCTTGAGAGAAGCCGCAGTTGACTGCTATTTCGGCCTAGACGATCCTTAGACGCACAAGGCGCTTCGAATTGTACAAGTCAGTCGTTCCTGGAGCTCTTCCTCTGTCCCCAATAGCCAATGGTTGAACTGAGCAAAAGAGACCTGATGCCATTTGCAATTGCAGTATCTTTTTCTGTAGTACAAGTACTAGGTGAAAGAGAGGGTCGACCGAAGGGAGACATATTTTCAATATTGCGATGAATAAGAATCCAACTAGAAAGCGCTTTTCTCTCGGGAAATGGGTGCTACTCAGATGCTTCACTGACATAATATTCATTTGTCTCAACTTGTCGAACCGCTACTCGAATCCTAAACGGCGGGAAGGGATCGAAAAAGAAGTTCCATGATACAGTCAGAAGATGATCGCTCTCTAGCTATGAAGTATAATCTTTCTCTAGGAAGAAAATAGCTAGTCGCAAGAAAGAATAAAAGAGATGCTGCTATTGATGAATCATCTATGTATTCGACCGGGGCGCTGAAGAGCGAGAGTTCAGAAGTGCGACAAAAAAGAAAGGCTTGGAGACCTGAGGAACGAAGTGAGCTATAGATTGACCGCTGCCCCCTCGTTATGATAATGAATCATTCCCCGTGAGATTCGGGACAGGATTTCAGTCCAAAGAGATGGGGGCGTACTTGCTTTATAACCATAGAGCTAAATAGACCTGGCACATCACAAGCCATCTAACTTAAAATAGAGAGTAGGGCATGTGACTCAGGCTTGCTTTCTTCAAATCTTGCGCTCTGAACTACACCCATCCTGCGATAAGGGTGAACGTGGAGAAGAGCATCAACTAAACTGTCGCCGCATGGATTAACAAGGAGCCACTGTTCAGACGAGAGTCAAAAAGTCAGGATGCCCAGAAATGGGCAAAACAAAGCCTTTAGCGTGCCAAAACCCCTTTTAGCTTTCTGCCTACTCGGCTCGGACTAATCCTTCCCTACTAGAGAGAGTACATAAAAATCAGTAGATCCGTGTGGACTCAAAACCAGAGAGATTGCGATAGAAAAAAGTACTCTCGAGTGATCGAATGACTTAAAGAAAGCGGGTCGACGCCAGCTATAATGGTTGAAATCATCGCTCGCAGGTAACCGTTAGCGGGCTACAGTGCCTCGTAATAGTCGAATCTTGGATATAAAATAAAGAGAGCCCTCCCTTCGGTCGTCGTCGTCCCTCGCTCTGCCAAAGAAAAAGACAAATAGGTAAATTTTTGCCCTGTATAGCTTACAAAGCCTAGGCCAGTGAAAGACGGGGGCATTTTACGACCCGACACAGGAAAAAGCGATAGGCGAGAGGGCAAAGACTGAACCTATCCCCTTAGTAAGGGAGAACGGGCACTGCCAAAGCAGCTTTCTCTTCTAGGTCTAGGAAAGAACATCGTCCTGACAGACACGACTGGATTCGATTGATTGAAAGCCTTAGCTTGAGCCTTTTATCACTATCAAATAGAAAAAGGAAAAAGCACCACAAAAGGACCCCTGACTTATTAGCGAGAGTCGAGAATTCAAACCCCCTCGGGAGAAAGTGGTGATGATTGCCATGAATGCTGCTTCCAACCAAGATACTGTTCTCCTCGATGCGGTTCTTTTCCCGCGAGTTATATTGTGCTTTCATACCCGGACTTCGCATATTACTTGGCACCTGCCTTCAAAGACATCTCTGCAAATAGCGGAAGTAATGTGATGTCTGATCTTTATCTTGCAGACATAAGATCGGGTGAAGAAAGTGCTCAATCAGACCTTCTTTTAGGTGGCCTGCTCCCTATATCAGATAGTGGGACCTCCTTGCTCTTCTTCTTGACCCTGAAGAAAGGGCGGGTTCACTCCGTCACCTATTGGGCAAGCGGCTTTGCTCTTCTATCCCATCCTGACTCGTACCTTCAACCGACATTGTCCTGTAAGGCAAGGCTGATAGCGCCTGGAAAAAAATCAATGCTTTCCCCGCCAGTGAGAGTACAGAGTAGGCTTCTTTCTTTCCGTAATCGGATATGAAGCTGCCGGTCAATCGGCCCCTTAGCTTGTGATATCGGCGATTGAAGGAGTTTCATGCTTGCTGATAGCCTGACTTTCCTATTTCCTGGGACTTTCTCCTCTTCTATAGCTTTCTGAAGCTAAAGACATTGCCATTGCCCGAATCGAATGTTATCCGCTTTCTTGGCTGAAACTGAACAGGCTGGGTGGGCACTGATAAGAAGAGTATGCCTGCAAAGCCCATTTTTTTTTTTTTTTTTTCTACAGCTCCTTGATCTTTTTCGCCTGTTCTGGCTAACCCCATTCCAGTCTATTAGGCAAGGTCTGTTCGATTGAGCTTCTATTAGTCATCTTAGACAGCTCGGCAAGCAGCTGAACTCTTTTCCTCTTTCTTTTGCTTTGGATAGATCTCAAGGGCAAAGTACTCATTCCGGGCATGACTCGGAAGATGAAGAGGGGGCAGGCACTTCAGTCCAGTGCTATGGGTTCCTCATTTCCCTATGGTCGAGCGGTTTGGTTGGCCTGTGATGAAGAAGAACTTAGATGATGACAATGGAGCTAGTCACGGAGCTTAGTCATAGGTTACACTATGATCCCGATGCCTGAAAGCTCTGTTCGCCTACTGGTGAGAGAAGCAATCCTCCTTCTAGGGCTGGGCTCAGATCTCTTTTGAGGCACAGTGTCTTTCAACTAAGCGCTGAGCCCCTGCGATGACTAGGTCAAGCGGCGTAACTGAAGCTTCTTGCGCCTAATTCAATTGAGCTGCTAGGCTTCCTTACCTAAGCCCTGACTCGGAAATTCAGTGGAAGACGCTAAGCCTAGGTTCATTGGCCTTTTTTCGATGTCAATGCTCTGACAGTGATTCTCTAATCTCTAAAGAGAAGGGTCGAAAGAAGAAAGTCTAGACTTTTCTCTGATTCATAGTGGGAGCTGTTTGGCTATTAGTCACTTTTCTCGCTCCTCAAGAAAGACGGCTGGGAACGGATCTTCCCCCTCTCGCGATGTGGCATTCCGTCCGCTCTTTCTTTGCATTTCTTTTGCTATCAGCGGGGAATCAAGGGCTTTCAGAGAGCTTTCCTTCTTCCTTATACCCTTTCTTGCCCTAAGAAAGACGGCTAGAAACTTCCTATTAGGAATGGCTTCTTCCTTTCATTTCAGGTTGTGTTGTTACAGACCAGACTGTTATAACAGGGCAGGGGAGACGGAGAACTAATCTCATACAGTACAGCTATGCTCGGGCAATAGCGCAGCTAAGGACTGAAAGTACTTACTTGATAGAGTAAGGAAGGTGAAGGATCGCTTAGTGACCTTTAGTCCTGCAGGTAGCGAAAGTCTGATCAAGTGACTCGTAGTTGACGGGCGAGAGACGAAAGGTGGGAACTTCGGAGTGATGTTAAGGCCCCGAAGGCCGCAAAGTGGCCCGGCGGAAGGGAAGTTGCATGAGAGGGTTACTGGGATAGCCGGACGCCATGATTCGAAGCGTCTCTCATCAACGGAACGAGGAATTTCGTTAGTAGAGTAGAATCCGCGATGACCCAGACATCGCGATAGCGGGAAGTTGGTCACCTGCAGAAGTAAACAAAAGACTGGTATGGGGTATGGTAGCTGAAAGAGTTTCGAATCAGTGTTCAAAACTGATTGAGGGCTCCCGAAGAGGCTAGTTGACTCACTATAGCTATAGTCTCAATCTGGTAACCAACCAAAGCGCATGCATGACTATGGCTGCCATTTATGCAAGCATTCTCATTCACAAGCCCAAAAAGCAAGAGCAGTCTCTTCATAGCACCCAGCACCCGGCAGTCCCTTACCTATAGCCTTAGATTTAGATTAAGGGTTAGCTTTTAAAGAAATTTGCAAAGTATATAATAAAAGGCCCTAAGAAGCCTGACTGACGACCGCTCATCCGGCTCCTCCTGCATCTGATTACTCAAAGCAACCTCAGAAAAGAACACCCGCCCAAGGCCATAACTTTCCCCTTTTTCCAGGTTCAACCTAATTATAGGGAGTAGGAGTGCACCACTGGCTTCTTCGCCTTTTGAGAAGCGGGGTTTCGGACGACTGACACCTATAAGAATTCCTTTCTTCTTAACTGAATACGGGGAATGCGGAACTTTTCATCAAACACAACCTCTTGGAGGAGAAGACCCTATGCGTCTTTGACAGAGAGCCGGAATTCCATTCATTTCATAAGCCGTTTTGATCCTTTGACACAAATGTATTACTTTTTCATTTCACCGGTGAATCAACTACTAATGGTTACATAGTATGAAAGGTTCTACCTTAGTAGCTTCGAGTAAGTAGCAAGGCAAGGCTGATGCCCCCGTATAAAACGGGCGAGAATTGGATCAAAGACCTTTTCCCCTTCCTGAGCAGCGTATATAAGGGTAAGGGGAGGGGCGATAGAGTCAAACCGTGAAATGAATCTATAAA
>JAULJL010000051.1:0-446815 GCA_030761205.1 Fremontodendron californicum | reverse complement strand
GGTTTATACCATTGTGAACATTGATATGGGAATGAATTGGCTATGCTTCAAATTTATGAGATGTTGATGATTAAGTTCCTCCGATTCTTATTTCCTCCGTGATATCTTCCCCTTTGCATTTTGCATCCGATCAATTATTTGTCAGGTTGCATTCATACATTCATAATCAACATGATTTTTTTTTTGTATATATCCATGCATTAATTTGCTTATTCTTCACATGCATCATGTTGACTTTGGGTTGCGTTCATAACAAACATAGTCAGCATGATTTCTTTGTATATGTTCATGCATTAATTTGCTTATTACATACATCATGTTAGCATTAGGTCGCATTCATGGCACACATGGTTAGCATGATTTTCTTTGTATATACTCTGTATCAGTCATTCATTATTTGCATATATCATAATTGACGTCGTGTTTCATTCATAGGATATATGATCATTCATTGAGAAATATGCTAAAATGCACATGATCAGTCATTGCATATATTCATGTGTTGATTTGTTTATTCTTTGCTTGAAACATGTTGGCATCGTGATTGCATTTATTACATATATGGTCAGCATGTTTCCATTGTACATGTCCATACATCATATTGCTTAGGCTTCACATGCATCAAATTGCATTCATGGCTCATTCATCATGACATACATTTGGGGGAAATAAAACAGAAGTTGGCTTGGCTTTAGGAGTCTTTGAAAGAATTTCCATTTCGAATCAGAGGTATAAGAAATAATGAGTACCCTTTAAATACAGGCTAGTGCTATGGAGGTTGAACAAGTTGCCCGAATGGAAAGAATGGAAATGGAACAGAAAGAATTGCGAGAACAGCTGGCAAAGTCTCAAGCAGAATCTAAGGATCAGATGACTAAATTGATGGAGCTGATGTCCGCCGTAATCAAGGGAAAAGGATACACTGAAAACTTTGTTGCCAGGAAAGGGTTAGAGGCACAAAAAGGTCAGAATGAGGTCGTAATAATTGATGCCCAGAACACAGTCAATGTCCTAAACTCAGATGATCCAGCTGAACAGGCAAAGTTGAAAAGGGTTGCAGTAAATGAGGTTGAGTTGGCAGATTCCCAAGGGAAATATCAGTTGTTAGATGAAAGGCTCCGGGCAGTAGAAAATACAGACGTATTCGGGAGTGTGGAGGCGAAAGAACGATGCTTGGTCCTCGATTTAGTCATTCCTCCTAAGTTCAAGATCCCTGACTTTGTGAATATGACGGGACGACCGATCCATCAGCCCACATCACTATGTTCTGCCGGAAGATGACAAGTTATATAGATAATGATAAGCTTTTGATTCACTGTTTTCAGGATAGCCTCAGTGGTTCCGCAATTAGGTGGTATTGTTAGTTGAGCAAGGACCAGATTCGCTCTTGGAATGATTTGGCTAGGGCTTTTCTAAACCAGTACAAGCATATAACCGACATGGCGCCTGACCGTTTCACCTTGCAAAATATGAAGAAAAGAGCTACTGAGAGCTTCAAAGAATATGCGCAACGGTGGATGAGCCTGGCCGTCCAAGTACAACCGCCCTTAACTCAGAAGGAAACCACTGTCCTTTTCGTGAATACACTATAGGCCCCATACTACGATAGACTTGTTGGCAACACCACGAAGAATTTTTTGGACATGGTAATTTCAGGGGAGATGATTGAGAATGCTATCAAGGATGGGAAAATTGAAGGAGAAAGAACATCCAATACCAAGAACAATGGGGCATCTGAAAAGAAAAAGAAAGATACCCAAGTCGTGGAAGACTTTGCCCCACCTCCCCAATTCTCCTCGTATCAGCCATTTTACTCTACCCTGAACAATGTCTCTCAAGGTTTTTATCTTTACCAACCAATGACTGCAACTACACCCGAATTTACATCTGTCTATCAATCGAACACCCCTGGGAATAATCGAAGGGGCATAAAAAGCGAAAAAGAAATCAGGTTGACCCGATTCCTGTGACATACAGTGAGCTACTACCTCAACTCATCCAGAATCACCTTCTGACACCCATGCAAATAGAGCCTCTGAAGCCCCCTTATCCGAGCTGGTATGATGCTAAAGAGTGTTGTGGTTACCATTCTGGCAATCAAGGTCACTCAACAGAGAACTGCCCTGCTTTGAAGTACAAGGTCAGAGATCTCATCAAGGCTGGTTCGATAAGTTTTGAAGATGGGGAAGCCAAGTGTCATAAGAAACATTGTGCATGATCATATTAGGTTTTTGACGCATGTAGTTCTATACACTGTGATGATGAAAGCACTTGTCTCATGTTAACATCTACATGAATTAAATGAATTTTGAATTTTAAATGCTTTGTGTTTATTGTCTTTTAACAATAACTTGAAAATTTGCAAAAACAAGCATTAAGGAATTTTTAATAATGGATAGTCTCAAGAAGATTGATGATCAATGTTACAAATGACCCAATACCTTTTCCCCTCTCTTTAGGTTTTCCTAAGCCTAAATCTCTTAAACCAAGAACACTTGAAAGACTTAATGCTTCTGGAATATGAATGATTTGACTTCATAAAACCATTGTCATCACAGAATAAGCAAAGACGTAGATCTTAGTCTAGGCTATGAACAAAGGAACGAACTTTTTGAAATTTTTTTCTCGAATTCCTTGAAATTCAAACAAATGAGACATTCTTTCAAGAATCTAGATTTTGATAATTTGGTGTGTGTCAAGGTTGTGCCAAAACCATTCATGTCATTTTCAACAAACCACAAAACACTAATTGCCCAAACATCACTTCATGATTGACACCCTGGGGCACAATCATTAAACTAGATTATTCCTTGTCCCAGAGAAAACCTGTGTTTGGGTCATATTTTCCTTGTCTCTTCAAAGAACTCAGATTGGAAACTCAACCTTTTCAAAATAGACCTAGACTTGCTATGTTCCTCGTTGATACAAAATCTCATGGTTAATCAAATTGGGGCATCATATGTGGAAATGATGGATACATGGTGAAGAAGGATGGGCTAACACATGAAATCATTGGGGTATGCGATGGAAAAAAAGAGAAGAAATTTTTTGTGATATCATGCATATGAGAATTCGGATGATTCCAAAGTGCAAAATGAAATTTTGATTATCTATTTCCCCTGAGGATTGCTTTTCAATGAGAATATTTGGGCTTGATATGATGAATGGCCATCTTTCATATCCCTTTCACAAAAAAAAAATTATTATCCATAGTCACCCCTTTTGAGCCAAAAGAATTCTTTCTTCTTTGAACCCTGATCAAGGATTACCCTCTACACTGGGGGGCAAATGCGAGGAAAGGTCTTTTCAAAGATCATTGAGAAATGAGTGACAACTCAAGGACAGACACAAAGCAAATGGAGCCCCGAATAAATACGGGCGCACTCTATCAAAGAAAAAAGAAGAGGAAAAGATGGCGAAATAAAAGCCAAGAAAAACAAAAAAACACAATAAAAAAGAAAACAAAATGTGTGAAAGACATGGCAAATTGAAAGCCAAGAACGAGGAAAGAAAGACACAAAAGTCAAAAGGAAAGAAATGTCCAAGAAGGGACAAATGCTTCAAAGAGAATCTTCCTCAAGAAATGATCCTTGATCTGATTACCCTCAAACACATATTTTGGGCCTATTTATCCTTTCTTTCTGAATCTTGAGCCATGGCCTACATTACGTGCTTTAAAAGTCCATTTTGATCAAGCATTAATATTTAATTTGAAAGGTTTTTCCTCAGATTTTATCCCATTTCATCGAATTATCATTTCACTAAGGAAGAATTTAGAATTCTCAAGTGTATGGTAAAAAAAAGAAGAAAAAAAATGGAAAGAATGGGACTCTAGGGCGAAAACCCAAAAATGGGCGGTCTAGAGTAAATTTGGAAATTTTTGATGCCATCTATGATAGTGCTGATACCCCAAAAGAAAAGATCTTATTAAAGGACTGGTCATCGAGGAACATCTAGGAATTCCTGAACCCCCCAAATTGTCAGCTCTCATTCGAAGGTTTGTCTTCAAAAAACTGAAACTTTTTCTCCAAGATTAAACTTTTCGACTTAAACATCCCGGCCAATCTTGACGCTTGTCAAAATGCCTTGATATGGAAACTAAAAGAATGTTGAATTTGCTTGGTTCTCAATGAATTCATGATTTATAAAACCTGTTCCATTTGTGAGCCTAGAAGGGATATACATTTTTGTCATGAAGTTTTCCTAGAAAAGCCAGAATCTTGTTATACCAAGCCTTGCCAATCCCAGTTGGAAAAACCCAGATTGATACTTAGAGAAATTTCTAACAATGATCATCAGTCTTCAAAAGATTTATATATCACACATTGTGGGGTTAATATTTTTTGTTAAGAAGTTTTCAAAATGCGAAAACAAATAAAGAGAATTTTTTTTTTGTGAAATACCCATTTTGATGTTAACATGAGACAAGGATTTTTCTAACCCAAAGGTATAGAACTGCCAGGGTAGGTCCTAACTTCCAGATATGAGAAAAAGAAATCGAACCCAGTGTAGATCTCTGTTGATGAAAGTTTGAAAACTGTTCGGGCAAAGAGAATAGCCAAAATGAATTGAAGATATACTCTGATTTGAAGAGGAAAAATGAATTTGAAAGGCTAAGCCAAAGTCTAGAGAAAAATGACCGGGGGCATTTGCATCACTCATGAGCACTCATCCCTTTATCGAGCTTTTGCATCTGCACAGTGTCGGCAAGCATTTGCATCATTCATGGGTATTTACATTGGCATTATTCCATAAGCATCTGCATTTTACATTTACATTCTTCATGGAATTCGCATTTGTGTCATCTCAAGCAATTGCATAATTTCTAGAATCATTGCATTTTCATTATTGTGTGGTAATTGTAGTTATACCATTCATAAACCAGTTACATGAACACAATTAGTAGGGGCATCTGCATCATGAAACATGGGCATCAATCCAGGCCATTTGCATTTGCACTAAGAAATATTTTGCATTTGCACCATGAAGCATGAGCACCTTGTTAAAAGACATGTGCATCTGCATCATTTCTCAAAGCTTCTGGTGGGGATATCCAGAATTTTACAGTTTTAAAAGAACAAGTCTTCGGTGGTGATAGCTGAAGCCTTTGGTGGAGATATCCAGGGTTTTATAATTTTGGAAATGAGAGATCTTCTTCTGAAGGAGTTACCCAGAATTTTACAATGAGCAAGTCTTTGGTGGTGATAGCCAAAGCTTCTGGTGGGGATATCCAGAATTTTACAGTTTTAAAAGTGAAAAAGTCTTCGGTGGTGATAGCTGAAGCCTCTGGTAGAGATATCCAAGGTTTTATAATTTTGAAACATGAGAAATCTTCTTCTGAAGGAGTTACCCAGAATTTTACAATGAGCAAGTCTTTGGTGGTGATAGCCAAAGCTTCTGGTGGGGATATCCAGAATTTTACAGTTTTAAAAGTGAACAAGTCTTCAGTGGTGATAGCTGAAGCCTCTGGTAGAGATATCCAGGGTTTTATAATTTTGAAACATGAAAAATCTTCTTCTGAAGGAGTTACCCAGAATTTTACAATGAGCAAGTCTTTGGTGGTGATAGCCAAAGCTTCTGGTGGGGATATCCAGAATTTTACAGTTTTAAAAGTGAACAAGTCTTCGGTGGTGATAGCTGAAGCCTCTGGTAGAGATATCCAGGGTTTTATAATTTTGAAAAATGAGAAATCTTCTTTTGGAGGAGTTATCCAGAATTTTATTCAACATGTGCATCTACATCAAGAAGCATTTGCATCAATCTAAGTTAGTTGAATATGCATCAAGAAAGTTTGCATCAAATCAAGTCATTTACATTTGCATGAAAGACATTTGCACCAATCTAAGTCATTTGCATCTGCATCAAGAAGCGTTTGCATCAATCAAAGACATTTGCATTTGCATCATCTCTTAAAGCTGTCAGGTATAATCGAACTTGTTTTGCCTCTCAAATGAGTGAAGCCCCGAGATCATTGTCGAGGTACCTTTTTTTTAATATTATGAACAAGTCTTCGGTGGTGATAGCTGAAGCCTCTGGTGGAGATATCCAGAGTTTTAAAATCCTTTGAAAAGGTAGAAAGTCTTCGGTGGTGATAGTTTAAGCTTCTGGAGGTGATACCCATAATTTTTTACAGTTTTAAAAATGACCAAGACTTTGGTGGTGATAGCCAAAGCTTCTGGAGGAGATATCCAGAATTTTACACACAGCTGAGAACAAGACAGGTTAAGGCCCCGAGACCATCGTCGAGGTCATTTCTTTTCTTACAAATCGAATTCGTTTTCTTAAGACGAGTCGAGCCCCGAGATCATCGTCGAGGTACTTTTTTTTTATTTATTATTATGAACAAGTCTTCGGTGGTGATAGCTGAAGCCTCTGGTGGAGGTATCCAGAGTTTTAAAATCCTTTGAAAAGGTAAAAAGTCTTTGGTGGTGATAGCTGAAGCTTCTGGAGGTGATACCCAGAATTTTTACATTTTAGAAAAAAATGAGCAAGACTTTGGTGGTGATAGCCGAAGCTTCTGGAGGAGATATCCAGAATTTTAAACATAGCTGAGAACAAGACAGGTTAAGGCCCCGAGACCATCGTCGAGGTCATTTCCTTTCTTGCAAATCGAATTCGTTTCCTTAAGACGGGTCGAGCCTTGTTTAGTCAGGGAATTAAATTTAAGGACAAAATCTTCAATTTACTGTATGGTAAAAAAAAAAAAAAACAAAAAAAAAAATTGAAAAAAAGAAAAAAGGAAAAATTAAAAAATTAAAAAAAAAATGAAAAAAATGAAAAATGAAAAAATGAAAAATGATAGAAAAATGAAAAAGAAAATCCCTTTCCCTTTCCTTCACATGTGATTTCACTGACCGTACAAAATTAGTGTCGTTTTATCTTTGCCTGATTCCTGATTCTCAGCAATAGCCAAAGAGGGGTAGCTGTAGACACCTAATTTTGTCCGGACCATTAAACAGGTATGTTTTCTTCCTATATTGATGTTTCCGAGTGTAAAAAGATTGTTTTCATCCTGCAGGTGGTACTCCGAGTCTTAGTTTAAGAGGGCGAGCACAAAAAGTCAAACTTGAAAAAAGTCAACCCCAAAAAAAGTCAACCTCGAAAAAGTCAACCCCAAAAAGTCAACTATTGAAAAAGTCAACCCAATTTCAAAATCAAGATTTTAAGTTAAATTGAAAAATGGCGAAAGAATTTTGATAATCCGAGGTCTATATTGAAAGATATGGAGTTCGGAAGTTGGGATTTGGAGATTCAGTAGAAAAGAAACCCTAATCCGAGAAATTTGGGGAAAAGTGCTTAAACGATCAAATTGATCGAAATTGAAGGTTCCAAATGAAAGATAAGCACTGACTACGGGTAATGGAGAAGTCACTTGCAAAAAAAATCGAAAGAAAAGTCAATCCGGGAGAAAACCGAGAATTAGGTTTTTTAGTGGAGTTCGGTGAAATCGGGAAGAATCACAGAAATGGCCTGACTTGGTGAGACCAAAGCCCCCAATGGATGAAGAATGATTAAAAAGGATAGCCCAAGGCTCAAATTGAATAAAATTTGAAAATCGGACTTCTTTTGAGCAAAACCGGGTTTCGGAGGTAAAAGGGCAAAATTGGAAAATTTGGGAAAAATAGCAAATGGACTCCAAAAATTCTGAAAAATTTGTCAATCTCATTCTTAAATCATTTAAAAGAGATTGGTAAAATAAAATCTTGATTCGGAGTTCGTTTGAAAATGGCCAAATCCCGGGCTTCTTATGTAGTAATTCAAAAAGGAAAATCCCGGAAAAATAGCAAATGAGCTCCAAATATTTTGAAATTTTGCAGATCTCATTTTTAAATTATTTGGAAGAGATTGACGAAAGAAAATATTGATTCCGAGTTCGTTTGCAAAATGGCCAAATCCCGGGCCTCCTATGCAGTAATTCAAAAAGGAAAATCCCGGAAAAATAGCAAACGAGCTCCAAATATTTTGAAATTTTGCAGATCTCATTTTTAAATTATTTGGAAGAGATTGGCGAAAGAAAATCTTGATTCCGAGTTCGTTTGCAAAATGGCCAAATCCCGGGCCTCCTATGCAATAATTCAAAAAGATAAATCCCGGAAAAATAGCAAATGGACTCCAAAAATTCTGAAATTTGGCAAATCTCATTTTTAAATTATTTGGAAGAGATTGGCAAAAGAAAATCTTGATTCGGAGTTCGTTTGCAAAATGGCCAAATCTCGGGCCTCCTATGAAGTAATTCAAGCCGATAAATCCCGAAAAAAACCAAATGAGCTCCAAAAATTATGAAAACTTCCAGATCGTACTTTTTAATTATTTTGAAGATATTGGTGAAGAAAAATCTTGATTTGGAGCTCGTTTAAAAAATGGTAAAATGTAGGGGCATAAAAGGGCATTTTGGGAAGAAAAATTCCAAATAAATAGCAAACGGACTCGGATAATTTTGGAAACTTCCAGAACTCAATATTTTATTATTTTGGAAGTATTAAAAAAAGGAAAATTGAATTTGGAGTCCGTTTGATATTTATTTGCATCCGGGGGCAAAATGGTCATTTCACCCAAGCAACCGAAAAGGGCTTCTTTGGGCCTTTCAAAAAAATCAGAGTTGGGCTGGAAAAGAGAAGTGCTGGCCTGCCCAAGCCCAAAGGAAGGAGGAAGCTTCTGATTTTTCAATCAAATGGCTAAAAATCAAGAGTTAGTTAGAGATTCTCTTTGATCAAGCCATGGTGATTAAGCCACATAAGCTAAGAAAGATGTCAACATTATTCTTTAATAGCTGTAATTTGAGAGAGCTGAGATGCTAATCTAAAGGTGGTAAGTTCATGATTTTTCACCTTGAATTATTAGCCATTTGATGGAAAATTGGTTACACAAAAAATGACAACATCCTAGGGGAGGAGAGAGGTAAAATTCTGCCACCATTAAGGGGAGGGGCAGAATTTCGAATTTGGAGGTTCATTTTGGCTGATTTCTCTTAGTTTTTCTTAGTTTTTATCTTCTTGGTTGAGAGCAAAAAAGAAAAGTTTAGAAAAAAAAGGAAAGTTTGAAGAGAAAAGCTTGAAATATTAGCTTCTTGAGGTTGCTCTTGAGCACCAACTCTTGCACTTTCTTCATTTTCTATTCTTGTTTTTGCTATTTTAATCTCTACTTGGTGAGTTTTCATTTTAAAATAATGTTTTTTGTTCTTCCTTCATCTCCTTTCTTAAGTATATTTTTTTTACATTTTGTTTTTACAATAAACTCACCATGGCCAAATGGCCTACATTATTTATTTTGAGTTGCTGTTTTGAGTTCATTTTACCATATTGTTTATGCTATTTTTTTTTTATTTTGATGTTTTAAATGTTATGTTACTTCATGTTTTTGAGTTATATTTTAATTTGGTTGCTTTGTTTGTTGCCATTTATGTCTTAGATATCATGTTTTTGCATTTTTAATTTTCTGTTTTCATGTTGTTTAAATTTGAGCATGTTTTAGAGTTAGCATATTAAGTGTTTGTGAAAATGCTTGTGTGATTCTTTGCATGATTCAAGTGTTATGACTTAGTTTTTCATGCTAGTATGCCAAGTGTTTGTGAAAATGCCATGCTTGTTGGAGCTTGAGGCCATTTGGCTACTCCATGTGTTTTGCATTGTGTGTTGCATTTTTTGTCATGCTAGTTGTTAGGTTTTTGCATTTGCATGATATTTGGTAGGATTTTTGAATTAAGCATGCCTTGTGTTTGTGAAAATGCCATGCATTTCATGCATTTTAGACCTAGTTTGCATTTATTGCCATGCAAGTTCATGTTAGGTCTAGGCCATATTATTTATGTCATGCATTTTCCTTATATTTAGGTTTAAATCCATGCATTTCATGCATTATGTTTGCTGCATTATTTCATGCATTTCATGTTCATGCCACTTGAATAATGACTTGAGCCAATTAATGGTTCAAAGTCATGCTCTCTTGAGCACACTTGTGGAAAATTAAGTTTGTCAAGTTGATTATTCTACCTTTGTGATTTTTTTTACTTAGCCAATTTTTATCTAACTTTCAAAAAGTCTTAGCTACTATTTGCAAATCATTTTATGAGTTTCAAATATTTTTACTTTTATTTTTAAATGATTTTATCAAAGACAAAAAAAATGTGTTGGCAAAGCAGTTTTTTTCTCCTCCAAAAACTCGTACATCTCTGATTTTTCTGGGAATTCATCTTTGATCAAAAAATTAAGCCGATTTTTTCTCGTGTATTTTTACATGTCCTGAGTCTCCAGTATTTGTTTCAGCATTTTTGGAATTTTTAATAATAGGGTAAAAAATCATGGATTAAAACTGGACAGTGGAGTCAGAATTGAATTTAAAGAGAAACCATTTTTCTGTTTTGATTAATCTACTTAGAGTGGGCTGATTAGGAGGGTTAGCTACTGACTTAGGGTAATTTCTAAGCCTTTTTAAACTCTAAAAATGGTTTTTCAAGTCCCGGGTTAAGGGTAGTCAAGTCCGGATTTTTTAAACTTAGGAAATTAGAGTCATTTTAAAAATTTTAGCCCAGTTTTTATTTTTAATTCAAGCTTCTCAAAATTGTTTTCAAACAATCATAAAGTATTTTGGTTTTAGAGTATTTAATTTGACATATTTTCCTAAGGTAGCCGGATATCTTTTTAGATATACGGATTTCCTTAATTAAAGGAAAAAATACATTTCATGCATTGCATTTTTATATTCATGCATTTTATATAATATGTGATTCTTGCCATAATAATTTCTATGATATTGTTGTTATTTTGATTTATATTTTTTGATGTTACATGGTTTATTATATAGTTTTGAATATTTCATGACATCCTATGCTTTTATTTAGTTATTTTTATTTAGCATATACTATGTTCATGCATTATTATTTTCATGCATATTATATGATAGCATTATTTTATTCCATGTCATTTAAATTATAAGCCATACCATTCATATTTGTCATGTCATTTAAATCATTTCATTTCATTTAGAAAATATCATGTTACTTAGGTTATTTCATTTCATATAGAATATGTTATGTTACTTAGGTTATTCTATTTCATTTAGATTATATCATATGACTTAGAATATTGCATCTCATATAGAATATACTATGTTACCTAGGTCATTTCATTTTATTTATAATATATTATATAACTTAGGATATTCCATTTCATTTAAAATATGCTAAGGCATTCAAATCATGTCATGTCATTTAGGTTGCATTATATTATTTAGACTTTGCTATGTCATTTTATTTATGTCATGCATATACACATTCATTTATTTTAAATGGTTTCAAAAAAGATAATGCTTTTCAACAAAATAAAGATATTCCCGAGTTAAAATAATTCATGAGTTCTCTGCCGGGTTTGCTGGGGAGGATATCATCAATTATTATTAATAACGGAATATCTTCTTTAAAAAGAGAATGGTTCCGAAAATTTTCCAAAACTAATAAAAATTTCTATATTTTGCCACGTTTGTTGGGGAATATAGGAAAATTTTGAATTTATAAATTCCGGATCATTCTCAATAAAAATGGAATTATTTTTCTTTAAATTGGGAATTAACTTGAAATACTAAATTTAAAACCAATTTTTACCGAGACTTGAGATAACACACGATTAATAAGGTACCGATTTATACGGGCGTTGTGAGGGTGCTAATCCTTCCCCACACGTAACCGACTCCCGAACCCGCTTCTTTGATTTCTCTGGTTTAAAATGCAGACTTGAAATTGGTTTTTAAAATGTTTTAATTAATTTTTGAAATATTTTATAAAACTGGTTTTAATAGGTGGCCGATCACACCTAGCTAAAAAAGATTGGTGGCGACTCCATGTCTTTTTTTAAGGTCATTTTCAAAACCTTCATTTTTCTAGAGGAATTAAGTCGACTTTTCCTCGTTTTTTTTTAATGTCACGCTTAACGAATAATAAAGTCTTGCGATGAGACTCGTTATTTTTTAGGTTGCGACAGTATACATGTAATATCTAATGTTTTCAGTAATTGTAATGTATACATGTAATATCTAATATTTTCAGTAATTGTAATATATCTATATAAATATAATATATCTATATAATTGTAATATATTTAATAGTGTTAATGTAATATATCTATGTAATTTTAATTGTATTACAAAAATATATTACAATTACTTAAATATATTACAATTACATAGATATATTACAATGTATTACACAAATATATATTACAATTACATAAATATATTACATATATTACATAGATGTATTACAATTACATAAATATATTTATTACAATTAGATACATTACATAGATATATTACAATTACAATTACTGTAATATATCTATGTAATTGTAATATCTATGTAATATATCTATGTAATTGTAATTATAATATATAATTGTAATATATCCAATGTATCTATGTAATATATCTATGTAATTGCCATATATCTATGTAATTGTAATGTATCTATGTAATTCTAATATATCTATGTAATTGTAATGTATCTATTTAATTCTAATATATTTATGTAGTACAATTATATTACATAGATATCTATGTAATTCTAATATATACATATACAATTACATAGATATATTACAATTACTTACATATATTAGAATTACATAGATATATATATTAGAATTACATAGATATATATATATATATTACAATTACAATAACATATATATTTATATATATATATTACAATTACATAGATATATTACATAGATATATATATATATATCTATGTACTTATGTAATATACATAGATATATAAATAACATAGATATACTACAATTACATAAATATATATCTATGTAATTGTAATATTACAATTACATAATTATATATGTAATTGTAATATATATATGTAATTGTAATATATATCTAATATATCTATGTAATTGTAATAATATATTACATAGATATATTACAATTACATAAATATATCTATGTAATTGTAATGTATCTATGTAATATATCTATGTAATTGTAATATATCTACGTAATTCTAATATATCTATGTAATTGTAATATCTATGTAATTGTAATATATTTATGTAATGTATCTATGTAATTGTAATATATCTATGTAATTGTAATGTATCTATGTAATATTACAATTACAATTTCATAGATATATTACAATTACATAGAAATATTACAATTGCATAGATATATTACAATTACTGTTTCTGAAAACATTAGATATTACAATTACATAGATATATTATTGAAAATATTAGATATATTAGAATATATATCTATGTAATTATAATATATCTATGTAATTGTAATACATCTATGTAATTGCAATATATCTATGTAATTTTAATGTATCTATGTAATTGTAATTGTATTAGATATATTACTGAAAATATTAGAATTACTGAAAACATTAGATATTACATGAATACATTAGAATTACTGAAAACATTAGATAATGCAATTACAAAGATATATTACAATTACATAGATATACTACAGTTACATAGATATATCTATGTAATAGTAATATATTTGTGTAATTAGAATATATCTATGTAATTGTAATATAATGGTGTAATTTATTTATTATCTATGTAATTGTATCATATCTATGTAATTGTGTTAATGTAATATATCTATGTAATTGTAATATATCTATGTATCTATATAATTGTATCTATGAAATATTACATAGATATATTACATAAATATATTACAATTATATTATATTATAATTACATAGATATATTATAATTACATAGATATATTACAATTACATAGATATATTACAATTACATAGATATATTACATAGATACATTACAATTACATAAATATATTACAGTTACATAGATATATTACAATTACATATATATTAATGTATCTATATAAATATATTAGAATTACATTGATATATTACAATTACATAAAGATATTACAATTACATAGATATATTACAATTACATAGATATATATATTACAATTACATAGATACATTACATATATGTAATTGTAATATATCTATGTAATTGTAATATATCTAAATATATTACAATTACAATTACATGTCTATTACAATTACAACTACATAGATATATTACAATGTATTACACAAATATATTACAATTACTTAAATATATTACAATTATATAGATACATTACAATTACATAAAACATCATAATTACATAGATATATTAACACATTAAATATATAACAATACAAGTTTTACCTAATTAAATTACATAGATATATTAAAATTACATAGATACATTAGAATTACATAGATTATATTACAATTACATAGATATATTACAATTACACAAATATATTACAAATATACATATATTTATATATTACAATTACATAGATATAATTAGAATTACATAGATATATTCCAAAGATATATTTCGAATTACATTGATATATTAGAATTACATATTTTAGATATATAACAATTACATAGATATATTACAATTACATAGATATATTAGAATTACATAAATCTATCTATGTATCTATGTAATTCCATAAATATTGTAATTTTAATATACCTATGTAATTGTAATTACATAGATATATTACAATTACATAGATACATTACAATTACACATTAATATATCTTTGTACTTATATTTCACATGTAATATACAATTACATTCATATATACATTACAACCACATAGATATATTACAATTACATAAATATATTACAATTACATATATATATATAAATATTACAATTACATAGATATATTACATAGATATATATTACAATTACATAGATATATTACAATTACATAAATATATCTATGTAATTGTAATGTATCTATGTAATTATCTATGTAATTGTAATATATTTATGTAATATATCTATGTAATTGTAATAAATCTATGTAATTGCATTGTATCTATGTAATATATCTAAGTAGTTGTAATATATCTATGTAATTGTAATATATCTATGTAATTGTAATATATCTATGTAATATATAATGTTTTCGAATTACATTAATATATTAGAATTACATAGATACATTGGATATATATATATTACAATTACATAGATATACTATAGTTACATAGATATATTACAATTACATAGATATATTACATAGATACATTACAATTACATAGATATTACAATTACATAGATATATTACAATAACTAATATATTACAATTACATAGATATATTTCATTTATATAGATATATTATTACAATTACAATTACATAGATATATTACAATTACATAGATAATATATTACATAGATATTACAATTACATAGATATACTACAATTACATAGATATATTACAATTACATAGATATATTACATTAACACTTATAAATATATTACAATTACATAGATATATTACAATTACTGAAAAATATTAGATATTACATGTATACATTACTGGAAACATTAGATATTACATGTATACATTAGAATTACTAAAAATATTAGATAATTGATAATGTATACATCTATGTAATTGCAATATATCTATGTAATTGTAATATATCTATGTTATAGTAATATATCTATGTAATTGTAATATATTTATGTAATATATCTATGTAATATTACATAGATACATTATTAATTGTAATATATTTATGTAATTGTAATATATCTATGTAATGTATCTATGTAATTGTAATATATTTCTGTAGTATATCTATGTAATATATGTAATATATCAATGTAATTGTAATATATATATATGTGATTGTAATAGTATATCTATGTAATATATTCTATACCTATGTAATATATATCTATGTAATTGTAATATATATCTATCCAATATAGTTACATAGATATATTAAAATTACACAAATATATTACAATTACAAAAATATATTTCAATAACATAGATATATTATAATTACATAAATATATTACAATTATTGAAAACATTAGAATTACATACATATATATTAATGTAATATATGTAATATATCTATGTAATTTTAATATATTACATTGATATATCTATGCAATTGTAATTACATAGTTATGTAATATATTACAATTACATAGATATATTACAATTACATAGATATATTACATATATTACATAAATATATGTATATATTACAATTACACAAATATCTATGTAATTCTAATGTATCTATGTAATTGTAATATATATTAGATAGATATATTAAAATTACATAGAGATATTATAACAACAATTACATAGATATATTACAATTATATAGATATATTACAATTACATAGATATATTACAATTACATAGATATATTACTATTACTTAAATATATTATAATTACATAGATATATTACAATTACATAGATATATTACAATTACATAGATATATAATAATTACATAGATATATTACAATTACATATATATATATATATATATATATTCTAATACATTACAATTACATAGATACATTACAATTACACATTAGATATATTACAATTACATAGATATATTACAATAACATAGATATATTATAATTACATAATTAAATATATTCTATAGATATATTACAATTACATAGATTTATTACATTTATATAGATATATTATTACAATTACATAGATATATTACAATTACAATTATATAGATATATTACATAGATATATTATAATTACAAAAATATATTTATGTAATTGTAATATATATCTATGTAATTGTAATATATCTATGTATAATATATCTATGGAATTGTAATATATCTATGTAATTAATATCTATGTGATTGTAATATATCTATGTAATTGTAATATATATATATATATGTAATTGTAATATCTACGTAATTGTAATATATCAATGTATAATATATCTCTGTAATTGTAATATATTTATGTAATTGTAAATATATCTATGTAATTGTAATATATCTATGTAATTGTAATATATCTTTGTAATTGTAATTGTAATATATATTACAATTACATAGATATATTACAATTACATATATATATATATATTACAATTACATAGATATATTACAATTACATAGATATCTAATTACATAGATATATTACATATATTATTACCATTATATAAATATATTACAATTACATAGATATCTAATTACATACATATATTACATATATTACAATCACATAATTACAATTACATAGATATATTACAATTGCATAGATATATTACTTTTAGATAGATATATTACATATATTACATAAATATATGTATATATTACAATTACAATTACACAAATATATATATATCTATGTTATAGTAATATATTTATGTAATAGATATATTACATATATTACATAGATATATTACAATTACTTAGATATATTATTACATAGATATATTACAATTACAAAAATATATTACATTTACATAGATATATTATAATTACTTGAAACATTAGAATTACATAGATATAAATATTTAATTGTAATTTATCTATGTAATTGTAATTGTAATGTATCTATGTAATTGTAATATATCTATGTAATTGTAATGTATCTATGTGATATATCAATGTAATAGTAATATATCTATGTAATTGTAATTATGTAATTGTAATATGTCTCTGTAATTGTAATAAATTTATTTATGTAATTGTAATATATATATATATGTAATTGTAATATATCTATGTAATTGTAATATTTATAATTACATAGATATATATATTACAATTACATAGATATATTAGAGTTACATAAATATATTATGATTACATAGATATATTACAATTACATAGATACATTACAATTACATAAATATATTACAATTACATAGATACATTACAATTACATATATATATATATTACAATTACATAGATATATTAATATTGCATAGATATATATTACAATTACATAGATATATTACAATTACGTAGATGTATACATTATCAATAATCTATGTAATTGTAATATATCTATGTAATTCTAATATATATCTGTGTAACTATAATATATTTATGTAATTGTAATATCTATATAATTGTAATATATCTATGCAATTATAATACCTTTTATATTATACCTAGATATATTACAATTACATAGATATATTACAATTACTTAAATATATCATGTATCTATGTAATTGTAATATACATATATGTATATATTACTATTGCATAGATATATTACAATTACATCGATACATTACAATTACATAGATATTTGTGTAATTGTAATATATTTACGTAATTATAATATAAAAATTACATAGATATATTACCGTTACATAGATATATTACAATTACTTAAAACATTAGAATTACATAGATACATTAGAATTACATAGATATATTACAATTACATAGATACATTACAATTACATAGATATATTACAATTACATAGATACATTATAATTACATAGATATATATCTATGTAATATCTATGTAATTATTACAATTACAATTACATAAATATATTACAATTACATAGATATATTACAATTACATAGATATATATCCATAGATAAATATATTTATGTAGCACAATTATATTACATAGATATCTATCTAATTCTAACATATACATATATACTTACATAGATATATTACAATTACTTAGATATATATATTAGAATTACATAGATATTACAATTACATATATATATTTATATTACAATTACATAGATATATTACATAGATATATATATATATATATCTATGTATCTATGTAATATACATAGATATATAAATAACATAGATATACTACAATTACATAAATATATATCTATGTTATGGTAATATTACAATTACATAATTATATATGTAATTGTAATATATATATATATATATGTAATTGTAATTGTAATATATATCTAATATATCTATGTAATTGTAATATATTTATGTAATTGTAATATATTTTTGTAATTGTAATTGCAATAATATATTACATAGATATATTACAATTACATAAATATATCTATGTAATATATTACATAGATATACTACAATTACATAGATATACTACAGTTACATAGATATATTACAATTACATAGATATATTACATAGATACATTACAATTACATAGATATATTACAATTACATAGATATACTACAGTTACATAGATATACTACATAGATACATTACAATTACATAGATATATTACAATTACATAGATATACTACAATTACATAGATACATTACATAGATACATTACAATTACATAGATATATTACAATTACGTAGATATATTACATAGATACATTACAATTACATAGATATATTAAAATTACATAGATATACAACAGTTACATAGATATATTACCATTACATAGATATATTACAATTACATAGATACATTACAATTACATAGATATATTACAATTACATAGATATACTACAGTTACATAGATATATTACAATTACATAGATATATTACATAGATACATTACAATTACATACATATATTACAATTACGTAGATATATTACATAGATACATTACAATTACATAGATATATTAAAATTACATAGATATACAACAGTTACATAGATATATTACAATTACATAGATATATTACATAGATACATTACATAGATATAATTACATAGATATATTACATAGATATATTACATAGATATATTACATAGATATATTACAATTACATAGATATATTACATAGATATAATTACATAGATATATTACAATTGCATAGATATATTACATATGATTAATGAAATGTATATATTACAATTACAATTACATAGATATATTACATATAATTAATGTAATTATAATTGCATAGTTGTATTACATAGATATATTACAATTACATAAATATATTACAATTACACAAATATATTACAATTACATAGATATATTATAATTACATAGATATATTACAATAACATAGATATATTAAAGTAATTATAATATTTCTATGTAATGTACACAAATATATTACAATTACATAAATATATCTAAGTATCTATGTAATATACCTATGTAATTGTAATATCTATGTAATATATTAAAATACATGGAATTGTAATATATCTATGTAATTGTAATGTATCTATGTAATTGTAATATATCTATGTAATTGTAATGTATCTATGTAATTGTAATATATCTATATAATGGTAATATATCTATGTAACTGTAGTATATCTATGCAATTTTAATATATCTATGTAATTGTATTGTATCTATGTAATATATGTATGTAATTGTAATGTATCTATGTAATATATCTATGTAATTGTAATATATCTATGTAACTGTAGTATATCTATGCAATTGTAATATAGATTTGTAATTGTAATATATTTATGTAATTATAATATATTACAATTACATAGATATATTACAATTACATAGATATATTATTACAATTTCATAAATGTATTACAATTACATAGATATATTATAATTACATAGATAATACAACAGTAGACACTCAATAACAGAGAATACAAGCTAAGCAAGAATGCAATAACATTAGGCAGTCAATAACATTCAGTGAAATCCAAGCCAAGCTAAGCAAGAATGCAATATGTTCATCTATGGCAAATGGAAAAGGAAAGAATAGGAAAATACAAAGTCACAATGTTTATATTCCAAATCCATTACGTATAATTAAACTATTTTCTATAAAATTAAAAAATGTCCTCCCCGTTATGTTCATCTATGGGATAATCTTCTACATGCTCATTCTCCATCTCTGGTGTGACGTCCACTCCTTCATCATCAGCTTCATTTCTAACCCAATTTGAAGCGCTACGCGTATCATCTAATTCATCATCATGCATTTCTCCATTCTCTTGCTCTCTATCGAAGGATAATAGATCACCCATATCAAATACATCCCTAAGTTTTGCATGCTTTACAAGAACCCAACCTTGATAACCTTCATCCTTAACATAGTATACTTTCTTAGCTTGTGATGCCAAAATAAAAGGATCATGAACCAAATTAGTTCCACTGTGGGCTAGATGTGAAAAATTCACAAGTGTGAAACCAAACTTATCTTTCTTGCAACCTCTATTGATATCAATCCAATCACATTTAAATAACACAATCTTAAATCTACCAGATAATTCAACTGAATGATATCTGTTAAAGCCCCGTAATAATTAACTTCTCCTTCAATAGGTTGTGCATCTCTTGCACTTGCATAACTCTCTATTTTTGGTTGTTACAACGACTCCACTATTTTGAGTTTTCAAGCATCTCTCACGTGCTTTGGTATGGAATCTAAAACCATTAACAATGTAACAAGTGTATCTCCTAGCCGTATCTGTTGGACCACAAGCAAGCCATCGAAGTTGATCTGTGATATATCTATGTAATTGTAATATATAACTTTCCGAATCATTCTCATTTTTTGAAAGAAATATATTCCTTTATTAATGATAATTGATGATATTCCCTCCAGCAAACCCGGTAGAGAACTCATGAATTATTTTAACTCGGGAATACCTTTATTTTTTATTGAAAAAATCATTATCCTTTTGAAAACATTTTAAAAGATATGAATATGTATATGCATGACATAAATAAAATGACATAGCAAAATCTAAATGATATAATGCATCCTAAATGATATGATATAATTTAAATGCCTTAGCATATTCTAAATGAAATGAAATGTCCTAAGTTATATGACATATTCTGAATGAAATGAAATGTTCTAAGTTATATGACATATTCTAAATGAAATCAAATGACCTAGGTAACATAATATATTCTATATGGAATGTAATATCCTAAATCATATGATATATTTTAAATGAAATAAAATATCCTAAATGACATAATATATATATATCCTAAATGAAATGACCTAGGTAACATAATATATTCTATATGAGATGAAATAATTTGAATGACATGGCAAATATGAAAGATATGGCATATAATTTAAATGATATAAAATATAAAATAATTCTATCATATAATATGCATGAAAATAAAAATGAAAATAATAATGCATGAACATAGTATATGCTAAATAATATGACAAAAAAAATAACTAAATAAAAAGCATAGGATATCATGAAATATTCCAAATCATATAATAAATGACATAACATAACTCAAAATCATACAATATCATAGAAATTATCATAGCAAAAATCACATATTATATAAAATGCATGAATATGAAAAATGCAATGCATGAAAATGTATTTTTTCCTTTAATTAAAGAAATCCGTATATCTAAAAAGATGACTACCTTAGGAAAATATGTCAAATTAAATATTCTAAAACCAAAATACTTTGTGATTGTTTGAAAACAATTTTGAAAAAAGCTTAGATTAAAAATGAAAAAAACTGGGTTAAACCTTTTCTGAAATGGCTCTAATTTCCTAAGTTTAAAATCCCGGGCTTGACCACCCTTAACCTGAGACTTAAAAAAACATTTTTAGAGTTTAAAAAGGTTTAAAAATTACCCTAAGTCAGTAACTAAAGTTCCTAATTAGCTCCCTCTAAGTAGCTTAACCAAAACAGAAAAATGATTTTCCTCCAAATTCAATTCTGACTCCACTGTCCAGTTTTAAGCCACGATTTTGTACCCTATTTTTAAAAATTCAAAAAAATCTGAAAAAACATACTGGAGACTAAGGACATGTAAAAATACACGGGAAAAAATCATCTTAATTTTCTGATTAAAGATGAATGCCCAGAAAAATCGGGAAAGTACGAGTACTGGGTGTAAAAACTGTTTTGCCAAAATAGATTTTTGCCTTTGATAAAATCATTTAAAAATCAAAGTAAAAATATTTAGGACTCACAAAATGAATCACAAACAGTAGCTAGGACTTTTTGAAAGTTAGATAAAAATTGGTTAAGTAAAAAATTCACAAAGATAAAATAATCAATTTGACAAACATAAATTTTCCACAAGTGTGCTCAAGAGAGCATGACTTTGAACCATTAATTGGCTTAAGTCATTAGTCAAGTGGCATGAACATGAAATGCATGAAAAAAATACAGCAAATATGATGCATGAAATGCATGAGTTTAAATCTAAATGTCATGAAAAAAATGCATGGCATCAATATAGTGACCTAGACCTAAATGAACTTGCATGGCATTTAATGTAACCTAGGTCTAAAATGCATGAACATGCATGGCAAGATAAACCTAACCTAACATCTAAAATATGCATGGCACTAACACAAACACAAGGCATGCTTACAATTATGACAGTGGTTTTTGAAATTATCACCCTTAGATTACATAGATATATTACAATTACATCGATATATTACAATTACATAGATATATTACAATTACATAGATACATTACAATTACACAAATATATTATCTATGTAATATATCTATGTAATATATTATCTATGTAATTGTAATATATTTAAGTAATTGTAATTGTAATATATATCTATGTAATTGTAATGTATCTATGTAATTGTAATTACATAGATGATCTCATTCTTTGCAATAAACAGTTGGTAATTTCATTTGATGACTTCATAAAACCGGTAGTGTTACATGAACATTTGGATATTGTATCATAGTAGGATCCACTACCCCGAAATTCTTTTGAAAATAATATGATTGGTTCTTCATAAAAAAAAACATGTTTCAAAAAATCATGAATTTGGAGGCAAATCTTGCATAATGAGATTTTTGAATAATCAAGATTTAGGTCCCTTCAATTTCGTGTAATCATTGATTTCTTTGTATATACCTTGGTGTTAATTCATTTATTCTTTATTTGTATCATTTTGACATCGTGTCAGTCCTAACATGCATGGTTATTCATTGTAGAATACATTTGTGATATACATGGTCATCCCTTGTACCTACCTTTGTATTAATTCATTTAGTCTTAGCAAGTATCATTTTGACATCATAGCATGCATGGTCATTCATTGTAAAATATGTTTATGACATGCATAGTCATTATTTGTATATACTTGTGCATCAATTTATTCATTTTTTTTTAAAATGCATCATGTTGGCATTAGATTGCATCCATAGCATACATAGTCATCATAATTTCTCTTTATATGTTCATGCATTAATCATCAGTATATTCATGCACATAGGAATAGAGTATGTACATTCATAATTGTATTCTTAATCTCATGACATTTTCATTTGCATGAAAGGGGTTCGAGATATTAGGAATGAATCGGAGGAACGATTGAGTGCTTTGGAGCGCAATCAAGAGGAGTTTAAACATGAAATCCATGAAATGAAAGAACAACTCGCCAAATTGTTGAAAATGTTTGAGGATATGGGTAAGAGTAAAGGGGAACTTTCTCAGGGATTTGCATCGTCTTCAGATCAACCAAAACCATTAGGTCCAGAGCATACAATCCTTGCTGGATCCTGCACTTGTCAATGCCACAAAGGTTGCAATCCTGATGAAATTATGGACAAAATTGTGAAAATGATTAAACTTGAGAGCCTGATACCAAAGATAGAAACCTCGAATCCAGTACCATACCTGTAAACTGTTCTAGGTCCAAACCAGTATCCTCACCCTACTATGGTTCAATCGTCCATTGGGATGACCACTGCGGGATTCCTGAATCCCACTCCATCACCAACAACTGCCAGTTCATACTATTTCCCTCATCAATCACCTTATCCAGCATCTGGGATAGGAACCTCGAGCTATGTACAACCTTCAAAAGCCCCGTGTCCAAATCCATACCCTTACCATGCTGCTTCGCCACATCTCCATGTAAACACACTGGTTCGGACCTTAGCGCCACCACCAAGTGCTCCAACTCCTAGGCCATGTGTGACTAAGAAACGACCCCAGGATAAGACCCAAATGCCTTTTGATCCCATTCCAATCAGCTACCGAGAGCTTCTCCCTATACTGATCCAAAATCACATGGTTGCTTGTGTCCCATTGAAATCCCTATTACCACCATATCCAAAGGGGTATAATCCAAATGCAAGATGTGATTATCACTGTGGAATTGTTTGCCATAACATTGAAGACTGTATGGCCTTCAAAAAGAAAGTGCAAACTCTTATAGATGCCAAGTGGTTGGATCCAACGACACTGATTGATAGAGGGCTGGGAAAGCGTCATTAGGATTGGGAGATTTACAGCATTGAGGTGGAAAGACTTCGGTCTTATATGATGTAATAGAATTTCACTTTTCAGTAGCCGGCTTTTATAGCCTTAGGATGCTAGGAAGAATAAAGGGCATGTAAAAGACAGTTTTAACCATTGTTCAAATTTTGTAAAATATGGTTTATACCATTGTGAACGTTGATATGGGAATGAATTGATTATGTTTCAAATTTAGAAGATGTTGATGATTAAGTTCCTCCGATTCTTATTTCCTCCGTGATATTTTCCCCTTTGCATTTTGCATCTGATCAATTATTTGTCCTACCATACATTCATACATGTATCATGTTAGCATCAGGTTGCATTCATGCATTCATAATGAGCATGATTTTTCTGTATATATCTATGTATTAATTTGTTTATTCTTTACATGCATCATGTTGACATTGGGGTTGCATTCATGACAAACATAGTCAGCATGATTTTTTCGTATATGCTTATGCATTAATCTGTCATATTAACATCAGGATGCATTCATGACACACATGGTTAGCATGATTTTCTTTGTATATACCCTGTATCAATCATTCATTGTTTGCATGTATCAGACACCGTGTTGCATTCATAGTGTATATGATCATTCATTGGGAAATATGCTAAAATGTACATGATCAGTCATTGCATATATCCATGTGTTGATTTGTTTATTCTTTGCTTGCAACATGATTGGCATCGTGATTGCATTTATTACATATATGGTCAGCATGTTTCCATTGTACATGTCCATACATCATATTGTTTATGCTTCACATGCATCAAATTGCATTCATGGCTCATTCATCATGACATACATTTGGGGGAAATAAAATAGAAGTTGGCTTGGCTTTAAGAGTCTTTGAAAGAATTTCCATTTCAAATCAGAAGAAGTACTAAGTACCCTTTTAATACAGGCTAGTGCTATGGAGGATGAACAAGTTGCTCGAATGGAAAAAATGGAAAGGGAACAGAAAGAATTGCGAGAACAGCTAGCAAAGTCTCAAGCAGAATCTAAAGATCAGATGACTAAATTGATGGAGCTGATGTCCGCCGTAATCAAGGGAAAAGGATACACCAAAAACTTTGTCGCCAGTAAAGGGTTAGAGGCATAAAAGGGTCAGAATGAGGTCGTAATGATTGATGCCCAGAACACTGTTAACCCTGTCAATGTCCTAAACTCAGATGATCCAGCTGAACAGGCAAAGTTGAAAAGGGTTGCAGTAAATGAGGTTGAGTTGGTAGATTCCCATGGGAAATATCAGTTGTTAGATGAAAGGCTCCGGGCAGTAGAAAGTACAGATGTATTTGGAAGTTTAGATGCGAAAGAACGATGTTTGATCCTCGATTTAGTCATTCCTCCTAAGTTCAAGATCCCTAACTTTGTGAAATATGACGGGACGACTGATCCATCAGCCCACATCACTATGTTCTGCCGGAAGATGACAAGTCATAGAGATAATGATAAGCTTTTGATTCACTGCTTTCAGGATAGCCTCAGCGGATCCGCAATTAGGTGGTATAGTCAGTTGAGCTAGGATCAGATTCGCTCTTGGAATGACCTGGCTAGGGTTTTTCTAAACCAGTACAAGCATATGACCGACACGGCGCCTGACCGTACCGATATATTACAATTACATAGATATATTACAATTACATAGATATATTACAATTACATAAATATATGTATTACCGATCAAATTCAATTGCTGGAGGGAATATCATCAATTTTAATATATTTATGTAATTGTAATAATCTATCTATGTAATTGTAATATATCTATGTAATTGTAATATATTACATTAAATGTATGTATTTATATTAAATATATCTATGTAATATATTTATGCAATTGTAATTTATCTATGTAATTCTAATGCATCTATGTAATTGTAATATATCTATGTAATTGTAACGCTTTCTTTAATAATATATATATATATATATATGTAATTGCAATGTATGAATTTATATTAAATATATCTATGTAATTCTAATATTTATTTCCTACATAGATATATTACAATACATGTAACATCTATGTAATTGTAATGTATCTAATGTAATATATTACATGTATCTATTTAATTGTAATATATCAATGTAATTGTAATTGTATCTATGTAATTCTAATATATCTATGTAATTGTAATATTTTCTAAAATATCTTTGTAACTGTAATTAATAAAAACAAATATATTCAAAAATAGATATATTACAGTTACTTAGATATATTACAATTACATAAATATATTACAATTATATATTTATATTACAAAACAATGGATATTACAATTAAATAGATATATTACATATTACATTATATTAGACATTACATAGATATATCTATTTAATGTAACGTATATATATCGATGTAATTATAATGTATCTATGTCATTGTAAATATATTAATGTAATTGTAATATATCTATGTAATTGTAAATATTTATGTAAAATATGTAATATATTTTTCTAATATATCTATGTAATTGTAATATATCTACGTAATTCTAATATATAACCCGTCCGGACCTGACCCTATATACATTACAATTACATAGATATATTACAATTACATAGATATATTATAATTAAATAGATATATTAGACAAATATATTTGTAATTTTAAAATTTTCAGTATTATATCTATGTAGTTGTAATGTATATATCAATGTAATTGTATATTACATGTGATATATCTATGTAATTCTAATGTATCTATGTAATTGTATTATATCAAAGTAATTGTAATAAATCTATGTAATTGTAATATTATACGATTACATAGATTGAAATTGTAATGTATCTATGTTATTGTAATATATCTGTGTAATTGTAATGTATCTATGTAATTGTAAAATATCAATGTAATTATATATATGTATATTCGTATCTAATATATCTATGTAATTTGAATGTTTTATGTAATTGTATCTATGTAAACATTAGAATTACATAGATATATTACAATTACTTAAAACATTATATTTGGTAATGTATACATTACAACTACATAGATATCTAATGTAATATATCTATGTAATTCTAATATATCTATGTAATTGTAATATACCTATGTAGATATATTACACTTACCAAAAACATTAGATATTACAAGCATATATTACAATTAATAGATACATAGATATATTACAATTACAAATATATATTATAGTTACATAGATAGGGAATTGTAAATATATTACAATTACAAAGATATATTACAATTACATAAATATATTACAATTGCATAGTTGTATTACAATTACATAGATATATTACAAGTACTTAAAACATTAGAATTACATTGTAATATACCTATATAGTTGTAATATGTCTATGTAATTGTAATATATCTAGGTAATTGTAATATATTTGTGTATTGTAATATATCTATGTAATTGTAATATACCTATATAGTTGTAATATGTCTATGTAATTGTAATATATCTATGTAATTGCAATATATTTGTGTAATTGTAATATATCTATGTAATTGTAATATATCTATGTAATTCTAATGTATCTATGTAATTGTAATATATCTATATAATTCAATTAGATAATACATGTATTGTTATATATCTAATGTGTAATTGTAATATATCTATGTAATTCTGATGGTTTATGTAATTGTAATGTATCTATGTAATTGTAATATATTTGTGTAATACATTGTAATATATCTATGTAGTTGTAATTGTAATATACATGTAATTGTAATTGTAATTGTAATTGTAATATATTACAATAGATATGTAATTCTAATATTTTCAGTAATTGTTATATATCTATGTAATTCTAATGTTTTCAATAATTGTAATATATTTATGTAATTGTAATATATATATATGTTATTGTAATATATTTATGTTATTGTAATCTATTTATGTAATTGTAATATATTTGTGTAATTGTAATATATCTATGCAACTGTAGTATATCTATGTAATTGTAATATATATATAACCAATGTATCTATGTAATTGTAATATATCAATGTAATTCGAAAACATTATATATTACATGTATTTTTATATATCTAATGTGTAATTCTAATGTATCTATGTAATTGTAATGTATCTATGTTACTGAAAACTTTAGATATATAATTGTAATGTATCTATGTAATTATAATGTATCTATGTAACTGTAATATATGTATGTAATTGTAATATATCTATGTAATTGTAATATATTACAATTACACAATGTTTTTAATAATTGTAATATATCTATATAACATATTTATGTAAATGTAATATATCTACGTAACTGTAATATGTCTATGTAATTGTCATGTATTGTTATATGTCTAATGTGTAAGTGTAATAAATATATTTATGTAATATATCTATGTAATATTACGTAGATACATTATTAATTGTAAAATATTTATGTAATTGTAATTATTATAATGTGTAATTATAATGTTTCTATTTAGTTGTAATATATTACATGTAATTGTAATATATCTATGCAATTGTAATATATTTGTGTATCTTTGTAATTTGTAATATATCTATGTAATTGTAATATATTACAATACACAAATATCTATTACAATTTAATAGATATATTACAATAGATACACAAATATATTACAATTATATAGATACATTACAATTAGATAGATATATTATAATTACATAGATATATTACAATTACATAAATACATTACAATTAGTTAAACATAATACAATTACATGGATTTATTACAATTACAAAAATATATTACAATTACAGAATAGAATTACATAGATGTATTACAATTACATAGATATATTGTTTATCTATGTAATTGTAATATATAACAATTTATACTACATAGATATATTTGTTGTAATGATAATGTATCTATGTAATTATAATATATTTATGTAATTTTAATATATCTATGTAATTTTAATATATTTGTGTAATTGTAATATATCTATATACTTGTAATATATTTCTGTAATTGTAATAAATATATGTAATTCTAATATATTTATGTCACTGTAATATATCTATATAATTGTAATAAATTTGTGTAATTGTAATGTATCTATGTAATTGTAATATATCTATGTAGATATATTACACATTACATATATACATTACAATAGATATTACAATTGTAATATATTTTTGTATTACGTAGATACATTAGAATTACATAGATATATTACATTACATAGTTATATCTATGTAATTCTAATGTTTTAAGTAATTGTAATATATCTATGTAATTGTAATATATTTTTGTAATTGTAATATATCTATGTAATATATTTTTGTAATTATAATATATCTATGTTGTTTTAATATATCTATGTAATTGTAATATATTACAATTACACATTAGATATATATCTGTGTAATTGTAATATATCTATGTAATTCTAATATATTTATGTAATTCTAATATTTTCAATTAAATAAATATATTACAACTACATACATATCTTACAATTACAAAAATTTATCTCTCTAATTGTTATTTATCTATGTAATTGTAATATATTTGTGAGTTGTAATATATCTAATGTGTAATTGTAATATATTACATAGAATTACAATTACTATTACATAGATATATTACAATTACGTAAAACATTAGAATTACATAGATACATTACAATTACATAATATATTACTCCATATTACATAGATATATATTACAATTACATAGATATATTATATTATAATTACATAGATATATTATATTATAATTACATAGATATTTTACATAGATATTTATACATAAATATCTATGCAATTGTATTATATTATAATTACAATTACATAGATACATTACAATTATATAGATTTATTAAAATTACATAGATATATTATAATTACATATTTATATTAAAATTACATAGATTCATTACAATTGTTTAGATATTACAATTATATATATATATCTATGTAATTGTATTGAATCTGTAATTGTAATATACTTATTTATACATTACAAGAATGATATATTTCATACATATGTAATTCTAATGTAATCGTAAAATATCTATGTAATTGTAATATATCTATGAAGATATATTACGATTCTATTAATTACAATTACATAGATATATCTATGCAAGTCTAATGTTTTATGTAATTGTAATATATTTATGTAATTATAATATATCTAATATAATATATCTATGTAATTGTAATATTTCAGTAATTATATATATATATTACAATTTCCTAGATATATTACATAAATATTTTCAATAATTGTAATATATCTAATATTTACCATAGATATATTTGTGTAATTGCAATTGTAATTGTAATTACACATATTTATGTAATATATGTATGTAATTATAATACATCTATGTAATATATCTATGTAATTGTAATATATCTATGTAATTGTAATATATTTGTGTAACTGTAATATATTTATGTAATTGTAATATATCTATGTATTTGTAATGTATCTATGTAATTGTAATATGTCTATGTTATTGTAATATATCTATATAATTCTAATGTATCTATGTAATTGTTATATATCAATTTAATTCTAATGTTTTAAGTATTGTAATATATCTATGTAATTGTAATATATTATGTACCTATAGATTTCTTCAAAGGTGGAATATAGGTTTTGGCTTATTAATATTATTTACTCAAATTTTGTTATATCAAAATTATTATTTTATAAATTAATAAAATATTTATATCTATGTAATTGTAATATATCTATGTAATATGTCTACGTAATTGTAATATTTATCTATGTAATTGTAATATATCTATGTAATTGAAATACATCTATGTAATTGTAATATCTATGTAATATATCTATGTAATTGTAATGTATCTATGTAATTATAATATGTCTATCTAATTGTAATATATTTATATAATTATATCTATGTAATTGTAATATATCTATGTAATAGTAATATATCTATATAATTGTAATTGTAATATATATCTATGTAATATATCTATGTAATTGTAATATATCTATGTAATTGTAATATCTATATAACTCTAATATATTTATGTAATGTATCTATGTAATATATCTATGTAATTGTAATATATCTATGTAACTGTAGTATATCTATGTAATTGTAATATATATATGTGATTGTAATATATTTATGTAATTATAATATATTACAATTACATAGATATATTACAATTACATAGATATATTACATGGATATATTACAATTACATAGATGTATTACAATTACATAGATATATTACAATTACATAGATACATAGATATATTACAATTGCATATATATATATATATATATTACATAGATATATTACAATTACATAGATATATATTACAATTACATAAATATATCCATGTAATTGTAATGTGTCTATGTAATATATCTATGTAATTGTAATAAATTTATGTAATTGTAATATATTATCTATGTAATTATATCTATGTAATTGTAATATCTATGTAATTGTAATATATCTATGTAATTGTAATAAATATATTTATGTAATTGTAATATATATATATATATGTAATTGTAATATATCTATGTATAATATATCTATGTAATTGTAATTGTAATATATATCTATGTAATTGTAATATATTTATGTAATTGTAATTTATCTATGTAATTGTATTATATCTATGTGATATATATTACAATTACATAGATACATTAGAATTACATAGATATATTGGATATATATATATTACAATTACATATATATATTACAATTACATAAATACATTACAATTACATAGATATATTATAATTACATAAATACATTACAATTACATAGATATATTATAATTACATAGATATATTACAATTACATAAATATATTATAATTACATAGATATATTGGATATATATAAATGTATTACAATTACATAGATATATTACAATTACATAAATACATTACAATTACATAGATATATTATAATTACATATATGTATCTTTCAATTACATAGATATATTACAATTACATAGATATATTTACAATTACATATATATAATACAATTACATAAATGTATTACAATTACATAGATATATTACAATTACATAAATACATTACAATTACATAGATATATTATAGTTACATAGATAATATATTACAATTACATAAATATATTACAATTACATAGATATATTACATTAACACAATTACATAGATATAATACAATTACACAGATATATTATTACAATTACATAAATATATTACAATAACATAGATATATTATAATTACATAAATATATAGATATATTACATATATACATAAATATATTACAATTATATATATATATATATTATAATTACATTAAATATATGACAATTACATAGATATATTACAATTACATATATTATTACAATTACATAAATATATTACAATTACATAGATGTATTACAATTACATAGATATATTAGAATTACATAGATATATTAGAATTACATAGATATATATATTACAATTACATAGATATTACAATTACATATATATATATATATTACAATTACATAGATATATTACATAGATATATTACAATTACAAAAATATATTACAATTACATAGATATATTATAATTACTTAAAACATTAGAATTACATAGATATATTACAATAATTGTAATTGTAATATATCTATGTAATGTATCTAATTGTAATAAATATATTTATGTAATTGTAATACATCTATGTAATATATGGAATATATCTATGTAATTGTAATATATCTATGTAATAGTAATATATCTATGTAATATATATATTACAATTACATAGATATACAATTACGTACATATGTAGTTGTAATATATCTATGTAATTGTAATATATTTATGTAATATATATTACAATTACATAGATATACTACATAAATATATTACAATTACATAGATACATTACAATTACATAGATATTACATAGATATACTACAGTTACATAGATATATTACAATTACATAGATATATTACAATGTATTACACAAATATATTACAATTACTTCAATATATTACAATTACATAGATATATTACAGTTACAAAAATATATTACAATGACATAGATATATTACAATTACAAAAATATATTACAATTACACAAATATATCTACTAAATATATCTATGTAATTGTAATTGTCATTATCTATATCTATGTAATTGTAATATATTTATGTAATAGTAATGTAATATATTAATGTAATTGTAATATATGTAATATATCTATGTATTAGATATCTATGTAATTGTAAATATATTTATGTAATTGTAATATATCTATGTAATATACTATCTATGTAATTGTAATATATATCTATGTAATATATATTGTAATTTTAATATATCTACGTAATATATTATCTATGCAGTTTTAATATATCTATGTAATTATATTACAATTACATAGATATATTAGAATTACATAGATATATTACATAGATACATTACAATTACATATATATAGATAATATATTACATTAATACATCTATGTAATTATAATATATATATATAATGTAATTGTAATAATATAAAATTGTAATAATATATCTATTTAATTGTAATATATCTATGTAATATATCTATATATCTATGTAATTGTAATATATCTATGTAATATATATCTATGTAATTTTAATATATGTAATATCTAATGTTTACAATTACATAGATATATTAAAATTACATAGATAATATATTAAATAGATATATTACAATTACATAGATATATTAAATAGATATATGCCGAAGATTTTCATTATCTATGTAATATATCTATGTACAATTACATAGAGGTTGCAAGAAAGATAAGTTTGGTTTCACACTTGTGATTTTTTCACATCTAGCCCATAGTGGAACTAATTTGGTTCATGATCTTTTTATTTTGGCATCATAAGCTAAGAAAGTATACTATGTTAAGGATGAAGGTTATCAAGGTTGGGTTCTTCTAAAGCTTGTTAGTTTTAATATCTCTACTTTGTGTTTGCATGATTTGAGTATTATATTTTAGTTTTGCATGTTAGTATATCAAGTGTTTGTGAAAATGCCATGCTTGTTTGGAATCATAGGTCATTCAGCCACTCCATCTATTCTAGCATTATGTGTGCATTTTTGCTATGTTAGTTGATAGGTAGGCATTTGCATGATATTTGGTTGAGTTTTTGGTTCAAGCATGCCTTGTGTTTGTGTTATTGCCATGCATATTTTAGATGTTAGGTTTGGTTTATCTTGCCATGCATGTTCATGCATTTTAGACCTAGGTTACATTAAATGCCATGCAAGTTCATTTAGGTCTAAGTCACTATAATAAATTTAGGAAATTAGAGCCATTTTAAAAAAGGTTTAACCCAGTTTTTTTCATTTTTAATCTAAGCTTTTTTTCAAAATTGTTTTCAAACAATCACAAAGTATTTTGGTTTTAGAATATTTAATTTGACATATTTTCCTAAGGTAGTCACCTTTTTAGATATACGGATTTCTTTAATTAAAGGAAAAAATACATTTTCATGCATTGCATTTTTCATATTCATATATATATATATATATGTAATTGTAATTGTAATATCTATGTAATTGTAATATATCTATGTAATATATCTATGAATAATATATCTATGTAATTGTAATATATTTATGTAATTGTAAATATATCTATGTAATTGTAATATATTTATGTAATTGTAATATATCTTTGTAATTGTAATTGTAATATATATTACAATTACATAGATATATTACAATTACATATATATATATATATATATATATTACAATTACATAGATATACTACAATTACATTGATATATTACAATTACATAGATATATTATACATAGATATATTACATATATTACAATCACATAATTACAATTACATAGATATATTACTATTACATAGATGTATTACAATTACATAGATATATTACATATATTACATAAATATATGTATATATTACAATTACAATTAGAATTACAATTACAATTACACAAATATATATCTATGTTATAGTAATATATCTATGTAATAGATATATTACAATTACATAGATATATTATGATTACATAGATATATTATAATTACTTAAAACATTAGAATTACATAGATATAACTATGTAATTGTAATATATCTATGTAATTGTAATGTATCTATGTGATATATCTATGTAATAGTAATATATCTATGTAATTGTAATAAATATATTTATGTAATTGTAATATATATATGTAATTGTAATATATCTATGTATAATATATCTATGTAATTGTAATATCTATGTAATTGTAATATTTACAATTACATAGATATATATATTACAATTACATAGATATACTACAGTTACGTAGATATATTATAATTACATAGATATATTACAATTACATAGATACATTATAATTACATAGATATATTAGAATTACATAGATACATAGATATTGCATGTATACAATTACATAGAAATATTAAAATTACATATATACATAGATATATTACATAAATATATTACAATTACATAGATATATTACAATAACATAGATATATTACAATTACATATATATATTACAATTACATAGATATATTGTAACACCCTATCCGGATAATCTACCTAAAATCCGGCAGAGTTTCCTTTCTATCTCAACTATAACCCTCATGCAAATAACACTCAATTCATATCCTCAACCAACAATATTTCTCAATACTATTATCACATATATCCATGCATATTCAAAAATTATCCATGATCAATTTATGCTCAAGTCAAAACATATTGGTCTATTGTCTCATATCTTCAAATATATATAATATATCCAGAAGTAAACCTATTTCAGCAAGGTTTACTAGATAAAAACATCAAGAGACCAAATCTTCTAGAAATTTAGATATGATGCCCACCACGTCAATATACTCTTGAAGCGGAGAGTAGAGGAAGGCAGCAATCCCGACACCTAACTGTGTCCTAAAATTAAGAAATAAGAAGAGGTGAGATACATGAATATCTCAATGAGTAGACAACATTTAAAGCGTGTGAAAACTATAATGGTAATCTGTAAAGCATAATTGACATTTTCAAAATAAATAAAAACCATAATGAGTAATTCAAAGACGTAGCAAGCTTTTCAAATGTATAACAATACGATAATATTAAATCAATGTATAAAATCTGTGAAGTAAATCAAGTTACGTATAGTTGGGCTCCAACTTACTGTCATGCATAAGAATACATCCATGAAATAACCAGGCAATATCCATGTAGGCATACTAGTAGCCGGCCCCAAAGGCCAATACCACCATAGGACGCCCCAAAGGCATATGTGTCGCTATGATGTGCCCCCCAAAGGCAAATATAACGGGATAGGGACTCTGGAGGTGGCTCCCACCACAAAGGCGTAGCACGCAGCTCCCATACCCCAGTCTAATATCACGGAATTGGGACTCTGGAGGTGGCTCCCGCCACAAAGGCGTAGCACGCAGCTCCCATATTCCGATCAAGGGTATAGTCTCATACATTAAGTCAGGTGGAGCCAAAACCATGTACGTCAAATTCTATGTATAATCATATTTCATGAATCAACCAACTTACTCGATATAATATTTCTTGAAATAAAAATACTTTAATAACAAATCAATTCATATGATTAAATATTGTATATACCTTTAATACGTAAAATAAATATTATGCTAAAAAATATATATATAATTATAATTAAAGAAATTTCAAATAACTATAGTTGTCGTCTACTCACTATCCTTGAGATGATCTCACTGTACACCTCGACCTGAAACTTCGGGATCCACAGGTGACGTCGGATCTACGTGGCCTAGAGATTAACAATAATTAGTATCTATACATGCTCAAATCATTACACAATTTTGAATGCAACTTAAGTCCCATTAATCTACCCCATAGTCAATACTAATTTCACATACTCAAAACAACATATCCTTAATTTTTAATATCATTTCCATAATCATTTTCTCCATAATTCAACTCCATAATCATATCCTTATCAAATTCCTTTCTAGTATTCCATGCCTTAGAGATTTTCATAATCCATAACCATCCTTTAGTACTATATTTCTCTTAAGCAATAAATTCCTTAATATCAAGTTAGATTAGAAAATCATAACTTGAGTTTGGTAAGGAATTTGGAAGTGATTCCAATTGGTTTATTTCAAACAATATGTCTAATTTATGAACAAAATAACTAACTTATACAATTAGAACAAAATTTTGATCAAATTTGATAAATCCCGAAACTATGCTGAAACAGGGGTCAACACAGAACAGCCAACTTCACCGAATTTTATCTTTTTAACAACTTATTGGTTTTGGGTGATTCAAAAACAAAAATTCTCATATTGAAGTCTAGTTTATAGGAAAAATATCGATAACAATACAAACCCTGATGTGCCGAACCCAGAAAATCCTTTACAGCAAGCATGCTCAACTTCCCCTGTTTTGCTTTTTCTTCCCATTTTCTTGTTCATGCTTTCAAATCCTTTTAATTCTTACCAAGTTGAGTAAAATTCATACTTAATAGATGGATTTCAGACCTTAACATTTTTATGGAGCTAAGATCTTAGCATGCTCAAGTAGAATATCTAAAGAAAAGGAAGAATTTATCAAGAAACTAACCTTGGATGTAATTATTGTTGAGATTTTGGTGGAGTTGTTTGAAGAGAATTTTGAGAGAGAGGGAGGATGGGAGCCGGCTGCCACTTGAAGAATAGCATGAAAAAATCTAGTGTTTTCGAGAGATAAAATGAACATAAGAGATATTTTTTTAATTTTTGGTATAATTGCATATTGGTCCCTCAACTTTTTATAAATAACAATTAAGCCCCTAAACTTTTTAATCTGTTCAATTTGATGCTTTCTTCTTTTATTTCCTTCACTTATAACTTCTTACCAATTTCCAAGTTTGTCCTTAAAATTTTTGGGATTTAACTTTACATGATTGTACGTAACCTTGGTTGTTACAACTTACCCCCCTTAGAAAAATTTCGTCATCGAAATTTACTTACCAACTTGATTGAACAAGTGAGGATATTGAGTCCGCATATCTTCCTCCCTTTCCCATGTAGCTTCTTCATACGAATGATTCCTCCAAAGAACTTTCACTAATGGAATAGTCTTAGTCCTTAGAACTTGGTCCCTTCTATCCAAAATCTCAACCGGCTACTCTTCATAAGTTAAGTTTTCCTCAATTTCCATAGGCAAATCCTTCAATATATGTGAAGAATCGAAAATGTACTTTCGGAGCATAGAAACATGGAACACATTATGAATTCGTGACAGTTCTTCTGGTAAGGCCAATCTATAAGCAACTGGGCCAATCCGTTCAATGATCTCATACGGCCCTATATATCGAGGGCCCAACTTTCCTCGTCTTCCAAACAGGATTACTCCTTTCCAATGAGTCACTTTTAAAAACACCATATCACCAACTTCAAACTCTAAATCTTTTCTCCGATTATCTACATAGCTCTTTTGTCGATCTTGAGCTATTTTTATCTTTTCTCGAATTACCTTAACTTTGTCTGCAGTCATCATAACAATTTCTGGACCTAGTAATTTCCTTTCATCTGTATCATCCCAACACACCGGAGTTCTGCACTTCCTTCCATACAAAGCTTCAAACGGAGCCATGTCGATGCTGGACTGATAACTATTGTTATATGCAAACTCTGCTAGAGGCAAGTGTTCATCCCAGTTTCCTTTGAATTCCATAATACAAGATCGAGCATATCTTCCAGAATTTGAATTGTCCGTTCAAATTGTCCATCCGTCTGGGGATGAAAAGCAGTACTGAACTTGAGTTTAGTGCCCATAGCATTCTGCAAACTTGGCCAAAAGCGAGATGTGAATCGGGGGTCTCGATCAGATACAATCGATACTGGGGCACCATGTAACCTAACAATTTCGTTCACATAAAGTTTAGCCAGTCTTTCCATGGAAAAAGTTTTCTTGACTGGCAAAAAGTGAGCTGATTTGGTCAAACGATCAACAATCACCCAAATGCTGTCATAACCAGGCTGTGTTCTTGGCAATCCCGAAACGAAATCCATAGCAATATCTTCCCACTTCCATTGAGGAATAGGTAGGGGGTTCAATTTCCTAGAAGGTTTTTGATGCTCGGCTTTAATTTGTTGGCATACCAAGCATCTAGAAACAAACTCAGCTATGTCCCGTTTCATACCTTGCCACCAATAATGTTCTCTTAAGGTTCGATACATCTTCACACTACCGGGATGTAACGCGTATGGTGCATTATGAGCTTCCTCCAAAATCACCTTCCGGAGTTCTTCATCCTGAGGCATACAAAGCCTATTTTTCATTATCAGTACATCCTCATCTTTTATTTGAAAGTCAGTCCTCACACCATCCCTTACTTTTTGCTTTAACTTTAATAGCATAGGGTCATTATTTTGTGCTTCACGTATCCAATCAATATGAATCGGTTTAACCTTCAAGTGGGCTATTAGGAGATCATTCTCATCAATCATCAATTCTAAAGGTAAATACTTCAACTCATTTTGTAAGGGTTTCTGAATTGCTCGGATATGAGCAAGAGAACTAGAAGACTTTCTACTAAGAGCATCGGCCACTACATTGGCCTTTCCTGGGTGGTAGTCAATTACACAGTCATAATCTTTTATCAATTCCAACCATCTCCTTTGCCTCAAATTTAATTCTTTCTGATCCATCAGATATTTCAGACTCTTATGATCAGTGTAGATTGTACATTTTTCTCCAAATAAATAATGCCTCCAAATTTTCAGTGCAAACACCACTGCCGCCAACTCTAAATCGTGAGTCGATGCTCTTAGTAGAAAGTTTTAAGTAATTCCCTTATAAATCATCGATATATAAATATATTACAATTACATAGATATATTACAATTACATAAATATATTACATAGATACATTATTAATTATAATATATTTATGTAATTGCAATATATCTATGTAATTGTAATATTAGCATTTTACGGCTAATATATTAAATTTACATAAATACAATTACACATATATATTACAATTACATAGATATATTACATTAACACTATTACATAGATAATAAATTAATTACACCAATATATTACAATTACATAGATATATTGTAATTACACAAATATATTACAATTACATAGATATTACATGTATATATTAAAATTACTGAAAACATTAGATATTACATGTATACATTATAATTACAATTAGATACATTACGTAAGCATTAGATATTACATGTATACATTAGAATTACTGATGTAATGTATCTATGTAATTATCATATATCTATGTAATTGTAATATATTTGTGTAATGGTAATATATCTATATAATTCTAATGTATACATGTAATATCTAATATATATTTGTAATTGTAATATATTTGTATTCAGTAATTACATAGATATATTACAATTACTAAAAACTTACTTTTACATAGATATATTAGAATTACTGAAAATATTTTCTGTAATTGTAATATATCTATGTAATTGTAAAATATTTATATAATTGTAATATATTTGTATAATATATCTATGTAATTGCATATATTTATGTAATTGTAATATATCTATTTAGTTGTAATATATGTATGTAATTGTAATATATTTGTGTATATATTATAATTACATACATTTATTACAATTACACAAATATATTACAATTACAATTACATAGACATTTATATTACATAAATATATTACAAGTACATAATTATATTACAATTACATAGATATATTACTATTACATAGATATATTACAATTACATAGATACATTATAATTACATAGATATATTATATTATAATATATTATATTACATAGATACATTGGATATATTACATAGATATACTACAGTTACATATATATATATTACAATTACATAGATATATTACAATTACATAGATATATATTACATAGATAATTGTAATATATCTATGTAATTATAATACATCTATGTAATATATCTATGTAACTGTAATATATCTATGTAATTGTAATATATATGTAATTGTAATATATCTAATATATCTATGTAATTGTAATATATATCTATGTAATATATTATCTATGTAATTGTAATATATATAGATATATTTATGTAATTGTAATATATATTTGTGTAATTGTATAATTGTAATAGTATATCTATGTAATTGTAATATATATATGTAATTGTAATATATTTATGTAATTATAATATATCTATGTATCTATGCAATTTTAATATATATTACATAAATATATTACAGTTAGATAGATATATTACAATTACATAGATATATTACAATAACTAATACATTACAATTACATAGATATATTACATTTATATAGATACATTGGATATATATATATATATATATATATATTACAATTACATAGATATAATTGTAATACATTGATACAATTGCATAGATACATAGATATATTATATCTATGTAATTGTAATAGATATATTACATAGATATATTACAATTGCATAAATATATTACAATTACATAAATATATCTATGTATCTATGTAATTCTAATATATCAATGTAATTCAAAAACATATATTTCATAGATATATTATATAAATATATTAGAATTACATAGATATATTACAATTACATGAATATATTTACAATTACATAGATATATGTATTACAATTACATAAATGTATTACAATTACATAGATATATTATAATTACATAAATACATTACAATTACATAGATATATTATAATTACATAGATAATATATTACAATTACATAAATATGTTACAATTACATAAATATATTACATTAACACAATTACATAGATATAATACAATTACATAGATAATAAATAAATTACACCATTATATTACAATTACATAGATATATTACAATTACACAAATATATTACAATTACATAGATATATCTATGTAATTGTAATATATCTATGTAATTGTAATTGTAATATTTCTATGTAATTGTAATATATCTATGTAATTGTAATAAATATATTTATGTAATATATCTATGTAATATTACATAGATATATTACAATTACAAAGATAAATATATACATGTAAGATAAATATATACATGTAATATATCTTTGTAATTACATTATCTAATGTTTTCAGTAATTCTAATGTTCAGTAATATATCTAATACAGTAATTGTAATATATTTACAATTACATAGATATATTACAATTACATAGATAAATATATACATGTAATATATCTTTGTAATTACATTATCTAATGTTTTCAGTAATTCTAATATATTCATGTAATATCTAATGTCTTCAGTAATTCTAATATTTTCAGTAATATATCTAATACAGTAATTGTAATATATTTACAATTACATAGATATATTACTATTACATAGATAAATATATACATGTAATATATCTTTGTAATTACATTATCTAATGTTTTCAGCAATTCTAATGTATTCATGTAATATCTAATGTTTTCAGTAAGTCTAATATTTTAAGTAATATATCTAATACAGTAATTGTAATATATTTACAATTACATAGATATATTACTATTACATAGATAAATATATACATGTAATATATCTTTGTAATTACATTATCTAATGTTTTCAGTAATTCCAATGTATTCATGTAATATCTAATGATTTCAGTAATTCTAATATTTTCAGTAATATATCTAATACAGTAATTGTAAATACAAAGATATATTACATGTATATATTTATCTATGTAATTGTAATATATCTATGTAATATTACATAGATATATTACATAAATATATTTATTACAATTACATAGAAATATTACAATTACATAGATATACTACAGTTACATAGATATACCTATGTAATTGTAATATATTTGTGTAATTGTAATATATCTATGTAATTGTAATATAATGGTGTAATTTATTTGTTATCTATGTAATTGTATTATATCTATGTAATTGTGTTAATGTAATATATTTATGTAATTGTAACATATTTATGTAATTGTAATATATTATCTATATAATTATAATATATCTATGTAATTGTAATGTATTTATGTAATTATAATATATCTATGTAATTGTAATCTATGTAATAGTAATATATCTATGTAATTGCAATATATCTATGTGATGTATCTATGTAATTGTAATATATTTATGTAATTGTAATGTATCTATGTAATATATATGTAATTACATGTATTGTTAAATATCTAATATATTTATGTAATTAATATATTATAATTATATAGATATATTGCAATTACTGAAAACATTAGATATTTGATAATATTTTCGGTAATTTAAAATTATCACTTAAAATTACGTAAATTACACAAATATATTAAAATTACATAGATAATTAATACTTTAGAACTACCGAAAATATATCTATTTAATTGTAATATATTTATGTAATTGTAATAAATCTATATATCTATGTAATTGTAATATATTTCAGTAATTGTAATATATACGTGTAGTAGCTAATGTTTTCAGTAATATATCTAATACAGTAATTGTAATATTATCTATGTAATTGTAATATCTAATGTTTTCAGAAATAGTAATGTAACTTACATAGATATATTGCAAATATATTACAATCACATAAATACAATTACACAAATATATTACAATTACATAGATACAATTACTGAAATTATCTAATGTATACATGTTTTCAGTAATTGTAATATATCTATGTAATTGTAATATATCTATTACTTGTAATATATTTATGTAATTATAATATATCTATGTAATTATAATAATGTTAATTGTAATATATACATGTAATTGTAATATATAACAATACATGTAATTACATATATATTACATAGATATATTATGATTACATAAATACATTACAGTTACATAAAACATTAGACTTACATAGATATATCTATATAATTGTAATTAATAGAATTGTAATATATTTACATAGATATTTTATAATTACATTAGAATTACATATCTATGTAATATATGTATGTTGTAATGTAAACATAAATATATTACAATTACATAGATATATATATATATATATATAATTGTAATATCTATGTAGTTGTAATGTATCTATGTAATTTTAATATAAATATGTAATTTTAATTTTAATATATCTATGTAATTTTAATATATATCTATGTAATTCTAATATATCTATGTAATTGTAATGTATCTATGTAATTAGATATCTATGTAATTGTAATATATTTATATAATTGTAATTGCAATATGTTTATGTAATTGTAATGCATCTATGTAATTGTAATATATTACAATTACATAGATATATGTATAAATATCTATGTAATAAAGGAATCAAATATCAAACATGCTTCTTAATGGTGAAAGATATAATGCAAAATGTCATACTAGGCACACTTTTTATATCTTTACTCAAACCTTACAAAGTGACAAATCAAGAAATTAGGACTAAAATATTAAACTCCAAAATAACATTTCCTTTTATAGAAAAACCAAAAGTTAAAAATCTTAATCTCTTAAAATCTTTGTCTATTCATACAGGACAAATCAATAATTTAATTAATTATAAACAAAACAAATCTCTTTTCTCAAGGAAAAAATTCACTTCAAAAAAATTAGTGACCAACTAAAAACAAAATCTCAAACGAGGCCCAGTGATCAACAGAGATAAAATGGAAAAAATGAAAATAAAAGAAGAAAAGATAATTGTTGAAAAGACGATTTTATTGCTGGGATTTTTTTAAAGAGTTTTTTCAGAGAAGTTCTTCCTTGAGATGAAAAACTTGCCTCTTACATTGATTTCAGAAGTCTTATATAGAGGCTGGCTCCATGATTTGCCTTAGCACTACTGTGCAGGGAATATATTCCCTGACTCTAGTCCTATTTGGATGCTTTAGCATCATTACAACTTTTGAATTTTCAAACTGAAACTTTTAAGGGAATCTATTCCTTGTCTTTTGTCCTATTACAATTTGAATTACAGCTGAGATAGTATTTGTACATTTGTCCGTTGTGAATTTTGAAAAGATTCTTGAAAATATTCCTGCTTTCTTTCCAGACTCTTTTTTTTTTTTTACACTTTGTCTTGTTTTGCCGACAATTTGTGTCATCATTTCTTCTTTGATTTGCCTGTAATAACTTCATCATCTGCCAGGTTTATGGTCTTGTTAGAGGATATTGGGGATTTGTCTTCTTCTGGGTCAGAGTCCATCGAGCTGAGCATTTCTGCCATCAGTTTCTTGTATTCTTTTTTGGTCTTGGCTTGTGCTAGGAGTGAACTAGCATTTGTTTTAGCCTGAAACAATCTGGCTGTATCTTGATCTGGTGCTGCAATTGAAAGGCTATAACTCCCTATAACTATATCTATGTAATTGTAATATATCTATATATTCTTATATGTAATATCTATGTAATTGTAATATCTATGTAATTGCAATATATCTATGTAATTGAAATACATCTATGTAATTGAAATACATCTATGTAATTGAAATATATCTATGTAATTGTAATATATCTATGTAATTGTAATATATCTATGTAATTGTAATATATTTATGTAATATATCTATGTAATTGTGATATATACATATATATGTAATTGTAATATATCTATGTAATTGTAATATATATTACATGTATTTTAATATATCTAATGTGTAATTGTAATGTATCTATAATTGTAATATATAATATAATATATCTATATAATTGTAATAATATATCTATGTAGTTTTAATATATCTATGTAATTGTAATATATCTATGTAATTGTAATGTATCTATGTAATATATCTATGTAATTGTAATATATCTATGTAATATATCTATGTAATTGTAATATATATAAATGTAATTGTAATATATATATGTAATTGTAATATATTTGTGTAATTGTAATATATTTATGTAATTGTAATATATCTATGTAATTGTAATATATCTATGTAATTGTAATATATTTATGTAATTGTAATATATATAGTAATATTATCTATGTAATTGTAATATCCAATGTTTTCAGAAACAGTAATGTAATTTACATAGATATATTACAAATATATTACAATTACATAAATACAATTACACAAATATATTACAATTACATAGATATATTACATTAACACTATTACATAGATATAATACAATTACATAGATAATAAATAAATTACACCAATATATTACAATTACGTAGATATATTGCAATTACACAAATATATTACAATTACATAGATATTACAAGTATATATTAAAATTGCTGAAAACATTAGATATTACGTGTATACATTATAATTACTATTAGATACATTACGTAAACATTAGATATTACATGTATACATTAGAATTACTGATGTAATATATCTATGTAGAGTCATATATCTATGTAATTGTAATATATTTGTGTAATTGTAATATATCTATATAATTCTAATGTATACATGTAACATCTAATATATATTTGTAATTATAATATATTTGTATTCAGTAATTACATAGATATATTGCAATTACTGAAAACTTACTTTTACATAGATATATTAGAATTACTGAAAATATTATATGACTATATTTAATGTTTTCTGTAATTGTAATATATCTATGTAATTGTAAAATATTTATATAATTGTAATATATTTGTGTAATATATCTATGTAATTGCATATATTTATGTAATTGTAATATATCTATTTAGTTGTAATATATGTATGTAATTGTAATATATTTGTGTATATATTACAATTACATACATTAATTAGAATTACACAAATATATTACAATTACATAGATATTTATATTACATAAATATATTACAAGTACATAGATATATTATAATTAAGTAGATATATTACTATTACATAGATATATTACAATTACATAGATACATTATAATTACATAGATACATTACAATTATATATCCAAAGTTTTCAGTAACATAGATACATTACAATTACACATTAGATATATTAAAATACATGTAATATATAATGTTTTCGAATTACATTAATATATTAGAATTAAATAGATACATTGGATATATATATATATTACAGTTACATAGATATACTACAGTTACATAGATATATTACAATTAAATAGATATATTACATAGATACATTACAATTACATAGATATATTACATAGATACATTACAATTACATAGATATATAACATAGATACATTACAATTACATAGATATATTACAATTACATAGATATATTAAAACTACATAGATATATTATTACAATTATATAGATATATTATATTATATATTACAATTACATAGATACATTACAATTACACATTAGATATATTAAAATACATGTAATATATAATGTTTTCGAATTACATTGATATATTAGAATTACATAGATACATTGGATATATATATTACAATTACATAGATATACTACATTTACATACATATATTACAGTTACATACATATATTACATAGATACATTACAATTACATAGATATATTACATAGATACATTAAAATTACATAGATATATTACAATTACATAGATATATTAAAACTACATAGATATATTATTACAATTATATAGATATATTATATTATATATTACAATTACATAGATACATTACAATTACACATTAGATATATTAAAATACATGTTATATATAATGTTTTCGAATTACATTGATATATTAGAATTACATAGATACATTGGATATGTATATATATATATATATATTACAATTACATAGATATACTACAGTTACATAGATATATTACATAGATACATTACAATTACATAGATATATTACAATTACATAGGTATACTACAATTACATAAATATATTACAATTAATAATGTATCTATGTAATATTACATAGATATATTACATAAATATATTACAATTACATAGATATATTACAACTACAAACATAGGCTATACCGACCGTAGTAACATTAGTGACGTCTAAAACTTGGCTAAGTAAAACTCCGGGACTTGATCTGTCTAATTGTAATTGTAATATATATCTATGTAATTACATTGATATAATTACATTGATATTTTACAATTACATAGATACATTACAATTACACAGATATATTACAATTACATAGATACATTACAATTATCAATCTATGTAGTCGTATAATATTACAATTACATAGATTTATTACAATTACTTAGATATAATACAACTACATAGATACATCAGAATTACATAGATATATCACATGTAATATACAATTACATTGATATATACATTACAACTACATAGATATAATACTGAAAATTTAAAAATACAAATATATTTGTCTAATATATCTATGTAATTGTAATATATCTATGTAATTGTAATGTATCTATGTAATTGTAATGTATATAGGGTCAGGTCCGGATGGGTTATATATTAGAATTACATAGATATATTACAATTACATAGATATATTAGAAAAATATATTACATATTTACACAAATATTTATAATTACATAGATATATTACAATTACATAAATATATTTACAATGACATAGATACATTAGAAGTACATCGATATATATACGTTACATTAAATAGATATATCTATGTAATGTCTAATATAATGTAATATGTAATATATCTATTTAATTGTAATATCCATTGTTTTGTAATATAAATATGTAATTGTAATATATTTATGTAATTGTAATATATCTAAGTAACTGTAATATATCTATTTTTGAATATATTTGTTTTTATTAATTACAATTACAAAGATATATTAGAAAATATTAGAATTACATAGATATATTAGAATTACATAGATACAATTACAATCACATTGATATATTACAATTAAATAGATACATGTAATATATTACATTAGATACATTACAATTACATAGATATTACATGTATTGTAATATATCTATGTAGGAAATAAATATTAGAATTACATAGATATATTTAATATAAATTCATAATTTGCAATTACATATATATATTATTAAAGAAAACGTTACAATTACATAGATATATTACAATTACATAGATGCATTAGAATTACATAGATATATTACAATTACATAAATATATTACATAGATATATTTAATATATATACATACAGTTAATGTAATATATTACAATTACATAGATACAATTACAATTACTGTAATATATCTATGTAATTGTAATAAATATATTTATGTAATATATCTATGTAATATTACATAGATATATTACAATTACATAGATAAATATATACATGTAATATATCTTTGTAACTACATTATCTAACGTTTTCAGTAATTCTAATGTATTCATGTAAATATATTACAATTACATAGATATATTACAATTACATAGATATATATTACAATTGTGATTGTAATATATCTATGTAATTGTAATATATCTATGTAATAAATTATCTATGTAATATATCTATGTAATTGTTATATATCTATGTAATTTTAATATATCTATGTAATTGTAATGTATCTATGTAATTTTAATATATCTATAAAATTGTAATGTTTCTCTGTAATATATTAATTGTAATATATTTATGTAATTGTAATATATCAATGTAATTGTTATATATTTATGTAATGTATCTATGTAATATATTTATGTAATTGTAATATATCTATGTAACTGTAGTATATCTATGTAATTGTAATATATATATGTAATTGCAATATATTTATGTAATATATGTATGTAATTGTAATATATTTAAGTAATTGTAATATATTTGTGTAATACATTGTAATATATCTATGTAGTTGTAATTATAATATACATGTAATTGTAATATATTACAATAGATATGTAATTCTAATGTTTTCTGTAATTGTAATATTTCTATGTAATTGTAATATATTTATGTAATTGTAATATATCTATGTTATTGTAATATATTTATGCAATTGTAATATATCTATGCAATTATAATATGTCTATGTAATTGTAATATATCTATGTAATTGTAATATATTTGTGTATAGTAATATATGTATGTAATTGTAATATATCAATGTAATTGTAATATATTTTTGTAATTATAAATTTTTTTAATTGTAATATATGTATGTAATATATCTATGTAATTGTAATATATATATATATATGTATATATCTATGTAATATATTTATCTATGTAATTGTAATATATTTATGTAATTGTAATATCTATGTAATTGTAATATATATATATATCTATGTAATATATTTATCTATGTAATCTTAATATATCTATGTATTTATTTAGATATATATTTGTGTAATTGTAATATATACATATATTTATGTAATATATGTAATATATCTATGTAATTGTAATATATCTATGTAATAGTATCTATGTAATTGTAATATATATATATATATATGTAATTGTAATTATGTGGTTGTAATATATGTAATATATCTATGTAATCATATATCTATGTAATTGTAAATATATTTATGTAATTGTAATATATCTATGTAATTGTAATATATTTATGTAATTATAATATATCTATGTAATTGTAATATATATCTATGTAATTGTAAAATATCTATGTAATTCTAATGTATCTATGTAATTGTAATATCTATGTAATTGTAATATATTTATGTAATGTATCTATGTAATATATCTATGTAATATATATATCTATGTAATTGTAAATATATCTATGTAATATATCTATGTAATTGTAATAGTATATCTAATGTAATTGTAATATATTACAATTACACAAATATATTACATAGAATTACATAGATATAATTATAGGGTTTATGTAATTATAAATATCTATGTTATAGTAATACAATTATAACAAATATATGCAATTGTAATATATCTATATAATTGTAATATATATATTAATAAATATATCTATGTAATTATAATATATCTATGTAATATATTATCTATGTAATTGTAATATATCTATGTAATTATAATATTATTATGTAATTATAATATATCTATGTTATTGTAATATATCTATGTAATTGTAATATATATCTATGTAATATAATACAATTACATAGATATATTACAATTACATATCTATTGTAATATTACATAGATATAGATATATTACATAGATATATTACAATTACATAGATGTATTACAATTGCATAGATATATTACAATTTCATGTATTTTAATATATCTAATGTGTAATTGTAATGTATCTATGTAATTGTAATATATCTATGTAATTAAAAAAATATGTAATTGTAATATATCTATGTAATTGTAATATTACATAGATATATTTATGTAATTGTAATATATATCTATGTAATTGTAATATATCTATGTAATTGTAATACATTTATGTAATTGTAATATATCTATGTAATTGTAACAATATATGTAATTGTACTGTATTTATGTAATATATCTATGTAATATTACATAGATATATTTCATAAATATATTACAATTATATAGATACATTACAATTACTTAGATATATATATTACAGTTACAATTACTTAAATATATTACAATTACATAGATAATATATTACATAGATATATTACATAGATAATATATTTGTGTAATTGTAATGTATCTATGTAATTGTAATATATCTATGTAATTCTATGTAATTGTAATATATATCTATGCAATTGTAATATATCGATGTAATTGTAATATATCTATGTAATCTAAGGGTGATAATTTCATAAACCACTGTCATAATTGTAAGCATGCCTTGTGTTTGTGTTAGTGCCATGCATATTTTAGATGTTAGGTTAGGTTTATCTTGCCATCCATGTTCATGCAGATTAGACCTAGGTTACATTAAATGCCATGCAAGTTCATTTAGGTCTAGGTCACTATATTGATGCCATGCATTTTTTTCATGACATTTAGGTTTAAACTCATGCATTTCATGCATCATATTTGCTGTATTTTTTTCATGCATTTCATGTTCATGCCACTTGACTAATGACTTAAGCCAATTAATGGTTCAAAGTCATGCTCTCTTGAGCACACTTGTGGAAAATTTATGTTCGTCAAATTGATTATTTTACCTTTGTGAATTTTTTACTTAGCCAATTTTTATCTAACTTTCAAAAAGTCCTAGCTACTGTTTGTGAGTCATTTTGTGAGTCATAAATATTTTTACTTTGATTTTTAAATGATTTTATCAAAGGCAAAAATGTATTTTGGCAAAACAGTTTTTTCACCCAGTACTCGTACTTTCCCGATTTTTCTAGGCATTCATCTTTAATCAGAAAATTAAGATGATTTTTTCCTGTGTATTTTTACATGTCCTTAGTCTCCAGCATTTTTTTTTCAGAAATTTTTGAATTTTTAAAAATAGGGTACAAAATCATGGCTTAAAACTGGACAGTGGAGTCAGAATTGAATTTGGAGGAAAATCATTTTTCTGTTTTGGTTAAGTTACTTAGAAGGAGCTAATTAGGAAGTTTAGTTACTGACTTAGGGTAATTTTTAAACCTTTTTAAACTCTAAAAATGTTTTTTAAGTCTCGGGTTAAGGGTGGTCAAGCCCGGGATTTTAAACATAGGAAATTAGAGCCATTTTAAAAAAGGTTTAACCCAGTTTTTTTCATTTTTAATCTAAGCTTTTTTCAAAATTGTTTTCAAACAATCACAAAGTATTTTGGTTTTAGAATATTTAATTTGACATATTTTCCTAAGGTAGTCATCTTTTTAGATATACGGATTTCTTTAATTAAAGGAAAAAAATACATTTTCATGCATTACATTTTTCATATTCATGCATTTTATATAATATGTTATTTTTGCTATGATAATTTCTATGATATTGTTATGATTTTGAGTTATGTTATATCATTTATTATATGATTTGGAATATTTCATGATATCCTATGCTTTTTATTTAGTTATTTTTTTGTCATATTATTTAGGATATACTATGTTCATGCATTATTATTTTCATTTTTATTTTCATGCATATTATATGATAGCATTATTTTATATTTTATATCATTTAAATTATATGCCATATCATTCATATTTGCCATGTCATTCAAATTATTTCATCTCATATATAATATATTATGTTACCTAGGTCATTTCATTTAGGATATATATATTATGTCATTTAGGATATTTTATTTCATTTAAAATATATCATATGATTTAGGATATTACATTCCATATAGAATATATTATGTTACCTAGGTCATTTCATTTCATTTAGAATATGGCATATAACTTAGGACATTTCATTTCATTTAGAATATGTCATATAACTTAGGACATTTCATTTCATTTAGAATATGCTAAGGCATTTAAATTATATCATATCATTTAGGATGCATTATATTATTTAGATTTTGCTATGTCATTTTATTTATGTCATGCATATACATATTCATATCTTTTAAAATGTTTTCAAAAGGATAATGATTTTTTCAATAAAAAATTAAGGTATTCCCGAGTTAAAATAATTCATGAGTTCTCTACCGGGTTTGCTGGAGGGAATATCATCAATTATCATTAATAAAGGAATATCTTTCTTTCAAAAAATGAGAATGATTCGGAAAGTTTTCCAAATTAATAAAAATTTCTATATTTTGCCACGTTTGTTGGGGAATATAGGAAAATTTTGAATTAATAAATTCCGAATCATTTTCAATTAAAAATGGAATTTTTTTTCTTAAAATTGGGAATTAACTTGAAATACTAAATTTAAAACCAATTTTTTACTGAGACTTGAGATAACACACGATTAATAAGGTACCGTTTTATACGGGCGTTTTGGGGGTGCTAATCCTTCCCCGCACGTAACCGAGTCCCGAACCCGTTTCTTTGATTTCTCTGGTTTAAACGCAGACTTCAAATTGGTTTTAAAAATATTTTAATTAATTTTTAAAATATTTTATAAAACCGGTTTTAAAAGGTGGCCGATCACACCTAGCTAAAAAAGATTGGTGGCGACCCCATGTCTTTTTCAAGGTCATTTTCAAAATCTTTATTTATTTAAGAGGAATTAAGTTGACTTTTTCTCGGTTTTTTTAATGTCATGCTTAACGAATAATAAAGTCTTGCGATGAGACTCGTTATTTTTTAGGTTGCGACAACAATTACATAAATATATCTATATAATTACATAAATATATATATTATCTATGTAGTTTTAATATCTATATGTAATAAATGACATAGATATATTACAATTACATAGATATATATATTACAATTACATAGATATATTACAATTACATAAATATATTATAATTACATAAATATATTACAATTACATAGATATATTACAATTACATAAATATATTACATAGATATATTACAATTACATAAATATATTATAATTACATAGATATATTACATAGATATATTAAAATTACATAGATATTAAAATTACATATATATATATATATATTACAATTACATAGATGTATACATTATCAATTATCTAATATTTTCAGTAATTCTAATGTATACATGTACTATCTAATGTTTTCAGTAATTGTAATGTATACATGTAATATCTAATATTTTCAGTAATTGTAATATATCTATATAAATGTAATATATCTATATAATTGTAATATATTTAATAGTGCTAATGTAATATATCTATGTAATTGTAATTGTATTACACAAATATATTACAATTACTTAAATATATTACAATTACATAGATATATTACAATATATCTATGTATATAGTTACATAGATATATTACAAATTTATTATAACATATCTAATATATCTATGTAATTATTATATATCTATGTAATTGTAATGTATATCTATGTAATTGTAACATATCTATGTAATTGTAATATATTTATGTAATTGTAATATATCTATATAAATGTAATATATCTATATAATTGTAATATATTTAATAGTGCTAATGTAATATATCTATGTAATTGTAATTGTATTACACAAATATATTACAATTACTTAAATATATTACAATTACATAGATATATTACAATGTATTACACAAATATATATTACATATATTACATAGATATATTACAATTACATATATATTGTAATTACATAGATATATTACAAATTTATTATAATATATCTAATATATCTATGTAATTATTATATATCTATGTAATTGTAATGTATATCTATGTAATTGTAATATATCTATGTAATTGTAATATATTTATGTAATTGTAATATATCTATGTAATTCTAATATATTCAATGTATTACAATTACAGTGACATAGATATATTACAGTGACATAGATATATTAAAATTATAATTACATAGATATATTACAATTGTAATTGTCGCAACCTAAAAAATAACGAGTCTCATTGCAAGACTTTATTATTCGTTAAGCGTGACATTAAAAAAAACCGAGGAAAAGCCGACTTAATTCCTCTAAAAGAATGAAGGTTTTGAAAATGACCTTAAAAAGACATGGAGTCGCCACCATTCTTTTTTAGCTAGGTGTGATCGGCCACCTATTAAAACCGGTTTTATAAAATATTTTAAAATTAATTAAAACATTTTTAAAACCAATTTCAAGTCTGCGTTTTAAACTAGAAAAATCAAAGAAACGGGCTCGGGACTCGGTTATGTATGGGGAAGGATTAGCACCCCCAAAACGCCCGTATAAAGTTGTACCTTATTAATCGTGTGTTATCTCAAAGCTCGGTGTAAAAGTTGATTTTAAATTTAGTATTTCAAGTTAATTCCGAATTTAAAGAAAAATAATTCCATTTTTAATTAAAAATGATCCGGAATTTATAAATTCAAAATTTTCCTATATTCCCCAACAAACGTGGCAAAATATAGGAATTTTTATTAGTTTTGGAAAACATTCCGAATCATTCTCGTTTTTTGAAAGAAAGATATTCCTTTATTAATGATAATTGATATAGATATATTACATTAGAATTATTAAAAACATTAGATAATGTAATTACAAAGACGTATTACATGTATATATTTATCTATGTAATTGTAAATATATTACAATTACTGTATTAGATATATTACTGAAAATATTAGAATTACTGAAAACATTAGATATTACATGAATACATTAGAATTACAGAAAACATTAGATAATGTAATTACAAAGATATATTACATGTATATATTTATCTATGTAATTGTAATATATCTATGTAATTGTAAATATATTACAATTAATGTATTATATATATTACTGAAAATATTAGAATTACTGAAAACATTAGATATTACATGAATACATTAGAATTACTGAAAACATTAGATAATGTAATTAAAAAGATATATTACATGTATATATTTATCTATGTAATTGTAATATATCTATGTAATATTACATAGATATATTACATAAATATATTTATTACAATTACATAGATATATTACAATTACATAGAAATATTACAATTACAATTACATAGATATATTACAATTACATAGATATACTACAGTTACATAGATATATCTATGTAATTGTAATATATTTGTGTAATTGTAATATATCTATGTAATTGTAATATAATGGTGTAATTTATTTATTATCTATGTAATTGTATTATATCTATGTAATTGTGTTAATGTAATATATTTATGTAATTGTAACATATTTATGTAATTGTAATATATTATCTATGTAATTATAATATATCTATGTAATTGTAATGTATTTATGAAATTATAATATATCTATGTAATTGTATTACATTTATGTAATTGTAATATATATATATCTATGTAATTGTAAATATATTCATGTAATTGTAATATATCTATGTAATTCTAATATATTTATGTAATATATCTATGAAATATATGTTTTTGAATTACATTGATATATTAGAATTACATAGATACATAGATATATTTATGTAATTGTAATATATTTATGCAATTGTAATATATCTATGTAATATATCTATTACAATTACAATTACATAGATATAATATATCTATGTATCTATGAAATTATATCTATGTAATTGTAATATATATATCCAATGTATTTATATAAATGTAATATATCTATGTAATTGTAATATATTAGTTATTGTAATATATCTATGTAATTGTAATATATCTATGTAATTGTAATATATTTATGTAATATATATTACAATTGCATAGATACATAGATATATTACATAGATATATTATAATTACATAAATATATTACAATTACATATATATATTACAATTATATATATTACAATTACATAGATATACTATTACAATTATACAATTACACAAATATATATTACAATTACATAAATATATCTATATATATTACAATTACATAGATAATATATTACATAGATATATGTTACAATTACATAGATATATTAGATATATTACAATTACATATATATTACAATTACATAGATATATTAGATATATTACAATTACATATATATTACAATTACATAGATATATTACAGTTACATAGATATATTACATAGATGTATTACAATTACATAGATATATTACAATTATCTATATAATATATATCTATGTAATCGTAATATATCTATGTAACTATAGTATATCTATGTAATATATCCAATGTATCTATGTAATATATCTATGTAATATATTATAATATAATATATCTACGTAATTATAATGTATATATGTAATTGTAATTTATCAATGTAATAGTAATATATCTATGTAATTGTAATATATCTATGTACTTGTAATATAATTATGTAATATAAATATCTATGTAATTGTAATATATTTGTGTAATTGTAATAAATGTATGTAATTGTAATATATACACAAATATGTTACAATTACATACATATATTACAACTAAATAGATATATTACAATTACATAAATATATGCAATTACATAGATATATTACACAAATATATTACAATTATATAAATATTTTACAATCACATAAATATATTACAATTACAGAAAATAATAGATATAGTCATATAATATTTTCAGTAATTCTAATATATCTATGTAAAAGTAAGTTTTCAGAAATTGTAATATATCTATGTAATTACTGAATACAAATATATTACAATTACAAATATATATTAGATATTACATGTATACATTAGAATTATATATATATATATTACAATTACACAAATATATTACAGTTACATCGATATATGACAATTATATAGATACATTACATCAGTAATTCTAATGTATACATGTAATATCTAATGTTTTTAGTAATTTTAATTTATACATGTAATATCTATGTAATTCTAATATGTTTGTGTAATTACAATATATCTATGTAACTGTAATATATTGGTGTAATTTATTTATTATCTATGTAATTGTATTATATCTATGTAATAGTGTTAATGTAATATATCAATCTAATTGTAATATATATGTGTAATTGTATTTATGTAAATGTAATATATTTGTAATATATCTATGTAAATTACATTACTGTTTCTGAAAACATTAGATATTACAATTACATAGATAATATTACTATATATATTACAATTACATAAATATATTACAATTACATAGATATATTACAATTACATAAATATATTACTATATATCTATGTAATATATCTATGTAATTCTAATATATCAATGTAATTCGAAAACATATATTACATAGATATTACAATTATGTAATTATTATATATTAGAATTACATAGATATATTATAATTACGTAGATACATTACAATAGATATTACAATTCTAATATATTTTTGTATTACGTAGATACATTAGAATTACATAGATAAATTACAATTACATAGTTATATCTAAGTAATTCAAATGTTTTAAGTAATTGTAATATATCTATGTAATTGTAATATGTATATATGTAATTGTAATATCTATGTAATTGTAATATATTAAATCTATGTAATTCTAATATATCTAAGTAATTGTAATATATCCATGTAATTATAATATATCTATGTAATTGTAATACATCTATGTAATTATAATATATCTATGTAATTGTAATGTATCTATGTAATTGTAATTGTATTAGATATATTACTGAAAATATTAGAATTACTGAAAACATTAGATATTACATGAATACATTAGAATTACTGAAAACATTAGATAATGCAATTACAAAGATATATTAAAATTACATAGATATCTATATTACAATTACATAAATATATTAAAATTACGTAGATATACTACAGTTACATAGATATATCTATGTAATTGTAATATATTTGTGTAATTGTAATATATCTATGTAATTGTAATATAATGGTGTAATTTATTTATTATCTATTTAATTGTATTATATCTATGTAATTGTGTTAATGTAATATATCTATGTAATTGTAATATCTATGTAATATATCTACGTAATTATAATATATCTATGTATCTATATAATTGTATCTATGTAATATTACATAGATATATTACATAAATATATTACAATTATATTATAATTACATAGATATATTACAATGACATAGATATATTACAATTACATAGATATATTACAATCACATAGATATATTACATAGATACATTACAATTACATAAATATATTACAGTTACATAGATATATTACAATTACATATATATTAATGTATCTATATAAATATATTAGTATTACATTGATATATTACAATTACATAAATATATTACAATTACATACATATATTACAATTACATAGATACATTACATATATGTAATTGTAATATATCTATGTAATTGTAATATAACTAAATATATTACAATTACAATTACATGTATACTACAATTACAACTACATAGATATATTACAATGTATTACACAAATATATTACAATTACTTAAATATATTACAATTATATAGATACATTACAATTACATAAAACATCATAATTACATAGATATATTAACACATTAAATATATAACAATACATGTTTTATCTAATTAAATTACATAGATATATTACAATTACATAGATACATTAGAATTACATAGATTATATTACAATTACATAGATATACTACAATTACACAAATATATTACAAATATACATATATTTATATATTACAATTACATAGATATAATTACAATTACATAGATATATTTCGAATTACATTGATATATTAGAATTACATAGATATTACAATTACATATATACATATTACAAAGATATATTTCGAATTACATTGATATATTAGAATTACATATTTTAGATATATAACAATTACATAGATATATTACAATTATATAGATATATTACAATTACATAGATATACTAGAATTACATAAATCTATCTATGTATCTATGTAATTCCATAAATATTGTAATTTTAATATATCTATGAAATTGTAATTACATAGATACATTACAATTACACATTAATATATCTATGTAATATATCTATGTAATTCAAATATATCTATGTAATTGTAATATATTTTTGTAATAGATATATTTCACATGTAATATACAATTACATTCATATATACATTACAACCACATAGATATATTACAATTACATAGATATATTACAATTACATATATATATATATTACAATTACATAGATATATTACAATTACATTGATATATACGTAGATATATTATTACATTTATATAGATATATTACAATTACATAGATATATTACAATTACATAAATATATCTATGTAATTGTAATATATTTATGTAATATATCTATGTAATTGTAATATATCTATGTAATATATAATGTTTTCGAATTACATTAATACATTGGATATATATATATTACAATTACATTGATATACTACAGTTACGTAGATATATTACAATAACTAATATATTACAATTACATAGATATATTACATTTATATAGATATATTATTACAATTACATAGATACATTACAATTACATAGATATATATATTACAATTACATAGATATATTACAATTACATAGATAATATTACAATTACATAGATATATTACAATTACATAGATAATATTACAATTACATAGATATATTACAATTACATAGATATATTACATTAACACTATTAAATATATTACAATTACATAGATATATTACATTTATATAGATATATTACAATTACTGAAAATATTAGATATTACATGTATACATTACAATTACTGGAAACATTAGATATTACATGTATACATTAGAATTACTGAAAATATTTGATAATTGATAATGTAATATATCTATGTAATTGTAATATATCTATGTTATTGTAATATATCTATGTAATTGTAATATATTTATGTAATAAATCTATGTAATATTACATAGATACATTATTAATTGTAGTATATTTATGTAATTGTAATGTATCTATGTAATATATCTATGTAATTGTAATATATTTATGTAGTATATCTATGTAATATATGTAATATATCTATGTAATTGTAATATATATATGTAATTGTAATAGTATATCTATGTAATATATTCTATACCTATGTAATATATATCTATGTAATTGTAATATATATCTATGTAATCGTAATATATATATATATCTATGTAATATAGTTACATAGATATATTACAATTACACAAATATATTACAATTACATAAATATATTACAATAACATAGATATATTATAATTACATAAATATATTACAATTATTGAAAACATTAGAATTACATAGATATATATTAATGTAATATATGTAATATATCTATGAAATTTTAATATATTACATTGATATATCTATGCAATTGTAATTACATAGATATGTAATATATTACAATTACATAGATATATTACATATATTACATAAATATATGTATATATTACAATTACAATTACACAAATATCTATGTAATTCTAATGTATCTATGTAATTGTAATATATATTACATAGATATATTAAAATTACATAGATATATTATAACTACAATTACATAGATAATTTACAATTACATAGATATATTACAATTACATAAATATATTACAATTACATAAATATATTATAATTACGTAGGTATATTACAATTACATAGATATATTACAATTACATAGATATATAACAATTACATAGATATATTACAATTACATATATATATATATATTCTAATACATTACAATTACATAGATACATTACAATTACATAGATATATTACATAGATACATTTCAATTACATAGATATATTACAATTACATAGATATATTACATAGATACATTACAATTACATAGATATGTTACAATTACATAGATATATTACAATAACATAGATATATTATAATTACATAATTAAATATATTACATAGATATATTACAATTACATAGATATATTACATTTATATAGATATACTATTACAATTACATAGATATATTACAATTACAATTACATAGATATATTATAATTACAAAAATATATTTATGTAATTGTAATATATATTTATGTAATTGTAATATATCTATGTATAATATATCTATGGAATTGTAATATATCTATGTAATTGTAATATCTATGTAATTGTAATATATCTATGTAATTGTAATATATATATATATATATATATATGTAATTGTAATATCTATGTAATTGTATTATATCTATGTGTAATATATCTCTGTAATTGTAATATATTTATGTATTTGTAAATATATCTATGTAATTGTAATATATCTTTGTAATTGTAATTGTAATATATATTACAATTACATAGATATATTATAATTACATATATATATATATTACAATTACATAGATATATCACAATTACTACTGACTTAGGGTAGTTTCTAAGCCTTTTTAAACTCTAAAAATGGTTTTTCAAGTCTCGGGTTAAGGGTAGTCAAGTCCGGATTTTTAAACTTAGAAAATTAGAGCCATTTAAAAAAGATTTAGCCCATTTTTTATTTTTAATTCAAGCTTTTCAAAATTGTTTTCAAACAATCACAAAGTATTTTGGTTTTAGAATATTTAATTTGACATATTTTCCTAAGATAGCCGGATATCTTTTTAGATATACGGATTTCCTTAATTAAAGGAAAAAATACATTTCATGCATTGCATTTTTCATATTCATGCATTTTATATAATATGTGATTCTTGCTATAATAATTTCTATGATATTGTTATTATTTTGATTTATATTTTTTGATGTTATATGGTTTATCATATGGTTTTGAATATTTCATGATATCCTATGCTTTTATTTAATTATTTTTATTTAGCATATACTATGTTCATGCATTATTATTTTTATATTCATGCATATTATATGATAGCATTATTTTATTCCATGTCATTTAAATTATATGCCATATCATTCATATTTGTCATGTCATTTAAATTATTTCATTTCATTTAGGATATATTATGTCATCTAGAATATTTTAATTCATTTAGATTATATCATATGACTTAGGATATTGCATTTCATGTAGAATATATTATATTACCTAGGTCATTTCATTTCATTTAGGATATATTATGTCATCTAGAATATTTTATTTCATTTAGATTATATCATATGACTTAGGATATTGCATTTCATATAGAATGTATGTAACAACCGAGGTTACGTATAATCATGTAAAGTTAAATCCCGAAATTTTTTAAGGACAAACTTGGAAATTTGTAAGAAGTTATAAGTGAAGGAAATAAAAGAAGAAAGGATCAAAATGAACATATTAAAAAAGTTTAGGGGCTAAATGGTTATTTATAAAAAGTTGAGGGACTAATATGCAATTATCCCAAAAACAAAACAAAATATCACTTATCTTCATCTTTCTCTCCCGAAAACACTAGAATTCTGCTTCTCTTCTTCAAGTGGCAGCCGGCCACTCCCATCCTCTCTCTCTCTCAAATTTCTCTTCAAGTATTCCACCATAATCTCAACAACAATTACATCCAAGGTTAGTTTCTTGATAAATTCTTCATTTTCTTTAGATATTCTACTTAAGCATGCTAAGATCTTTGCTCCATAAACATGTTAAGGTCTGAAATCCATCTATTAAGTATGAATTTTACTCATTTTTGGTATGTATTAAAAGGATTTGAAAGCATGAACAAGAAAATAGGAAGAAAAAGCAAAACAGGGGAATCTGAGCATGCTTACTGTTCGGATTTTCTGGGTTCGGCACAGTTGGGTTTATATTTTTTTGATATTTTTCCTAGAAACTAGACTTCAATATGAGAATTTTGGTTTTTGAATCACCCAAAACCGATCAGCGGTTGAAAAGATAAAATTCGGTGAAGTTGGCTGTTCTGTATTGATCCCTGTTTCAGCATGGTTTCGGGATTTATCAAATTTGATCAAGATTTTGTTCTAGTTGTATAAGTTAGTTATTTTATTCATAAGTTAGATATATTGGTTGAAATAAAACAATTGGAATCACTTCCAAATTCCTTACCAAACTCAAGTTATGATTTTTAATCTAACTTGATATTAAGGAATTTATTGCTTAAGAGAAATATAGTACTATTGATGGTTATGGATTATGAAAATCTCTAAGGCATGGAATACTAGAAAGGAATTTGATAAGGACATGAATATGGAGTTGAATATTTGGAGAAAATGATTATGGAAATGATATTAAAAATTTGGGATATGTTGTTTTGAGTATGAGGAATTAGTATTGACCTTGAGGGAAGATTATGAGACTTAAGTTGCATTCAAAATTGTGTAATGCTTTGAGCATGTATAGATACTAATTATTGTTAATCTTTAGACCACGTAGATCCGACGTCACCTATGGATCCCGAAGTTTCAGGTCGAGGTGTACAGTGAGATCATCTCAAGGATTGTGAGTAGACGACAACTATAGTTATTTGAAATTTCTTTAATTATAATTATATATATATTTTTTAGCATATATATTTATTTTACTTATTAAAGGTATATACGATATTTAATCATATGAATTGATTTGTTATTAAAGTAGTTTTATTTCAAGAAATATTATATCGAGTAAGTTGGTTGATTTTATGAAATATGATTTTACATAGAATTTGACGTACATGGTTTTGGCTCCACCTGACTTAATGTATGAGATTATTTCCTTGACCGGAATACGGGAGCTGCGTGCTACGCCTTTGTGGCGGGAGCCACCTCCAGAGTCCCCATTCCGTGATATTAGACCGGAATACGGGAGCTGCGTGCTACGCCTTTGTGGCGGGAGCCACCTCCAGAGTCCCTATTCCGTGATATTATACTGGGGTATGGGAGCTGCGTGCTACGCCTTTGTGGTGGGAGCCACCTCCAGAGTCCCTATCCCATTATATTTGCCTTTTGGGGGCACATCATAGTGACACATATGCCTTTGGGGCGTCCTATGGTGGTATTGGCCTTTGGGGTCGGCTACTAGTATGCCTACGTGGATATTGCTTGGTTATTTCATGGATGTACTCTTATGCAGGACAGAAAGTTGGAGCCCAATTATACGGAACTTGATTTACTTTACAGATTTTATTCATTGATTTAATATTATAATATTGTTATACATTTGAAAACTTTGCTACGTCTTTGAATTACTCATTATGATTTTATTATTATTTATTTTGAAAATGTCTATTATGTTTTAAAGGATTATAATCATAGTTTTCAAATGTTTTAAAAGTTGTTTACTCACTGAGATATTCATATATCTCACCATTTCATATTCTCATTTTCAGGTGATAGTTAGGTGTTGGGATTGCAACCTTCCTCTATTCTCTGCTTTAAATAGTATTGTGACGTGGTGGGCATCATAGTAAAAATTTATTGAAGTCTTGATCTTTTGATGTTTTTATCTAGTAAATCTTGCTGAGATAGGTTTACTTTTGGATATATTGTATATATTTGAAGATATGAGACAATAGATCAATATGTTTTGATTTGAGCATAAATTGATCATGGAAATTTTTTTTGAATATATATGGATATATGTGATAATAGTATTGAGGAATATTGCTGGTTGAGGATATGAATTGAGTGTTATTTGCAGGAGGATTATCGTTGAGATAGAAAGGAAACTCTGCCGGATTTTAGGTAGATTATCCGGATAGGGTGTTACAATTTGGTATCAGAGCAAGGTTATAGGTCCTGTAGACTTAGGAACTGTTTGTTGAAATATTAAAATACTATCACTTGTGTAAAAATCAGACACGATGCCACCACGTCGAAGAGGAAGGCCTAGAATCAATCCCCTACCCCAAAATAGGGATAGGAATAGAAATGTGAATATTGATGAGCAAATTGGAGAACAAGCTTCAGCTGCTGGTTCATCTTCTGTTGCTGCACGCTCAGCAGCACCTCCAGCAGCTGATCGTAATTTAGCTGAGGCAGTTGCGTCCTTGGCAAGAGTAATTCTCGCTTTGACTGCCCCTGCTGAAAAGGGGATAGTTGATTACTGTAAGGATTTGAAGAATATGGGTTGCAAGATTTTCACGGGGTCTTTGGAATCAGATTTAGCCTGGTCATGACTACAAAAATTTGAGACTACTTCCATTACTCTTCAGATTCCCGAGTCTATGAGGTTACCATGTGCGGTGCAATTTTTGGAGGATCATGCACACACATGGTGGAAAAATACAGTGCAAAGGTATGCTGGACGTCCTGCCATAACCTGGGCAGATTTTCGAAGAGAGTTTGAAGAAAAATACTATTCTCGGGCCTTGCGGGAAAAGAAATGGACTGAGTTTATGAATTTAAAATAGGGTGGTATGCAGTAGCAGAGTATGAGCAAAAGTTCAATGAACTATCAGAATTTGCTCCATCGATAGTAGCCAACGATGCTGATAGATGCAAGAAATTCCAAGATGGGCTACATATTAGTATTCGAGATAGGTTGACGACCCTACTTAGATAAGTTTGTTATTGTTTTCATCGATGACATCCTAGTTTATTCCAGGAATAAGGATGATCATGTAAGCCATTTGAGAACGGTGTTGCAGACCATGCGTGAAAATCAACTTTATGCTAAATTTTTCAAGTGTGAATTCTGGCTAGACAAAGTAGCATTCCTTGGTCACGTAGTATCTAAGGAAGTGATTTTTGTGGATCCACAAAAGATAGAAACTGTAGTTGCTTGGGAAAGACCCACTAATGTCACAGAAATTAGGAGCTTTCTCGGATTGGCAGGGTACTATCGAAGATTCGTGGAAGGATTTTCCATGATTGCCTCTCCTTTGTCAAAACTAACAAGGAAGCATGCTAAGTTTGAATGGACTGACAAATGTGAGCAAGCTTTCCAAGAGCTCAAGTGTAGATTGACCACAACACCAGTTCTTACACTACCATCAGGGACTGGAAGCTTTGTGGTATACAGTGATGCCTCGAGGCGAGGTTTGGGTTGCATTTTGATGCAACATGGGAAGGTGATAGCTTATGCTTCTCGACAAATGAAACAGCATGAGCAAAACTATCCCACTCATGATTTGGAGTTGGCGGCAGTGGTGTTTGCACTGAAAATTTGGAGGCATTATTTATTTGGAGAAAAATGTACAATCTACACTGATCATAAGAGTCTGAAATATCTGATGGATCAGAAAGAATTAAATTTGAGGCAAAGGAGATGGTTGGAATTGATAAAAGATTATGACTGTGTAATTGACTACCACCCAGGAAAGGCCAATGAAGTGGCCGATGCTCTTAGTAGAAAGTCTTCTAGTTCTCTTGCTCATATTCGAGCAATTCAGAAACCCTTACAAAATGAGTTGAAGTCTTTACCTTTAGAATTGATGATTATTGAGAATAATCTCCTGATAACCCACTTGAAGGTTAAACCGATTCATATTGATTGGATACGTGAAGCACAAAATAATGACCCTATGCTGGTAAAGTTAAAGCAAGAAGTAAGGGATGGAATGAGGACTGACTATCAATTAAAGGATGATGATGTACTGATAATGAGAAACAGGCTTTGTGTGCCTCAGGATGAAGAACTCCGGAAGGTGATTTTGGAGGAAGCTCATAATGCACCATACACGTTACATCCAGGTAGTGTGAAGATGTATCGAACCTTAAGAGAACATTATTGGTGGCAAGGTATGAAACGGGACATAGCTGAGTTTGTTTCTAGATGCTTGGTATGCCAACAAATTAAAGCCGAGCATCAAAAACCTTCTGGGAAATTGAACCCTCTACCTATTACTCAATGGAAGTGGGAAGATATTGCTATGGATTTCGTTTCGGGATTACCAAGAACACAGTCTGGTTATGATAGCATTTGGGTGATTGTTGATCGTTTGACAAAATCAGCTCACTTTTTGCCAGTCAAGAAGACTTTTTCCATGGAAAGATTGGCTAAACTTTATGTGAATGAAATTGTTAGGTTACATGGTGCCCCAGTATCGATTGTATCTGATCGAGACCCCCGATTCACATCTCGATTTTGGCCAAGTTTGCAGAATGCTATGGGCACTAAACTCAAGTTCAGTACTGCTTTTCATCCTCAGACAGATGGGCAATCTGAACGGACAATTCAAATTTTGGAAGATATGCTCAGATCTTGTATTATGGAATTCAAAGGAAACTGGGATGAACACTTGCCTCTAGCAGAATTTGCGTATAACAATAGTTATCAGTCCAGCATCGACATGGCTCCGTTTGAAGCTTTGTATGGAAGAAAGTGCAGAACTCCAGTGTGTTGGGATGATACAGATGAAAGGAAATTACTAGGTCCAGAAATTGTTATGATGACTGCAGACAAAGTTAAGGTAATTCGGAAAAAGATAAAAATAGCTCAAGATCGACAAAAGAGCTATGCAGATAATCGTAGAAAAGATTTAGAGTTTGAGGTTGGTGATATGATATTTTTGAAAGTGACTCCTTGGAAAGGAATAATCCGGTTTGGAAGACGAGGAAAGTTGGGTCCTCGATAAATAGGGCCGTATGAGATCATTGAACGGATTAGCCTAGTTGCTTATAGATTGTCCTTACCAGAAGAATTGTCATGAATTCATAATGTGTTCCATGTTTCTATGCTCCGAAAGTACATTTTCGATTCTTCACATATATTGAAGGACTTGCCTATGGAAATTGAGGAAAATTTAACTTATGAAGAGCAGCCGGTTGAGATTTTGGATAGAAAGGACCAAGTTCTAAGGACTAAGACTATTCCATTAGTGAAAGTTCTTTGGAGGAATCATTCATATGAAGAAGCTATATGGGAAAGGGACGAAGATATGCGGACTCAATATTCTCACTTGTTCAATCAAGTTGGTAAGTAAATTTCGAGGACGAAATTTTTCTAAGGGGGGTAAGTTGTAACAACCGAGGTTACGTATAATCATGTAAAGTTAAATCCCGAAATTTTTTAAGGACAAACTTGGAAATTTGTAAGAAGTTATAAGTGAAGGAAATAAAAGAAGAAAGGATCAAAATGAACATATTAAAAAAGTTTAGGGGCTAAATGGTTATTTATAAAAAGTTGAGGGACTAATATGCAATTATCCCAAAAACAAAACAAAATATCACTTATCTTCATCTTTCTCTCCCGAAAACACTAGAATTCTGCTTCTCTTCTTCAAGTGGCAGCCGGCCACTCCCATCCTCTCTCTCTCTCAAATTTCTCTTCAAGTATTCCACCATAATCTCAACAACAATTACATCCAAGGTTAGTTTCTTGATAAATTCTTCATTTTCTTTAGATATTCTACTTAAGCATGCTAAGATCTTTGCTCCATAAACATGTTAAGGTCTGAAATCCATCTATTAAGTATGAATTTTACTCATTTTTGGTATGTATTAAAAGGATTTGAAAGCATGAACAAGAAAATAGGAAGAAAAAGCAAAACAGGGGAATCTGAGCATGCTTACTGTTCGGATTTTCTGGGTTCGGCACAGTTGGGTTTATATTTTTTTGATATTTTTCCTAGAAACTAGACTTCAATATGAGAATTTTGGTTTTTGAATCACCCAAAACCGATCAGCGGTTGAAAAGATAAAATTCGGTGAAGTTGGCTGTTCTGTATTGATCCCTGTTTCAGCATGGTTTCGGGATTTATCAAATTTGATCAAGATTTTGTTCTAGTTGTATAAGTTAGTTATTTTATTCATAAGTTAGATATATTGGTTGAAATAAAACAATTGGAATCACTTCCAAATTCCTTACCAAACTCAAGTTATGATTTTTAATCTAACTTGATATTAAGGAATTTATTGCTTAAGAGAAATATAGTACTATTGATGGTTATGGATTATGAAAATCTCTAAGGCATGGAATACTAGAAAGGAATTTGATAAGGACATGAATATGGAGTTGAATATTTGGAGAAAATGATTATGGAAATGATATTAAAAATTTGGGATATGTTGTTTTGAGTATGAGGAATTAGTATTGACCTTGAGGGAAGATTATGAGACTTAAGTTGCATTCAAAATTGTGTAATGCTTTGAGCATGTATAGATACTAATTATTGTTAATCTTTAGACCACGTAGATCCGACGTCACCTATGGATCCCGAAGTTTCAGGTCGAGGTGTACAGTGAGATCATCTCAAGGATTGTGAGTAGACGACAACTATAGTTATTTGAAATTTCTTTAATTATAATTATATATATATTTTTTAGCATATATATTTATTTTACTTATTAAAGGTATATACGATATTTAATCATATGAATTGATTTGTTATTAAAGTAGTTTTATTTCAAGAAATATTATATCGAGTAAGTTGGTTGATTTTATGAAATATGATTTTACATAGAATTTGACGTACATGGTTTTGGCTCCACCTGACTTAATGTATGAGATTATTTCCTTGACCGGAATACGGGAGCTGCGTGCTACGCCTTTGTGGCGGGAGCCACCTCCAGAGTCCCCATTCCGTGATATTAGACCGGAATACGGGAGCTGCGTGCTACGCCTTTGTGGCGGGAGCCACCTCCAGAGTCCCTATTCCGTGATATTATACTGGGGTATGGGAGCTGCGTGCTACGCCTTTGTGGTGGGAGCCACCTCCAGAGTCCCTATCCCATTATATTTGCCTTTTGGGGGCACATCATAGTGACACATATGCCTTTGGGGCGTCCTATGGTGGTATTGGCCTTTGGGGTCGGCTACTAGTATGCCTACGTGGATATTGCTTGGTTATTTCATGGATGTACTCTTATGCAGGACAGAAAGTTGGAGCCCAATTATACGGAACTTGATTTACTTTACAGATTTTATTCATTGATTTAATATTATAATATTGTTATACATTTGAAAACTTTGCTACGTCTTTGAATTACTCATTATGATTTTATTATTATTTATTTTGAAAATGTCTATTATGTTTTAAAGGATTATAATCATAGTTTTCAAATGTTTTAAAAGTTGTTTACTCACTGAGATATTCATATATCTCACCATTTCATATTCTCATTTTCAGGTGATAGTTAGGTGTTGGGATTGCAACCTTCCTCTATTCTCTGCTTTAAATAGTATTGTGACGTGGTGGGCATCATAGTAAAAATTTATTGAAGTCTTGATCTTTTGATGTTTTTATCTAGTAAATCTTGCTGAGATAGGTTTACTTTTGGATATATTGTATATATTTGAAGATATGAGACAATAGATCAATATGTTTTGATTTGAGCATAAATTGATCATGGAAATTTTTTTTGAATATATATGGATATATGTGATAATAGTATTGAGGAATATTGCTGGTTGAGGATATGAATTGAGTGTTATTTGCAGGAGGATTATCGTTGAGATAGAAAGGAAACTCTGCCGGATTTTAGGTAGATTATCCGGATAGGGTGTTACAATGTATTATGTTACATAGGTCATTTAATTTCATTTAAAATATATCATATAACTTAGGATATTTCATTTCATTTAGAATATGCTAAGGCATTCAAATCATATCATGTCATTTAGGTTGCATTATATTATTTAGATTTTACTATGTCATTTTATTTATGTCATGCATATACATATTCATTTCTTTTAAATGTTTTCAAAAAAGATAATGGTTTTCAATAAAATAAAGATATTCCCGAGTTAAAATAATTCATGAGTTCTCTGCCGGGTTTGCTGGGGAGGATATCATCAATTATTATTAATAACGGAATATCTTATTTAAAAAGAGAATGATTCGAAAAATTTTCCAAAATTAATAAAAATTTCTACATTTTGCCACGTTTGTTGGGGAATATAGGAAAATTTTGAATTTATAAATTCTAGACCATTTTCAATTAAAAATGGAATTATTTTTCTTTAAATTGGGAATTAACTTGAAATACTAAATTTAAAACCAATTTTTACCGAGACTTGAGATAACACACGATTAATAAGGTACCGATTTATACGGGCGTTGTGGGGGTGCTAATCCTTCCCCACACGTAACCGACTCCCGAACCCGCTTCTTTGATTTCTCTGGTTTAAAACGCAGACTTGAAATTGGTTTTTAAAATGTTTTAATTAATTTTTAAAATATTTTATAAAACCGGTTTTAATAGGTGGCCGATCACACCTAGCTAAAAAAGATTGGAGGCGACTCCATGTCTTTTTTAAGGTCATTTTTAAAACCTTCATTTTTCTAGAGGAATTTAGTAGACTTTTCCTCGGTTTTTTTTAATGTCACGCTTAACGAATAATAAAGTCTTGCGATGAGACTCGTTATTTTTTAGGTTGCGACACTATGTAATTGTAAATATATTTATGTAATTGTAATATATCTATGTAATTCTAATATATTTATGTAATAGTAATATATCTATGTAATTGTAATTGTAATATATATCTATGTAATATATCTATGTAATATATCTATGTAATATAACAATGTAATTCTAATATATCTATGTAATTGTAATATCTATGTAATTGTAATATATTTATGTAATGTATCTATGTAATATATCTATGTAATTATAATATATCTATGTAATATATATATATATCTATGTAATTGTAAATATATTTATGTAATATATCTTTGTATTTATAATATATCTATGTAATTATAATATATCTATGTAATTGTAATAGTATATCTAATGTAATTGTAATATATCTATGTAATTGTAATATATCTATGTAATTGTAATATATCTATGTAATTCTATGTAATTGAAATATATCTATGTAACAATAATATATCTTTGTAGTTGAAATATATCTATGTAATTGTAATATATTTATGTAATATACCTATGTAATATTACATAGATACATTACTAATTATAATATATTTATGTAATTGTAATATATCTATGTAATTTTAATATATCTTTGTGAAGAAAATATGTCTAATTTATACAATTAGAACAAAATTTTGATCAAATTTGATAAATCCCGAAACTATGCTGAAACAGTGGTCAAAACAGAACAGACAACTTCACCGAATTTTATTTTTTTAACCGCTTATCGGTTTTGGGTGATTCAAAAACCAACATTCTCATATTGAAGTCTAGTTTCTAGGAAAAATATCAAAACAATACAAACCCTGATGTGCCGAACCCAGAAAATCCGAACAGCAAGCATGCTCAACTTCCCCTGTTTTGCATTTTCTTCCCATTTTCTTGTTCATGCTTTCAAATCCTTTTAATTCTTACCAAGTTGAGTAAAATTCATACTTAATAGATGGATTTCAGACCTTAACATGTTTATGGAGCTAAAATCTTAGCATGCTCAAGTAGAATATCTAAAGAAAAGGAAGAATTTATCAAGAAATTAACATTGGATGTAATTGTTGTTGAGATTTTGGTGGAGTTGTTTGAAGAGAATTTTGAGAGAGGGAGGATAGGAAGCCGGCTGCTACTTGGAGAATTGAATGAAAAATTCTAGTGTTTTCGGGAGATAAAATGAACATAAGAGATATTTTTTTTGTTTTTGGTATAATTGCATATTGATCCCTCAACTTTTTATAAATAGCCATTAAGCCCCTAAACTTTTTAATATGTTCAATTTGATCCTTTCTTCCTTTATTTCCTTCACTTATAACTTCTTACCAATTTCCAAGTTTGTCCTTAAAATTTTCAGAATTTAACTTTACATGATTATACGTAACCTCGATTGTTACAACTTACCCCCCTTAGAAAAATTTCGTCCTCGAAATTTACTTACCAACTTGATTGAACAAGTGAGGATATCGAGTCCGCATATCTTCCTCTCTTTCCCATGTAGCTTCTTCATATGAATGATTCCTCCAAAGAACTTTCACTAATGGAATAGTCTTAGTCCTCAGAACTTGGTCCTTTCTATCCAAAATCTCAACCGGCTGCTCTTCATAAGTTAAATTTTCCTCAATTTCCATAGGCAAGTCCTTCAATATATGTGAAGAATCGAAAATGTACTTTCGGATCATAGAAACATGGAACACATTATGAATTCGTGACAATTCTTTTGGTAAGGCCAATCTATAAGCAACTGGGCCAATCCGTTCAATGATCTCATACAGCCCTATATATCGAGGACCCAACTTTCCTCGTCTTCCAAACCGGATTACTCCCTTCCAAGGAGTCACTTTCAAAAATACCATATCACCAACTTCAAACTCTAAATCTTTTCTCCGATTATCTGCATAGCTCTTTTGTCGATCTTGAGCTATTTTTATCTTTTCCCGAATTACCTTAACTTTGTCTGCAGTCATCATAACAATTTTTGGACCTAGTAATTTCCTTTCATCTGTATCATCCCAACACACCGGAGTTCTGCACTTCCTTCCATACAAAGCTTCAAACGGAGCCATGTCGATGCTGGACTGATAACTATTGTTATATGCAAATTCTGCTAGAGGCAAGTGTTCATCCCAGTTTCCTTTGAATTCCATAATACAAGATCTGAGCATATCTTCCAGAATTTGAATTGTCCGTTCAGATTGTCCATCCGTCTGAGGATGAAAAGCAGTACTGAACTTGAGTTTAGTGCCCATAGCATTCTGCAAACTTGGCCAAAATCGAGATGTGAATCGGGGGTCTCGATCAGATACAATCGATACTGGGGCACCATGTAACCTAACAATTTCGTTCACATAAAGTTTAGCCAGTCTTTCCATGGAAAAAGTCTTCTTGACTGGCAAAAAGTGAGCTGATTTTGTCAAACGATCAACAATCACCCAAATGCTGTCATAACCAGACTGTGTTCTTGGTAATCCCGAAACGAAATCCATAGCAATATCTTCCCACTTCCATTGAGGAATAGGTAGGGGGTTCAATTTCCCAGAAGGTTTTTGATGCTCGGCTTTAATTTGTTAGCATACCAAGCATCTAGAAACAAACTCAGCTATGTCCCGTTTCATAACTTGCCACCAATAATGTTCTCTTAAGGTTCGATGCATCTTCACACTACCGGGATGTAACGCGTATGGTGCATTATGAGCTTCCTCCAAAATCACCTTCCGGAGTTCTTCATCCTGAGGCACACAAAGCCTATTTTTCATTATCAGTACATCCTTATCCTTTATTTGAAAGTCAGTCCTCACACCATCCCTTACTTCTTGCTTTAACTTTACTAGCATAGGGTCATTATTTTGTGCTTCACGTATCCAATCAATATGAATCGGTTTAACCTTCAAGTGGGCTATTAGGAGATCATTCTCATCAATCATCAATTCTAAAGGTAAAGACTTCAACTCATTTTGTAAGGGTTTCTGAATTGCTCGGATATGAGCAAGAGAACTAGAAGACTTTCTACTAAGAGCATCAGCCACTACATTGACCTTTCCTGGGTGGTAGTCAATTACACAGTCATAATCTTTTATCAATTCCAACCATCTCCTTTGCCTCAAATTTAATTCTTTCTGATCCATCAGATATTTCAGACTCTTATGATCAGTGTAGATTGTACATTTTTCTCCAAATAAATAACGCCTCCAAATTTTCAGTGCAAACACCACTGCCGCCAACTCTAAATCATGAGTGGGATAGTTTTGCTCATGCTGTTTCAGTTGTCGAGAAGCATAAGCTATCACCTTCCCATGTTGCATCAAAATGCAACCCAAACCTTGCCTCGAGGCATCACTGTATACCACAAAGCTTCCAGTCCCTGATGGTAGTGTAAGAACTGGTGCTGTGGTCAATCTACGCTTGAGCTCTTGGAAAGCTTGCTCACATTCGTCAGTCCACTCAAACTTAGCATGCTTCCTTGTTAGTTTTGACAAAGGAGAGGCAATCATGGAAAATCCTTCCACGAATCTTCGATAGTACCCTGCCAATCCGAGAAATCTCCTAACTTCTGTGACATTAGTGGGTCTTTCCCAAGAAACTACAGCTTCTATCTTTTGTGGATCCACAAAAATCCCTTCCTTAGATACTACGTGACCAAGGAATGCTACTTTGTCTAGCCAGAATTCACACTTGGAAAATTTAGCATAAAGTTGCTTTTCACGCATAGTCTGCAACACCGTTCTCAAATGGCTTACATGATCATCCTTATTCCTGAAATAAACTAGGATGTCATCGACGAAAACAATAACAAACTTATCTAAGTAGGGTCGAAACACCCTATTCATCAAATCCATAAAGACTGCAGGTGCATTAGTTAGCCCAAAAGGCATAACTAAGAATTCATAATGACCATATCGAGTTCTAAAAGCAGTCTTTGGAATATCAGATTCTTTAATCTTCAATTGATGATAACCCGATCTTAGGTCTATTTTGGAGAACACACTTGCACCTTGCAACTGATCAAACAAGTCATCAATCCTTGGCAAAGGATACTTATTCTTAATGGTGACCTTGTTCAGTTGCCGGTAGTCGATACACAATCGTAAAGATCCATCCTTTTTCTTTACAAATAAAATCGGTGCTCCCCACGGTGAAGTACTAGGCCGAATGAAACCCCTGTCAACTAGGTCTTGCAACTGCACTTTCAATTCCTTTAGCTCCAAAGGTGCCATTCTATAGGGTGCCTGAGAAATAGGAGCACTGCTAGGGATTAAGTCGATAGTAAACTCCAATTCCCTGTCAGGAGGTAAATCGACCAATTCTTCAGGGAAGATCTCAGGAAACTCTTTTACCACAGGTATAGTTTTCAACTTTGCCTCATGTATGTCCTTGTTAATCACATAAGCAAGGTAAGAAGAATACCCTTTTTGCAAGTATCTATTGGCTGCCATCTTGGAGATAAGGCAAAAAGGTAAAACTTTCCTTTCTCCTTGAAAGGTAAACTCCAAGTCTCCTGACTTCTTAAAAGTCACAGTCTTGGAAAAACAATCTATCACTGCATTGTGTTTAGACAACCAATCAATTCCCAAAATCACATCAAAATCATACATTCCTATTGGAAACAAATTAACTGATAATTCATGCTCCTGAACCATAACGGTACAATCCGGATAAACCACATCAATTTTCAAAGTTTCTCCCACTGGGGTACTAACGACCATAGGGATGTCTAACCTCCTAGACTCTCTACCCAAAAGCATGACATATGAATTAGCAACAAAAGAATGAGTTACACCCGGATCTATTAAGATCCTAGCATTTGCCTTAGAAATTGGGAGAGTACCTGTAACCACTTCAGGAGTAGCCTGAGCTTGTTGTTGGGTCATAGCATAAATTCTGGCTGCAGTTCGAGGTCTACCAGGCTGTCCACTCTGTCGAGGGCCAGTAGATGAACCAACTTGAGATTGTACCCCAATTCTATCTCTAACTGCTTCGGCTGATGTGCAGCAGTAGGTTGGGTCCTTTCCCTTTGACCCACTGACAACTGACTAGTAACTCCCTTGTTCTCCAGCTTGGGACAATCCCGTTTCATGTGTCCCGGTTCTTTGCAGTAAAAACACACACCCTGTGGTCTCCAACATTCACCAGGGTGATTCCTCCCATAATGGGGACACTGAGGATAAGTCAATGTACGAGGTCCTCCTGACCTCCCAGTAGCGATCTAGTCTGCTGTTAAGGTCCGATGATAAATCTTCTACAAGAGCCACTAATAGGTTTTATGTCTAATCCCTCTTGAAATCTCGAGGGTTTGTAACCACTGACACTGCTTTCTACATAACTTTTCTTAGGCCTCACATCCTCACTGGAGGACTGCCCTTTTCTTTTTCTGAACTTCTCTTCTCTATCTTTCATTTCTTTCAGATTCTATTCAGCTTTGATTGCCATGTTGACCCATTTATTAAAGTCATCTGTATCCAGGGTCGTCAACCTATCTCGAATACTAACATGTAGCCCATCTTGGAATTTCTTGCATCTGTCAGCATCGTTGGCTACTATAGATGCAGAAAATTCTGATAGTTCACTAAATTTTTGCTCATACTCTGCTACTGACATACCACCATGTTTTAAATTCATAAACTCATTCCATTTCTTTTCCCACAAGGCCCGAGAATAGTATTTTTCTTCAAACTCTCTTCGAAAATCTGCCCAGGTTATGGCAGGACGTCCAGCATACCTTTGAACTGTAGTTTTCCACCATGTGTGTGCATGATCCTCCAAAAATTGCACCGCACATGGTAACCTCATAGGCTCGGGAATCTGAAGAGTAATGGAAGTAGTCTCAATTTTTTGTAGCCATGACCAGGCTAAATCTGATTCAAAGACCCCGTGAAAATCTTGCAACCCATATTCTTCAAATCTTTACAGTAATCAACTATCCCCTTTTCAGCAGGGGCAGTCAAAGCGGGAATTACTCTTTCCAAGGCCGCAACTGCCTCAGCTAAATTAAGATCAGCTGCTGGAGATGCTGCTGAGGGTGCAGCAACAGAAGATGAACCAGCAGCTGAAGCTTGTTCTCCAATTTGCTCATCAATATTCACATTTCTATTCCTATCCCTATTTTGTTGGTAGGGGATTGATTCTAGGCCTCCCTCTTCGACGTGGTGGCATCGTGTCTGATTTCCTGCACAAGTGACAATATTTTAATACTTCAACAAACAGTTTCTAAGTCTACAGGACCTATAACCTTTCTCTAATACCAAATTGTAACACCCTGTCCGGATAATCTACCTAAAATCCGGCAGAGTTTCCTTTCTATCTCAACTATAACATTCCTGCAAATAACACTCAATTCATATCCTCAACCAGCAATATTTCTCAATACTATTATCACATATATCCATACATATTCAAAAATTATCCATGATCAATTTATGCTCAAATCAAAACATATTGATCTATTGTCTCATATCTTCAAATATATACAATATATCCAGAAGTAAACCTATCTCAGCAAGGTTTACTAGATAAAAACATCAAGAGATCAAATCTTCTAGAAATTTAGATATGATGCCCACCACGTCAATATACTCTTGAAGCGGAAAGTAGAGGAAGGAAGCAATCCCGACACCTAACTGTGTCCTGAAAATGAGAAATAAGAAAAGGTGAGATATATGAATATCTCAAAGAGTAGACAACATTTAAAGCGTGTGAAAACTATAATGGTAATCTGTAAAGCATAATTGACATTTTCAAAATAAATAATAATAAAACCATAACGAAGAAATCTAGGTTGTGCCGATTCTCCGAAATACTAAATATCTTTCTATGTAATTGTAATATATTTAAGTAATTGTAATATATCTATTTAATTATAATATATCTATGTAATTGTAATGTATATATCTATGTAATTGTGATATATCTATGTAATTGTAATAAATATATTTATGTAATATATCTATGTAATATTACATAGATATATTACAATTACATAGATAAATATATACATGTAATATATCTTTGTAATTACATTATCTAATGTTTTCAGTAATTCTAATATTTTCAGTAATATATCTATTACAATTACAATTACACAGATACATTACAATTACATAGATATATTATAATTACATAGATGTATTACAATTACATAGATATATTATAATTACATAGATATATTACAATTACTTAGATATATTAGAATTACATAGATATATATATATTACAATTACATAGATATTACTATTACATATATATATATATTACAATTACATAGATATATTACATAGATATATTACAATTACAAAAATATATTATAATTACATAGATATATTACATAGATATATATATATATATATTACAATTACATAGATATATTACAATTATATAGATATATTTCAATTACATAGATGTATTATAATTACATAGATGTATTTCAATTACATAGATGTATTACAATTACATAAATATATTTATTACAATTACATAGATATATTATAATTACTTAAAACATTAGAATTACATAGATATAACTATGTAATGGTAATATCTCTATGTAATTGTAATGTATCTATGTAATTGTAATATATCTATGTAATTGTAATGTATCCATCTGATATATCTATGTAATAGTAATATATCTATGTAATTGTAATAAATATATTTATGTAATTGTAATATATATATATATATGTAATTGTAATATATCTATGTATAATATATCTATGTAATATATCTATGTAATTGTAATATTTACAATTACATAGATATATATATATATATATTACAATTACATAGATATACTACAGTTACGTAGATATATTATAATTACATAGATATATTACAATTACATAGATACATTATAATTACATAGATATATTAGAATTACATAGATACATAGATATTGCATGTATACAATTACATAGATATATTATAATTACATATATACATAGATATATTACATAAATATATTATAATTACATAGATATATTACAATAACATAGATATATTACAATTACATAGATATATTACAATTACATATATATATAGTACAATTACATAGATATATTACAATTGCATAGATATATATTACAATTACATAGATATATTACAATTACATAGATGTATACATTATCAATTATCTATGTAATTGTAATTACATAGATATATATATTACAATTACATAGATATATCTATGTAATTGTAATACATTTGTGTAATTGTAATATATCTATGTAATTGTAATATAATGGTGTAATTTATTTATTATCTATGTAATTGTATTATATCTATGTAATTGTGTTAATGTAATATATCTATGTAATTGTAATATATTTATGTAATTGTAATATATTATCTATGCAATTATAATATATCTATATAATTGTAATGTATTTATGTAATTGTAATATATCTATATAATTGTAATACATTTATGTAATTGGATTATATATAAGTAATTGTAAATATATCTATATAATTGTAATCTATCTATGTAATTGTAAATATATCTATGTAATTGTAATATATATATATATATATATATATATATAATTCTAATATATTTATGTAATTGTAATATATCTATGTAATTCTAATATATTTATGTAATATATCTATGTAATATATGTTTTCGAATTACATTGATATATTAGAATTACATAGATGCATAGATATATTTATGTAATTGTAATATATCTATGTAATATATCTATTACAATTACAATTACATAAATATATATGTAATTGTAATATATCTATGTAATATATCTATTACAATTACAATTACATAGATATATATCTATGTAATATATCTATGTAATTGTAATATATATCTATGTAATATATCTATGTAACTGTAATATATATCTATGTAATATATATTACAATTGCATAGATACATAGATATATTACATAGATATATTATAATTACATAAATATATTACAATTACATATATATTACAATTATATATATTACAATTACATAGATATACTATTACAATTATACAATTACACAAATATATATTACAATTACATAAATATATCTATATATATTACAATTACATTGATAATATATTACATAGATATATATTACAATTACATAAATATATTAGATATATTACTATTACATATATATTACAATTACATAGATATATTACATAGATATTACAATTACATAGATATATCCAATGTATCTATGTAATATATTTATGTAATTGTAATATATCTATGTAATTGTAATATATATATATGTAATTGTAATATCTATGTAATTGTAGTATATATCTATGTTACAATTACATAGATATATTACAATTACATAGATATATTACATATATTATATAGATGAATTACAATTACATAGATATATTACAATTATCTATGTAATATATATCTATGTAATTGTAATGTATCTATGTATTATATCTATGTAATTGTAATATATCTATGTAACTGCAGTATATCTATGTAATATATCTAATATATCTATGTAATTGTAATATATCTATGTAATTGTAATATATTATAATTACATAAATATATTACAATTACATATATATATATATTACAATTACATAGATATACTACAGTTACATAGATATATTACAATTAAATAGATATATTACATAGATACATTACATAAATATACTACAGTTGCATAGATATTACAATTACATAGATATATTAGAATTACATAGATATATTACAATTACATTGATATATTACAATTACATAGATATATTACAATTACTTAGATATAATTACATAAATATATTACAATTACTTAGATATAATTACATAAATATATTACAATTACATAGACATATTATAATTACATAGATACATTACAATTACATAGATATATTACAATTACATAGATATTACAATTACATAGATGTATTTCAATTACATAGATATATTACATAGATATTACAATTACATAGATGTATTTCAATTACATAGATAAATATTACAATTACATAGACATATTACATAGATATATTAGAATTACATAGATATAAATATTTTATTAATTTATAAAATAATAATTTTGATATAAAAAAATTTGAGTAAATAATATTAATAAGCTAAAATTATGTAAAATAATATTAATAAAATAAATTAAGTAAATAATATATTATTAATTTTACATTAAAGGGTATTATTATCAATGAGCTATTTTTCTTTTCCATTCCAACATTCATATTAACCTACCAAACATACTAATAGAATGGAATAGCCATTGCCTTCTTAACATTGCAATAGACTTAATGATTAGAGAAAAAAGATTCATGCTTTGTTAATGTTTAACTGTTTAAGATATAGGTAATTCTAAAGAAAAAATTAGGAAATGATTGTAATAAAAAAATCTTGCTGTGCCATGCAATCTATATATAAGAGAATAATAGGTAACTATTTTGTTAACACATATTTAAAATTATATTTATATTTTAATACAAAAAATTTATTAATAATAATATTTTATATATTTTAATGAATCCCATCTTTTGTATATATTTTTGCCTAAAGCTTTTCCTTTTAAAGAACAAGTTAGATTATAATGGTAATGTTACTTAGGACCAGATCAAGATATATTACAATTACATAGATATATTACAATTACTAAAAACATGTATACATTAGATATATATTACAATTGTAATATATTTAAAAAATCGATGTAATATATATATACATTGGATATATATATTACAATTACAGAAAAGCCTGATGTATTATCTAGACGGTCCGAGCGATCTGATCGATTCGATCGATTTGGGCGGTCCGAGCGGTCAGGTCAATTCTAATAGTCCAGTCGATCCGGTCGGTCCGAGCGGTCAGATCGATCCAGACGGTCCGGATGGTCCGGTTGGTCAAGCCAAGCCTAGCCTATAGCTTATAGCCTTTCAAACTTGAGACGCCAAGGCTAGTCAAGTTTAGCCAAGCCTAGCCTAGCCTAGCAGGTCGATCTAGGCGGTCCGGACAGTCTGGACGGTCTAGGCGCTCAGGTCAGTCTAGTCGGTCTGGGCGCTCCGGTCTAGCCAAGCCTATCCTATAGCCTATAGCCTTTCAAAGTTGAGACACCAAGGTTACATATATTATTACAATTACATAGATATATTACAATTATATAGATGTATTACAATTACATAGATATATTACAATTACATAGCTATATTACAATTACTTAGATATATTACATAGATACAAAGATATATTACATAGATATATATATATATATATTACAATTACATAGATATACTACATAAATATATTAAAATTACATATATTACATAGATACAATACAATCACATAGATATATTACAATTACATAGATATATAATATTACAATTACAAAGATATATTACAATTACTTAGATATATTACATAGATACAATAGATATATTACATAGATATATATTACAATTACATAGATATAATACATAAATATACTACAATTACATATATTACATAGATACATTACAATTACATAGATATATTACAATTACATAGATATATTTATGTAATTGTAATACATCTATGTAATTGTAATGTATGTATGTAATATATCTATGTAATTGTAATATATCTATGTAATTATAATATAATATAATTCTAATATATTTATGTAATATATCTATGTAATATTACATAGATACAATTATATAGATACATAGATATATTACAATTACATAGATATATTACATTAACACAATTACATAGATATAATACAATTCCATAGATAATAAATAAATTACACCATTATATTACAATTACATAGATATATTACAATCACACAAATATATTACAATTACATAGATATATCTATGTAATTGTAATATATCTATGTAATTGTAATAAATATATTTATGTAATATATCTATGTAATTGTAATATATTTAAGTAATTCTAATATATTTGTGTAATACATTGTAATATATCTATGTAGTTGTAATTGTAATATACATGTAATTGTAATATATTACAATAGATATATTACAATTACATATATGTAATGTATCTATGTAATTGTAATATATATATCTATTTAATTGTAATATATCTATGTAATTTTAATATATCTATGTAATTCTATGTAATTGTAATATATCTATGTAATTGTAATATATTTATGTAATTGTAATATATCTATGTAATTGTAATATATTTATATAATTGTAATATATCTATGTAATTACAATTATATATCTATTACACATTCATATATTATACATAGATATATTACACATTCATATAATACATAGATAAATTATATATAGATATATTACAATTACATAGATTTATATTACAATTACATAGATTTATTACAATTACAAAAATATATTACATAGATATATTACAATTACATATATATATATATTATAATTACATAGATATATTACAATTACATAGATATAAATGTAGTATATATTACATAGATATAGATAATTACAATTACATATATATTTATTACAATTACATTAATATATATCTATGTTACATAGATATATATTACTATTACATAGATATATTACAATTACATTGATATATTACAATTATAATTACATAGATATTACATAGATATATTAAATACATGTAATATATAATGTTTTCGAATTACATTGATATATTAGAATTACATAGATACATTGGATATATATATATATTACAATTACATAAATATATTAACATAGATATATTACACTAACATAGATATATTATAATTACATAAATATATTACAATTACATAGATATATTAAAATTACATATATTATTATAATTACATAGATATATTACAATTACATAGATATAATACATAAATAAACTACAATTACATAGATATATTACAATTACATAGATATATATAATATTACAATTACAAGGATATATTATAATTACTTAGATATATTACATAGATACAATAGATATATTACATAGATATATATTACAATTACATAGATATAATACATAAATATACTACAATTACATATATTACATAGATACATTACAATTACATAGATATATTACAATTACATAGATATATTAATGTAATTGTAATAGATCTATGTAATTGTAATGTATCTATGTAATATATCTATGTAATTATAATATAATATAATTGTAATATATTTATGTAATATATCTATGTAATATTACATAGATACAATTATATAGATACATAGATATATTACAATTACATAGATAATATATTACAATTAATAAATATATTAAAATTACATAGATATATTACATTAAGACAATTACATAGATATATCTATGTAACTGAAGTATATTTATGTAATTGTAATATATTTAAGTAATTGTAATATATCTATTTAATTGTAATACATCTATGTAATTGTAATATATATAAATATCTATGTAATTGTAATGTATCTATGTAATTGTAATAAATATATTTATGTAATATTACATAGATATATTACAATTACATAGATAAATATATACATGTAATATATCTTTGTAATTACATTATCTAATGATTTCAGTAATTCAAATGTATTCATGTAATATCTAATGTTTTCAATTATTTTTCTAATATTTTCAGTAATATATCTAATACAATTACAATTACACAGATACATTACAATTACATAGATATATTATAATTACATAGACGTATTACAATTACATAGATATTGTAACAACCGAGGTTACGTATAATCATGTAAAGTTAAATTCCGAAAATTTTAAGGACAAACTTGGAAAGTGGTAAGAAGTTATAAGTGAAGGAAATAAAAGAAGAAAGGATCAAATTGAACATATTAAAAAAGTTTAGGGGCTTAATGGTTATTTATAAAAAGTTGAGGGACCAATATGCAATTATACCAAAAACAAAACAAAATATCTCTTATATTCAAGTGATCTCCCGAAAACACTAGAAATTTTCCTTCTCTTCTTCAAGTGGCAGCCGGCCTCCCATCCTCTCTCTCTCTCAAAATTCTCTTCAAACAACTCCACCAAAAATCTCAACAACAATTACATCCAAGGTTAGTTTCTTGATAAATTCTTCTATTTCTTTAGATATTCTACTTGAGCATGCTAAGATTTTAGCTCCATAAACATGTTAAGGTCTGAAATCCATCTATTAAGTATGAATTTTACTCATTTTTGGTAAGAATTAAAAGGATTTGAAAGCATGAACAAGAAAATGGGAAGAAAAAGCAAAACAGGGGAATTTGAGCATGCTTTCTGTTCGGATTTTCTGGGTTCGGCACAGCTGGGTTTGTATTTTTTTGATATTTTTCCTATAAACTAGACTTCAATATGAGAATTTTGGTTTTTGAATCACCCAAAACTGATAAGCGGTTAAAAAGATAAAATTCGGTGAAGTTGGCTATTCAGTGTGACCCCTGTTTCAGCATAGTTTCGGGATTTATCAAATTTGACCAAGATTTTGTTCTAATTGTCTAAGTTAGTTATTTTCTTCATAAATTAGACTTATTGGTACCAAACTCAAGTTATGATTTTATAATCTAGCTTGATAGTATGGAATTTATTGCTTAAGATAAATATAGTACTATTTATGGTTATGGATTATGAAAATCTCTAAGGCATGGAGTACTAGAAAGGAATTTGATAAGGACATGAATATGGAGTTGAATTATGGAGAAAATGGTTATGGAAATGATATTAAAAATTAAGGATATGTTGTTTTGAGTATGAGAACTTAGTATTGACCTTGAGGGAAGATTATGAGATTTAAGTTGAATTCATAAGTGTGTAATGCTTTGAGTATGTATAGATACTAATTATCGTTAATCTCTAGGCCACGTAGATCCGACGTCACCTGTGGATCCCGAAGTTTCAAGTCGAGGTGTACAGTGAGATCATCTCAAGGATTGTGAGTAGACGACAACTGTAGTTATTTGAAATTTCTTTAATTATAATTATATATTTTTTAGCATAATAATTATTTTACGTAATAAAGGTATATACGATATTTAATCATATGAATTGATTTATTATTAAAGTATTTTTATTTCAAAAAAATATTATATCGAATAAGTTGGTTGATTTATGAAATATGATTTTACATAGAATTTGACGTACGTGGTTTTGGCTCCACCTGACTTAATGTATGAGATTATTTCCTTGACCGGAATACGGGAGCTGCGTGCTACGCCTTTGTGACGGGAGCCACCTCCAGAGTCCCTATTCCGTGATATTAGACCGGAATACGGGAGCTGCGTGCTACGCCTTTGTGGCGGGAGCCACCTCCAGAGTCCCCATTCCGTGATATTAGACTGGGGTATGGGAGCTGCGTGCTACGCCTTTGTGGTGGGAGCCACCTCCAGAGTCCCTATCCTGTTATATTTGCCTTTTGGGGGCACATCATAGTGACACATATGCCTTTGGGGCGTCTTATGGTGGTATTGGCCTTTGGGGCCGGCTACTAGTATGCCTACATGGATATTGCCTGGTTATTTCATGGATGTATTCTTATGCATGACAGTAAGTTGGAGCCCAATTATACGTAACTTGATTTACTTCACAGATTTAATACATTGATTTAATATTATAATATTGTTATACATTTGAAAAGCTTGCTACGTCTTTGAATTACTCATTATGATTTTATTATTATTTATTTTGAAAATGTCAATTATGCTTTACAGATTACCATTATGGTTTTCACACGCTTTAAAAGTTGTCTACTCACTGAGATATTCATATATCTCACCTTTTCATATTCTCATTTTCAGGTGACAGTTAGGTGTTGGGATTGCAACCTTCCTCTATTCTCTGCTTCAAATAGTATTTTGACATGGTGGACATCATATTAAAAATTTATTGAAGTCTTGATCTTTTGATGTTTTTATCTAGTAAACCTTGCTGAGATAGGTTTACTTTTGGATATATTGTATATATTTGAAGATATGAGACAATAGATCAATATATTTTGATTTGAACATAAATTGATCATGGATAATTTTTGAATATGTATGGATATATGTGATAATAGTATAGAGGAATATTGCTGGTTGAGGATATGAATTGAGTGTTATTTGCAGAAGGGTTATAGTTGAGATAGAAAGGAAACCCTGCCGGATTTTAGGTAGATTATCCGGACAGGGTGTTACAGATATATTATAATTACATAGATATATTACAATTACTTAGATATATTAGAATTGCATAGATATATATATTACAATTACATAAATATTACTATTACATATATATATATTACAATTACATAGATATATTACATAGATATATTACAATTACAAAAATATATTACAATTATATAGATATATTACATAGATATATATATATATATATATATATATATATATTACAATTACATAGATATATTACAATTATATAGATATATTACATAGATATATATATATTACAATTACATAGATATATTACAATTACATAAATATCTATGTAATTGTAATATATTTGTGTAATTGTAATAAATGTATGTAAATGTAATATACACAAAATATATTACAATTACATACATATATTACAACTAAATAGATATATTACAATTACATAAATATATGCAATTACATAGATATATTATACAAATATATTACCAATTATATAAATATTTTACACTTACATAGATATATTACAATTACAGAAAACATTAGATACAGTCATATAATATTTTCAGTAATTCTAATATATCTATGTAAAAGTAAGTTTTCAGTAATTGTAATATATCTATGTAATTGTAATATATCTATGTAATATATCTATGTAATTGTAATATATTACATATGATATATTACAATTACATAGATATATTACATATAATATATTTATGTATATATTACAATTACAATTACATAGATATATTACTATTACATGTAATATATTACAATTACATAGATATATTACAATTGCATAGATATATTACATATGATTAATGAAATGTATATATTACAATTACAATTACATAGATATATTAGAATTACATAGATATATTACATATTAGAATTACATAGATATATTACATATTATTAATGTAATTATAATTGCATAGTTGTATTACAATTACATAAATATATTACAATTACATAAATATATTACAATTACACAAATATATTACAATTACATAGATATATTACAATTACATAGATATATCATAATTACATAGATATATTACAATAACATAGATGTATTACATAGATGTATTATAATTACATAGATATATTACAATTACAATTACATAGATACATTACTATTACATAGATATATTACAATTACATAGATATATTACAATTACATAGATACATTACTATTTCATAGATATATTATAATTACATAGATATATTTATGTATATATTACAATTACAATTACATAGATACATAGATATATTTATGTTTATATTACAATTACATAGATAGATAGATATATTTATGTATATATTACAATTACAATTACATAGATATATTACTATTACATGTAATATATTACAATTACATAGATATATTACTATTACATAGATATATAACAATTACAAATTGAATATATCTATGTAATTTTAATATATGTATGTATGTAATTGTAATATATCTATGTAATTGTAATATATCTATATAATTCTAATGTATCTATGTAATTGTTATATATCAATTTAATTCTAATGTTTTAAGTAATTGTAATATATCTATGTAATTGTAATATATCTATGTAATTGTAATGTATCTATATAATTGTAATATATCTATGTAATTCTAATGTTTTAAGTAATTGTAATATATCTATTTAATTGTAATATATTTAAGTAATTGTAATATATCTATGTAATTGTAATGTAATACAATAATTATGCAAATTCGAAAGCGAAGAAACTCTTCTTAAATTCTGCATAGATACATTACAATTAAACAAGTTACATAGATATATTACAATTACATTTATATATTAAACATAGATATATTACAATTACATAAACCACTTAAATAGATATATTTGATGCTGGTAGTGCTCCAAATTTGTCACCAATAATAAGGTCTTCAACTTCTAGTCATCAAGTTAATGAAAATGAAGATGGTAACCTACTTGATTATTTTATTCTTCTATATTGACTTCACTACTTAATTGCTTTTAATTGTATAATATTTGTCAATTTTATGCAGATGCTGCTCCATAGGAATATTTAAGAGATTTGGATTGCTTATTTCACTTTATGTATTTGGATTGCTTATTTACTTTGTGTTTTCATAATTCTAATATATCTATGTAATGTAATTGTAATGTATCTATGTAATATATTAATTGTAATATATTTATGTAATGTATCTATGTAATATATCTATGTAATTGTAATATATGTAATTGTAATATCTATGTCATTTTAATATATCTATGTAATATATCTATGTAATTGTAATATATCTATGTAATTGTAATGTATCTCAGTAATTGTAATATATCTATGTATAATATAAAAGATATTATAATTGCATAGATATATTACAATTACATAGATATATTATCGTTACATACATATATATATTAGAATTACATAGATATATTACAATTACATAGATAATTGATAATGTATACATCTATGTAATTGTAATATATCTATGTTATTGTAATATATATATGTCTATGTAATTGTAATATGTCTATGTTATTGTAATATATTTATGTAATATATCTATGTATCTATGTAATTGTAATATATCTATGTAATTATAATATATCTATGTAACTGTAGTATATCTATGTAATTGTAATATATATATATCTATGGAATTGTAAATATTACAATTACATAGATATTACAATTAAATAGATATATTACATAGATATATTACAATTACATATATATATATTATAATTACATAAATATATTTATTACAATTACAGAGATATATTAGAATAACATAATTACAATTACATAGATATATTACTATGACATAGATATATCACATAGATACATTACAATTACATGGATACATTACAATTACATAAATACATTACAATTACAATTACATAGATATATTACAATTACATAGTTATATCTATGTAATTCTAATGTTTTAAGTAATTATAATATATCTATGTAATTGTAATATATTTTTGTAATTGTATATATCTATGTAGTAATATATCTATGTAATTGTAATATATCTATGTAATATATGTAATATATCTATTACATAGATATATTACTATAACATAGATATATTTTTGTGTAATTGTAATTATAATTGTAATATATACATATATTTATGTAATATATGTAATATATCTATGTAATTGTAATTGTAGTATATATATCTATGTAATTGTAATATATCTATGTATAATATATCTATGTAATTGTAATATCTATGTAATTGTAATATATATATATATGTGTAATTGTAATATATCTATGTAATTGTAATATATATTACAATTACAATTACAAAGATATATTACAATTACATAGATATATGACAGTTACATAGATATATTTACAATTACATAAATATATTACAATTACTTAGATATATTATACATAGATATATTACATAGATATATTACAATTACATAGATATATTATACATAGATATATTACAATTACATAGATATTACAATTACATATATATATATATATATTACAATTACATAGATATATTATACATAGATATATTACAATTACATAGATATATATTACAATTACAATTACATAAATATATTTTTGTATTTATAATATATCTATGTAATTGTAATTGTAACATATATATGTAATTGTAATAATATATCTATATAAATGTAATATATCTATGTAATTGTAATATATTAGTTATTGTAATTTATCTATGTAATTGTAATATATATATGTAATTGTAATATATCTATGTAATATTTTTAATTATGTAATTATAATATATCTATGTAATTGTAATATATCTATGTAATTGTAATGTATCGATGTAATATATCTATGTAATTGTAATGTATCTATGTAATATATCTATGTAATTGTAATATATCTACGTAATATATCTATGTAATTGTAATATATCTATGTAATTGTAATATATATACACAATGTATCTATGTAATTCTAATATATCAATGTATCTATGTGATTCTAACGTTTTCATAGATACAATTACATAAAACATTCAAATTACATAGATATATTAGATATGAATATATTACAATTACATAAATATATTACATAGATATATTACATAGATATATTACAATAACATAGATATATTCGTTATTGTAATATATATATATATATGTAATTGTAATATATCTATGTAATATTACATAGATACATTATTAATTGTAATATATTTATGTAATTGTAATATATCTTTGTAATTGTAATGTATCAATGTAATATATCTATGTAATTGTAATATATCTATGCAATTGAAATACATCTATGTAATTGAAATACATCTACGTAATTGTAATATATCTATGTAATTGTATACATGTAAAATCTATGTAAACATCAGAAGTACATAGATATATTACAATTACATAGATATATATTACAATTACAATTACCTAAATATATTTTTGTAATTATAATATATCTATGTAATATATATCTATGTAATTGTAATATATCTATGTATAATATATCTATGTAATTATAATATTCTATTTAATATATATATATATATGTAATTGTAATATCTATGTAATTGTAATATATCTATGTGATTGTAATATATCTATGTAATTGTAATGTATGTATGTATGTAATATATCTATGTAATTGGAATATATTTAATAGTGTTAATGTAATATATCTATATAATCGTAATATATCTATGTAATTGTAATTATAATATATCTATGTAGTTCTAATATATTTATGTAGTATATCTATGTATACATAGATCTATTTAATATATATATATGTAATTGTAATATCTATGTAATTGTAATATATCTATGTGATTGTAATATATCTATGTAATTGTAATGTATGTATGTAATATATCTATGTAATTGGAATATATTTAATAGTGTTAATGTAATATATCTATATAATCGTAATATATCTATGTAATTGTAATTATAATATATCTATGTAGTTTTAATATATTTATGTAGTATATCTATGTATACATAGATATATTACAATTACTTAGATATAATTACATAAATATATTACAATTACTTAGATATAATTACATAAATATATTACAATTACATAGACATATTATAATTACATAGATACATTACAATTACATAGATACATTACAATTACATAGATATATTACATAGATATTACAATTACATAGATGTATTACAATTACATAGATGTATTTCAATTACATAGATAAATATTACAATTACATAGACATATTACATAGATATATTAGAATTAAATAGATATAAATATTTTATTAATTTATAAAATAATAATTTTGATATAAAAAATTTTGAGTAAATAATATTAATAAGCTAAAATTATGTAAAATAATATTAATAAAATAAATTAAGTAAATAATATATTATTAATTTTACATTAAAGGGTATTATTATCAATGAGCTATTTTTCTTTTCCATTCCTACATTCATATTAACCTACCAAACATACTAATAGAATGGAATAGCCATTGCCTTCTTAACATTGCAATAGACTTAATGATTAGAGAAAAAAGATTCATGCTTTGTTAATGTTTAACTGTTTAAGATATAGGTAATTCTAAAGAAAAAATTAGGAAATGATTGTAATAAAAAAAACCTTGCTGTGCCATGCAATCTATATATAAGAGAATAATAGGTAACTATTTTGTTTGCACATATTTAAAATTATATTTATATTTTAATATATAAAATTTATTAATAATATTATTCTATATATTTTAATGAATCCCATCTTTTCTATACATTTTTGCCTAAAGCTTTTCCTTTTAAAGAACAAGTTAGATTATAATGGTAATATTACTTAGGACCAGATCAAGATATATTACAATTACATAGATATATTACAATTACTAAAAACATGTATACATTAGATATATATTACAATTGTAATATATTTAAAAAATCTATGTAATATATATATACATTGGATATATATATTACAATTACAGAAAAGCCTGATGTATTATCTGGACGGTCCGGGCGATCTGATCGATTCGATCGATTTGGGCGGTCCGGGCGATCAGGTCGATTCTGGTAGTCCAGTCGATCCGGTCGGTCCGAGCGATCCGGTCGATCCGGACGGTCCGGTTGGTCAAGCCAAGCCAAGTCTAGCCTATAGCTTATAGCCTTTCAAAGTTGAGACGCCAAGGCTAGTCAAGTTTAGCCAAGCCAAGCCTAGCCTAGCCTAGCAGGTCGATCTAGGCGGTCCGGACAGTCCGGACGGTCTAGGCGCTCAGGTCAGTCTAGTCGGTCTGGGCGCTCCGGTCTAGCCAAGCCTATCCTATAGCCTATAGCCTTTCAAAGTTTAGACACCAAGGTTACATATATTACTACAATTACATAGATATATTACAATTACATAGATGTATTACAATTACATAGATATACTACAATTACATAGATATATTACAATTACTTAGATATATTACATAGATACAATAGATATATTACATAGATATATATATATATATATATATATTACAATTACATAGATATACTACATAAATATATTAAAATTACATATATTACATAGATACATTACAATCACATAGATATATTACAATTACATAGATATATAATATTACAATTACAAAGATATATTACGATTACTTAGATATATTACATAGATACAATAGATATATTACATAGATATATATTACAATTACATAGATATAATACATAAATATACTACAATTACATATATTACATAGATACATTATAATTACATAGATATATTATAATTACATAGATATATTATAATTACATAGATGTATTCTTGTTTTCAGTAATTCTAATATATTCATGTAATATCTAATGTTTTCAGTAATTCTAATATTTTCAGTAATATATCTAATACAGTAATTGTAATATATTTACAATTACATAGATATATTACTATTACATAGATAAATATATACATGTAATATATCCTTGTAATTACATTATCTAATGTTTTCAGTAATTCTAATGTATTTGTAGACACCTAATTTTGTCCGGACCACTAAACAGGTATGTTTTCTTCCCATATTGATGTTTCCGAGTATAAAAAGACTGTTTTTATCCTGCAGGTGGTACTCCGAGACTTAGTTTAAGAGGGCGAGCACAAAAAGTCAAACTTGAAAAAAGTCAACCCCGAAAAAGTCAACCCAAAAAAAGTCAACCCCAGAAAGTCAACTACTGAAAAAGTCAACCCACTTTCAAAATCAAGATTTTAAGTTCAATTGAAAAATGGAGAAAGAATTTTGATAATCCGAGGTCTACATTGAAAGATATGGAGTTCGGAAGTTGGGATTTGGAGATTCAGTAGAAAAGAAACCCTAATTCGAGAAATTTGGGGAAAAGTGCTTAAACGATCAAACTGGTCGAAATTGAAGGTTCCAAATGAAAGATAAGCACTGACTACGGGTAATGGAGAAGTCACTTGCAAGAAAAACCGAAAGAAAAGTCAATCCGGGAGAAAACCGAGAATTAGGATTTTTAGTGGATTTCGGTGAAATCGGGAAGAATCACAGAAATGGCCCGACTTGGTAAGACCAAAGCCTCCAATGGATGAGGAATGATTAAAAAGGATGGCCCAAGGCTCATATTGAAGAAAATCTGAAAATCGGACTTGTTTTGAGCAAAACCGGGTTTCGGAGGTTAAAGGGCAAAATTGGAAAAATTTGGGAAAAATAGCAAATGGACTCCAAAAATTATGGAAAATTTGTCAATCTCATTCTTAAATCATTTGAAAGAGATTGGCGAAAGAAAATCTTGATTCCGAGTTCGTTTGCAAAATGGCCAAATCCCGGGCCTCCTATGCAGTAATTCAAGCCGATAAATCCCGAAAAAATACCAAATGAGCTCCAAAAATTATGAAAACTTCCAGATCACACTTTTTAATTATTTTGAAGAGATTGGTGAAGAAAAATCTTGATTTGGAGCTCGTTTAAAAAATGGTAAAAAGTAGGGGCATAAAAGGACATTTTGGGAAGAAAAAATCCAAATAAATAGCAAACGGACTCGGATAATTTTGAAAACTTCCAGAACTCAATATTTTATTATTTTGGAAGTATTAAAAAAAGAAAAATTGAATTTGGAGCCCGTTTGATATTTATTTTGCATCCGGGGGGCAAAATGGTCGTTTCACCCAAGCAACCGAAAAGGGCTTCTTTGGACCTTTCAAAAATCAGAGCTGGGCTGGAAAAGAGAAGTGCTGGCCTGCCCAAGCCCAAAGGAAGGAGGAAGCCTAGGATTTTTTCAATCAAGTGATTAAAAATCAAGAGTTAAGTTAGAGATTTTCATTTTTGAGCCTAAGTCCCAATCCCACATCCCTTTGTAATGTCAAGCCAAGGAGGTGCTCACCTTATAAATAAGGGGTCTTGGCCTTTGGTTGAAATGACCCACTACCCCTTGTGAGATAGTCTATACACTTGTATTAGGATTATCCGGGTGGTGAGTCATAGTGTTTTTGTTGAGAGGGTTTGTTGCTTAATCCGTTCAAAAGCTACTCTGATGGTTTATAGCTTAATCCGTTCAAAAGCTACTCTGAGGGTTTGTAGCTTAATCCGTTCAAAAGCTACTCTGAGGGTTTATAGCTTAATCCGTTCAAAAGCTACTTGGTGAGTTTTCATTTTAAAATAATGTTTCTTGTTCTTCCTTTATTTCCTTTCTTAAGTATATTTTTCTTACATTTTGTTTTTACAATAAACTCACCATGGCCAAATGGCCTACATTATTTATTTTAAGTTGTTGTTTTTGATTCATTTTACCATATTGTTTATGCTATTTTCTTTATTTTTGATGTTTTAAATATTATGTTATTTCATGTTCTTAAGTTATATTTAATTTGGTTGCTTTGTTTGTTGCCATTTATGTCTTAGATATCATGTTTTTGCATTTTTAATTTTCTGTTTTTATGTTGTTTAAATTTGAGCATGTTTTAGAGTTAGCATATTAAGTGTTTGTGAAAATGCTTGTGTGATTCTTTGCATGATTCTTGTTTTATATCTTAGTGAGCATGTTTTAGATTTGGTATATTAGGTGTTTGTGAAAATGCTTGTGTGATTTTTGTGTTATGACTTAGTTTTTCATGCTAGCATACCAAGTGTTTGTGAAAATGCCATGCTTGTTGAAGCTTGGGGCCATTTGGCTACTCCATGTATTTTGCATTGTGTGTTGTATTTTTGTCATGCTAGTTGTTAGGTTTTTGCATTTGCATGATATTTGGTTGGATTTTTGAATTAAGCATGCCTTGTGTTTGTGAAAATGCCATGCATGTCTTAGGTCTAGGTTACATTAAATGTCATGCAAGTTCATGTTAGGTCTAGGCCATATTATTTGTGTCATGCATTTTCCTTACATTTAGGTTTAGATCCATGCATTTCATGCATTATGTTTGCTGCATTGTTTCATGCATTTCATGTTCATGCCACTTGAATAATGACTTGAGCCAATTAATGGTTCAAGGTCATGCTCTCTTGAGCACACTTGTGGAAAATTAAGTTTGTCAAATTGATTATTCTACCTTTGTGATTTTTTTTACTTAGCCAATTTTTATCTAACTTTCAAAAAGTCCTAGCTACTGTCTTCAAGTCATTCTATGAGTTTCAAATATTTTTATTTTGGTTTTTAAATGATTTTATCAAAGACAAAAAAAATGTGTTGGCAAAGCAGTTTTTTTTTCCACCCAAAACTCGTACATCTCCGATTTTTCTGGGAATTCATCTTTGATCAGAAAATTAAGTCGATTTTTTTCCGTGTATTTTTACATGTTCTGAGTCTCCAATAATTGTTTCAGAATTTTTGGAATTTTTAAAAATAGGGTAAAAAATCATGGATTAAAACTGGACAGTGGAGTCAGGATTGAATTTAAAGAAAAACAAAGCAGTTTTTTCTCCTCCAAAAACTCGTACATCTCTGGTTTTTCTGGGAATTCATCTTTGATCATAAAATTAAGTCGATTTTTTCCCGTGTATTTTTACATGTCCTGAGTCTCCAATAATTTTTTCAGAATTTGTGGAATTTTTAAAAATAGGGTAAAAAATCGTGGATTAAAACTGGACAGTGGAGTCAGGATTGAATTTAAAGAAAAACAAAGCAGTTTTTTCTCCTCCAAAAACTCGTACATCTCTGGTTTTTCTGGGAATTCATCTTTGATCAAAAAATTAAGCCGATTTTTTCTCGTGTAGTTTTACATGTCCTGAGTCTCCAGTATTTTTTTTAGAATTTTTGGAATTTTTAAAAAGAGGGTAAAAAATCGTGGATTAAAACTGGACAGTGGAGTCAGAATTGAATTTAAAGAAAAACCAATTTTCTGTTTTGGTTAATTTACTTAGAGTGGGCTGATTAGGAGAGTTAGCTACTGACTTAGGGTGATTTATAAGCCTTTTTAAACTCTAAAAATGTTTTTTTTAAGTCCCGGGTTAAGGGTAGTCAAATCCGGATTTTTTAAACTTAGGAAATTAGAGCCATTTTAAAAAAAATTTAGCCCAGTTTTTATTTTTAATTCAAGCTTCTCAAAATTGTTTTCAAACAATCACAAAGTATTTTGGTTTTAGGATATTTAATTTGACATATTTTCCTAAGGTAGCCGGATATCTTTTTAGATATACGGATTTCCTTAATTAAAGGAAAAAATACATTTCATGCATTGCATTTTTATATTCATGCATTTTATATAATATGTGATTCTTGCCATAATAATTTCTATGTGTCATGACATTTAGGTTGCATTATATTATTTGGATTTTTCTATGTCATTTTATTTATGTCATGCATATACATATTCATTTATTTTAAATGTTTTCAAAAAGATAATGGTTTTCAATAAAAATAAAGATATTCCCGAGTTAAAATAATTCATGAGTTCTCTACCGGGTTTGCTGGAGGGAATATCATCAATTATCATTAATAAAGGAATATCTTTCTTTCAAAAAAAGAGAATGATTCGGAAAGTTTTCCAAAACTAATAAAAATTTCTATATTTTGCCACGTTTGTTGGGGAATATAGGAAAATTTTGAATTTTATAAATTTCGGATCATTTTCAAATAAAAATTGAATTATTTTTCTTTAAATTGGGAATTAACTTGAAATACTAAATTTAAAACCAATTTTTTACCGAGACTTGAGATAACACACGATTAATAAGGTACCGATTTATACGGGCGTTGTGGGGGTGCTAATCCTTCCCCACACGTAACCGATTCCCGAACCCGCTTCTTTGATTTCTTTGGTTTAAAATGCAGACTTGAAATTGGTTTTTAAAATGTTTTAATTAATTTTTAAAATATTTTATAAAACCGGTTTTAATAGGTGGCCGATCATACCTAGCTAAAAAAGATTGGTGGCGACTCCATGTCTTTTTTAAGGTCATTTTCAAAACCTTTATTTTTCTAGAGGAATTAAGTCGACTTTTCCTCGATGTTTTTTTAATGTCACGCCTAACGAATAATAAAGTCTTGCGATGAGACTCGTCGTTATTTATTTTTTTTAGGTTGCGACAGTATTCATGTAATATCTAATGTTTTCAGTAATTCTAATATTTTCAGTAATATATCTAATACAATTACAATTACATAGATATATTATAATTACATAGATGTATTACAATTACATAGATATATTATAATTACATAGATATATTACAATTACTTAGATATATTAGAATTACATAGATATATATATTACAATTACATAGATATTATATATTACAATTACATAGATATATTACATAGATATATTACAATTACAAAAATATATTACAATTACAAAGATATATTACATAGATATATATTACAATTATATAGATATATTTCAATTACATAGATGTATTACAATTACATAGATGTATTACAATTACATAAATATATTATTACAATTACATAGATATATTTCTATTACATTGATATATTATAATTACATAGATATATTACATAAAATTAGATAGATATGATTACAGAGATAATATATCTTTGTAGTTGTAATATATCTATGTAATTGTAATATATTTATGTAATATATCTATGTAATATTACATAGATACATTATTGATTGTAATATATATATATGTAATTGTAATATATCTATGTAATTGTAATGTATCTATGTAATATATCTATGTAATTGTAATATATCTATGTAACTGTAGTATATCTATGTAATTGTAATTGTAATATATATATATCCAATGTATCTATGTAATTCTAATATATCAATGTAATTCGAAAACATTATATATTACATGTATTTTAATATATCTAATGTGTAATTGTAATGTATCTATGTAATTGTAATGTATCTATGTTACTGAAAACTTTAGATATATTATTGTAATGTATCTATGTAATTATAATGTATCTATGTAATTGTAATATATCTATGTAATAGTAATATATCTATGTAATTGTAATATATCTATATACTTGTAATATATTTATGTAATATAAATATCTATGTAATTGTAATTGTAATATATTTGTGTAATTGTAATAAATGTATGTAAATGTAATATGTACACAAATATATTACAATTACATAGATATATTACATAGATACATTACATAAATATACTACAGTTACATAGATATTACAATTACATAGATATATTAGAATTACATAGATATATTACAATTACATTGATATATTACAATTACATAGATATATTACATTTACTTAGATATAATTGTAGACACCTAATTTTGTCCGGGCCACTAAACAGGTATGTTTTCTTCCCATATTGATGTTTCCGAGTATAAAAAGACTGTTTTCATCCTGCAGGTGGTACTCCGAGACTTAGTTTAAGAGGGCGAGCATAAAAAGTCAAACTTTAAAAAAAGTCAACCCTAAAAAAGTCAACCACGAAAAAGTCAACCCCAGAAAGTCAACTACTGAAAAAGTCAACCCACTTTCAAAATCAAGATTTTAAGTTCAATTGAAAAATGGAGAAAGAATTTTGATAATCCGAGGTCTACATTGAAAGATATGGAGTTCGGAAGTTGGGATTTGGAGATTCAATAGAAAAGAAACCCTAATCCGAGAAATTTGGGGAAAAGTCCTTAAACGATCAAACTGGTCGAAATTGAAGGTTCCAAATGAAAGATAAGCACTGACTACGGGTAATGGAGAAGTCACTTGCAAGAAAAACCGAAAGAAAAGTCAATCCGGGAGAAAACCGAGAATTAGGGTTTTTAGTGGATTTCGGTGAAATCGGGAAGAATCACAGAAATGGCCCGACTTGGTAAGACCAAAGCCCCCAATGGATGAGGAATGATTAAAAAGGATGGCCCAAGGCTCAAATTGAAGAAAATCTGAAAATCGGACTTGTTTTGAGCAAAACCGGGTTTCGGAGGTTAAAGGGCAAAATTGGAAAATTTTGGGAAAAATAGCAAATGGACACCGAAAATTATGGAAAATTTGTCAATATCATTCTTAAATCATTTGAAAGAGATTGGTAAAAGAAAATCTTGATTCCGAGTTCGTTTGCAAAATGGCCAAATCCCGGGCTTCTTATGCAGTAATTCAAAAAGATAAATCCCGGAAAAATAGCAAATGGACTCCAAAAATTCTGAAATTTGGTAAATCTCATTTTTAAATTATTTGGAAGAGATTGGCGAAAGAAAATCTTGATTCCGAGTTCATTTGCAAAATGGCTAAATCCCGAGCTTCCTATGCAGTAATTCAAGCCGATAAATCCCGAAAAAATACCAAATGAGCTCCAAAAATTACGAAAACTTCCAGATCACGCTTTTTAATTATTTTGAAGAGATTGGTGAAGAAAAATCTTGATTTGGAGCTCGTTTAAAAAATGGTAAAAAGTAGGGGCATAAAAGGACATTTTGGGAAGAAAAAATCCAAATAAATAGCAAACAGACTCGGATAATTTTGAAAACTTCCAGAACTCAATATTTTATTATTTTGGAAGTATTAAAAAATGAAAAATTGAATTTGGAGCCCGTTTGATATTTATTTTGCATCCGGGAGGGCAAAATGGTCATTTCACCCAAGCAACCGAAAAGGGCTTTTTGGGCCCTTCAAAAAATCAGAGTTGGGCTGGAAAAAAGATGTCAACATTTTTCTTGGACAGCTGTAATTTGAGAGGGCTGAGATGCTAATCTAAGGGTGGTAATTTCATGACTTTTCATCTTGAATTATTGGCCATTTGATGGAAATTAGGTTACACAAAAATGACAACATCTTGGAGTCCATATAAGCATCATTTTCTGCCAGCCCTAAGGGAGGAGGCAGATTTTGTTTTTTTCTTTTCCATTTTGGCTGATTTCTCTTAGTTTTTCTTAGTTTTTATCTTCTTGGTTGAGAGCAAAAAAAGAAAAGTTTAGAAAAAAAGGAAAGTTTGAAGAGAAAAGCTTGAAATATTAGCTTCTTGAGGTTGCTCTTGAGCACCAACTCTTGCACTTTCATTTTCTATTCTTATTTTTTGCTATTTTAATCCCTACTTGGTGAGTTTTCATTTTAAAATAATGTTTCTTGTTCTTCCTTCATTTCCTTTCTTAAGTATATTTTTTTTACATTTTGTTTTTACAATAAACTCACCATGGCCAAATGGCCTACATTATTTATTTTAAGTTATTGTTTTTGATTCATTTTACCATATTGTTTATGCTATTTTCTTTGTTTTTGATGCTTTAAATGTTATGTTATTTCATGTTCTTAAGTTATATTTAATTTGGTTGCTTTGTTTATTGCCATTTATGTCTTAGATATCATGTTTTTGCATTTTTAATTTTCTGTTTTTATGTTGTTTAAATTTGAGCATGTTTTAGAGTTAGCACATTAAGTGTTTGTGAAAATGCTTGTGTGATTCTTTGCATGATTCTTGTTTTATATCTTAGTGAGCATGTTTTAGATTTGGTATATTAGGTGTTTGTGAAAATGCTTGTGTGATTTTTGTGTTATGACTTAGTTTTTCATGCTAGCATGCCAAGTGTTTGTGAAAATGCCATGCTTGTTGGAGCTTGGGGGCCATTTGGCTACTCCATGTGTTTTGCATTGTGTGTTGCATTTTTTGTCATGCTAGTTGTTAGGTTTTTGCATTTGCATGATATTTGGTTGGATTTTTGAATTAAGCATGCCTTGTGTTCGTAAAAATGCCATGCATGTTTTAGGTCTAGGTTACATTAAATGCCATGCAAGTTCATGTTAGGTCTAGGCCATATTATTTATGTCATGCATTTTCCTTACATTTAGGTTTAGATCCATGCATTTCATGCATTATGTTTGCTGCATTGTTTCATGCATTTCATGTTCATACCACTTGAATAATGACTTGAGCCAATTAATGGTTCAAAGTTATGCTCTCTTGAGCACACTTCTGGAAAATTAAGTTTGTCAAGTTGATTATTCTACCTTTGTGATTTTTTTTACTTAGCCAATTTTTATTTAACTTTCAAAAAGTCCTAGCTACTGCTTTCAAGTCATTTTATGAGTTTCAAATATTTTTATTTTTATTTTTAAATGATTTTATCAAAGACAAAAAAATGTGTTGGTAAAACATTTTTTTTTTTAGTTTTTTTTTTCTTCAAAAAAACTCATAAATTTCTGATTTTTCTGGGAATTCATCTTTGATCAGAAAATTAAACCGATTTTTTATCGTGTATTTTTACATGTCCTGAGTCTCCAATAATTTTTTCAGAATTTTTGGAATTTTTAAAAATAGGGTAAAAAATCATGGATTAAAACTGGACAGTGGTGTCAGAATTGAATTTAAAGAAAAACAAAGCAGTTTTTTTTTTCTCCTCCAAAAACTCGTACATCTCTGGTTTTTCTGGGAATTCATCTTTGATCAAACAATTAAGCCGATTTTTTCTCGTGTATTTTTACATGTCTTGAGTCTCCAATAATTTTTTCAGAATTTTTGGAATTTTTAAAAATAGGGTAAAAAATCGTGGATTAAAACTGGACAGTGGTGTCAGAATTGAATTTAAAGAAAAACAAAGCAGTTTTTTTTTCCTCCAAAAACTCCTACATCTCTGGTTCTTCTGGGAATTCATCTTTGATCAAAAAATTAAGCCGATTTTTTCTCGTGTAGTTTTACATGTCTTGAGTCTCCAGTATTTTTTTTAGAATTTTTGGAATTTTTAAAAATAGGATAAAAAATCGTGGATTAAAACTGGACAGTGGAGTCAGAATTGAATTTAAAAAAAAAACCATTTTTCTGTTTTGGTTAATTTACTTAGAGTGGGCTGATTAGGAGAGTTAGCTACTGACTTAGGGTGGTTTCTAAGCCTTTTCAAATTCTAAAAATGGTTTTTCAAGTCCCGGGTTAAGGGTAGTCAAGTCCGGATTTTTTAAACTTAGGAAATTAGAGCCATTTTAAAATTTTTAGCCCAGTTTTTATTGATAATTCAAGCTTTTCAAAATTGTTTTCAAACAATCACAAAGTATTTTGGTTTTAGAATATTTAATTTGACATATTTTCCTAAGGTAGCCGGATATCTTTTTAGATATACGGATTTCCTTAATTAAAGGAAAAAATACATTTCATGCATTGCATTTTTATTGTCATGCATATTATATGATAGCATTATTTTATTCCATGACATTTAAATTATATGCCATACCATTTATATTTGTCATGTCATTTAGGTTGCATTATATTATTTAGACTGTACTATGTCATTTTATTTATGTCATGCCTATACATGTTCATTTCTTTTAAATGTTTTCAAAAAAGATAATGATTTTCAATAAAAATAAAGATATTCCCGAGTTAAAATAATTCATGAGTTCTCTACCGGATTTGCTGAAGGGAATATCATCAATTATTATTAATAAATGAATATCTTTCTTTCAAAAAAAGAGAATGATTCGGAAAGTTTTCCAAAACTAATAAAAATTTCTATATTTTGCCACGTTTGTTGGGGAATATAGGAAAATTTTGAATTTATAAATTCCAGATCATTTTCAATAAAAAAATGGAATTATTTTTCTTTAAATTGGGAATTAATTTGAAATACTAAATTTAAAACCAACTTTTACCGAGACTTGAGATAACACACGATTAATAAGGTACTGATTCATACGGGCGTTGTGGGGGTGCTAATCCTTCCCCGCACGTAACCGACTCCCGAACCCGCTTCTTTGATTTCTCTGGTTTAAAACGCAGACTTGAAATTGGTTTTTAAAATGTTTTAATTAATTTTTAAAATATTTTATAAAACCGGTTTTAATAGGTGGCCGATCACACCTAGCTAAAAAAGATTGGTGGCGACTCCATGTCTTTTAAGGTCATTTTCAAAACCTTCATTTTTTTTAGAGGAATTAAGTCGACTTTTCCTCGGTTTTTTTTAATGTCACGCCTAACGAATAATAAAGTCTTGCGATGAGACTCGTCGTTATTATTTTTTAGGTTGCGACAATAATTACATAAATATATTACAATTACTTAGATATAATTACATAAATATATTACAATTACATAGACATATTATAATTACATAGATACATTACAATTACATAGATATATTACAATTACATAGATATATTACATAGATATTACAATTACATAGATGTATTTCAATTACATAGATATATTACATAGATATTACAATTACATAGATGTATTTCAATTACATAGATAAATATTACAATTACATAGACATATTACATAGATATATTAGAATTACATAGATATAAATATTTTATTAATTTATAAAATAATAATTTTGATATAAAAAAATTTGAGTAAATAATATTAATAAGCTAAAATTATGTAAAATAATATTAATAAAATAAATTAAGTAAATAATATATTATTAATTTTACATTAAAGGGTATTATTATCAATGAGCTATTTTTCTTTTCCATTCCAACATTCATATTAACCTACCAAACATACTAATAGAATGGAATAGCCATTGCCTTCTTAACATTGCAATAGACTTAATGATTAGAGAAAAAAGATTCATGCTTTGTTAATGTTTAACTGTTTAAGATATAGGTAATTCTAAAGAAAAAATTAGGAAATGATTGTAATAAAAAAACCTTGCTGTGCCATGCAATCTATATATAAGAGAATAACAGGTAACTATTTTGTTAACACATATTTAAAATTATATTTATATTTTAATATAAAAAATTTATTAATAATAATATTTTATATATTTTAATGAATCCCATCTTTTGTATATATTTTTGCCTAAAGCTTTTCCTTTTAAAGAACAAGTTAGATTATAATGGTAATGTTACTTAGGACCAGATCAAGATATATTACAATTACATAGATATATTACAATTACTAAAAACATGTATACATTAGATATATATTACAATTGTAATATATTTAAAAAATCGATGTAATATATATATATATACATTGGATATATATATTACAATTACAGAAAAGCCTGATGTATTATCTAGACGGTCCGGGCGATCTGATCGATTCGATCGATTTGGGCGGTCCGAGCGGTCAGGTCAATTCTAATAGTCCAGTCGATCCGGTCGGTCCGAGCGGTCAGATCGATCCAGACGGTCCGGATGGTCCGGTTGGTCAAGCCAAGCCTAGCCTATAGCTTATAGCCTTTCAAACTTGAGACGCCAAGGCTAGTCAAGTTTAGCCAAGCATAGCCTAGCCTAGCAGGTCGATCTAGGCGGTCCGGACAGTCTGGACGGTCTAGGCGCTCAGGTCAGTCTAGTCGGTCTGGGCGCTCCGGTCTAGCCAAGCCTATCCTATAGCCTATAGCCTTTCAAAGTTGAGACACCAAGGTTACATATATTATTACAATTACATAGATATATTACAATTATATAGATGTATTACAATTACATAGATATATTACAATTACATAGCTATATTACAATTACTTAGATATATTACATAGATACAATAGATATATTACATAGATATATATATATATATATATTACAATTACATAGATATACTACATAAATATATTAAAATTACATATATTACATAGATACAATACAATCACATAGATATATTACAATTACATAGATATATAATATTACAATTACAAAGATATATTACAATTACTTAGATATATTACATAGATACAATAGATATATTACATAGATATATATTACAATTACATAGATATAATACATAAATATACTACAATTACATATATTACATAGATACATTACAATTACATAGATATATTACAATTACACAGATATATTTATGTAATTGTAATACATCTATGTAATTGTAATGTATCTATGTAATATATCTATGTAATTGTAATATATCTATGTAATTATAATATAATATAATTCTAATATATTTATGTAATATATCTATGTAATATTACATAGATACAATTATATAGATACATAGATATATTACAATTACATAGATATATTACATTAACACAATTACATAGATATAATACAATTCCATAGATAATAAATAAATTACACCATTATATTACAATTACATAGATATATTACAATCACACAAATATATTACAATTACATAGATATATCTATGTAATTGTAATATATCTATGTAATTGTAATAAATATATTTATGTAATATATCTATGTAATTGTAATATATTTAAGTAATTCTAATATATTTGTGTAATACATTGTAATATATCTATGTAGTTGTAATTGTAATATACATGTAATTGTAATTGTAATATATTACAATAGATATATTACAATTACATATATGTAATGTATCTATGTAATTGTAATATATATATATATATCTATTTAATTGTAATATATCTATGTAATTTTAATATATCTATGTAATTCTATGTAATTGTAATATATCTATGTAATTGTAATATATTTATGTAATTGTAATATATCTATGTAATTGTAATATATTTATATAATGGTAATATATCTATGTAATTACAATTATATATCTATTACACATTCATATATTATACATAGATATATTACACATTCATATAATACATAGATAAATTATATATAGATATATTACAATTACATAGATTTATATTACAATTACATAGATTTATTACAATTACAAAAATATATTACATAGATATATTACAATTACATATATATATATTATAATTACATAGATATATTACAATTACATAGATATAAATGTAGTATATATTACATAGATATAGATAATTACAATTACATATATATTTATTACAATTACATTAATATATATCTATGTTACATAGATATATATTACTATTACATAGATATATTACAATTACATTGATATATTACAATTATAATTACATAGATATATTAAATACATGTAATATATAATGTTTTCGAATTACATTGATATATTAGAATTACATAGATACATTGGATATATATATATATATTACAATTACATAAATATATTAACATAGATATATTACACTAACATAGATATATTATAATTACATAAATATATTACAATTACATAGATATATTAAAATTACATATATTATTATAATTACATAGATATATTACAATTACATAGATATAATACATAAATAAACTACAATTACATAGATATATTACAATTACATAGATATATAATATTACAATTACAAGGATATATTATAATTACTTAGATATATTACATAGATACAATAGATATATTACATAGATATATATTACAATTACATAGATATAATACATAAATATACTACAATTACATATATTACATAGATACATTACAATTACATAGATATATTACAATTACATAGATATATTAATGTAATTGTAATAGATCTATGTAATTGTAATGTATCTATGTAATATATCTATGTAATTATAATATAATATAATTGTAATATATTTATGTAATATATCTATGTAATATTACATAGATACAATTATATAGATACATAGATATATTAAAATTACATAGATAATATATTACAATTAATAAATATATTAAAATTACATAGATATATTACATTAAGACAATTACATAGATATATCTATGTAACTGAAGTATATTTATGTAATTGTAATATATTTAAGTAATTGTAATATATCTATTTAATTGTAATACATCTATGTAATTGTAATATATATAAATATCTATGTAATTGTAATGTATCTATGTAATTGTAATAAATATATTTATGTAATATTACATAGATATATTACAATTACATAGATAAATATATACATGTAATATATCTTTGTAATTACATTATCTAATGATTTCAGTAATTCAAATGTATTCATGTAATATCTAATGTTTTCAATTATTTTTCTAATATTTTCAGTAATATATCTAATACAATTACAATTACACAGATACATTACAATTACATAGATATATTATAATTACATAGACGTATTACAATTACATAGATATTGTAACAACCGAGGTTACGTATAATCATGTAAAGTTAAATTCCGAAAATTTTAAGGACAAACTTGGAAAGTGGTAAGAAGTTATAAGTGAAGGAAATAAAAGAAGAAAGGATCAAATTGAACATATTAAAAAAGTTTAGGGGCTTAATGGTTATTTATAAAAAGTTGAGGGACCAATATGCAATTATACCAAAAACAAAACAAAATATCTCTTATATTCAAGTGATCTCCCGAAAACACTAGAAATTTTCCTTCTCTTCTTCAAGTGGCAGCCGGCCTCCCATCCTCCCTCTCTCTCAAAATTCTCTTCAAACAACTCCACCAAAAATCTCAACAACAATTACATCCAAGGTTAGTTTCTTGATAAATTCTTCTATTTCTTTAGATATTCTACTTGAGCATGCTAAGATTTTAGCTCCATAAACATGTTAAGGTCTGAAATCCATCTATTAAGTATGAATTTTACTCATTTTTGGTAAGAATTAAAAGGATTTGAAAGCATGAACAAGAAAATGGGAAGAAAAAACAAAACAGGGGAATTTGAGCATGCTTTCTGTTCGGATTTTCTGGGTTCGGCACAGCTGGGTTTGTATTTTTTTGATATTTTTCCTATAAACTAGACTTCAATATGAGAATTTTGGTTTTTGAATCACCCAAAACTGATAAGCGGTTAAAAAGATAAAATTCGATGAAGTTGGCTGTTCAGTGTGACCCCTGTTTCAGCATAGTTTCGGGATTTATCAAATTTGACCAAGATTTTGTTCTAATTGTCTAAGTTAGTTATTTTCTTCATAAATTAGACTTATTGGTACCAAACTCAAGTTATGATTTTATAATCTAGCTTGATAGTATGGAATTTATTGCTTAAGATAAATATAGTACTATTTATGGTTATGGATTATGAAAATCTCTAAGGCATGGAGTACTAGAAAGGAATTTGATAAGGACATGAATATGGAGTTGAATTATGGAGAAAATGGTTATGGAAATGATATTAAAAATTAAGGATATGTTGTTTTGAGTATGAGAACTTAGTATTGACCTTGAGGGAAGATTATGAGATTTAAGTTGAATTCATAAGTGTGTAATGCTTTGAGTATGTATAGATACTAATTATCGTTAATCTCTAGGCCACGTAGATCCGACGTCACCTGTGGATCCCGAAGTTTCAAGTCGAGGTGTACAGTGAGATCATCTCAAGGATTGTGAGTAGACGACAACTGTAGTTATTTGAAATTTCTTTAATTATAATTATATATTTTTTAGCATAATAATTATTTTACGTAATAAAGGTATATACGATATTTAATCATATGAATTGATTTATTATTAAAGTATTTTTATTTCAAAAAAATATTATATCGAATAAGTTGGTTGATTTATGAAATATGATTTTACATAGAATTTGACGTACATGGTTTTGGCTCCACCTGACTTAATGTATGAGATTATTTCCTTGACCGGAATACGGGAGCTGCGTGCTACGCCTTTGTGACGGGAGCCACCTCCAGAGTCCCTATTCCGTGATATTAGACCGGAATACGGGAGCTGTGTGCTACGCCTTTGTGGCGGGAGCCACCTCCAGAGTCCCCATTCCGTGATATTAGACTGGGGTATGGGAGCTGCGTGCTACGCCTTTGTGGTGGGAGCCACCTCCAGAGTCCCTATCCCGTTATATTTGCCTTTTGGGGGCACATCATAGTGACACATATGCCTTTGGGGCGTCTTATGGTGGTATTGGCCTTTGGGGCCGGCTACTAGTATGCCTACATGGATATTGCCTGGTTATTTCATGGATGTATTCTTATGCATGACAGTAAGTTGGAGCCCAATTATACGTAACTTGATTTACTTCAAAGATTTAATACATTGATTTAATATTATAATATTGTTATACATTTGAAAAGCTTGCTACGTCTTTGAATTACTCATTATGATTTTATTATTATTTATTTTGAAAATGTCAATTATGCTTTACAGATTACCATTATGGTTTTCACACGCTTTAAAAGTTGTCTACTCACTGAGATATTCATATATCTCACCTTTTCATATTCTAATTTTCAGGTGACAGTTAGGTGTTGGGATTGCAACCTTTCTCTATTCTCTGCTTCAAATAGTATTTTGACGTGGTGGACATCATATTAAAAATTTATTGAAGTCTTGATCTTTTGATGTTTTTATCTAGTAAACCTTGCTGAGATAGGTTTACTTTTGGATATATTGTATATATTTGAAGATATGAGACAATAGATCAATATATTTTGATTTGAACATAAATGGATCATGGATAATTTTTGAATATGTATGGATATATGTGATAATAGTATAGAGGAATATTGCTGGTTGAGGATATGAATTGAGTGTTATTTGCAGGAGGGTTATAGTTGAGATAGAAAGGAAACCCTGCCGGATTTTAGGTAGATTATCCGGACAGGGTGTTACAGATATATTATAATTACATAGATATATTATAATTACTTAGATATATTAGAATTGCATAGATATATATATTACAATTACATAAATATTACTATTACATATATATATATATATTACAATTACATAGATATATTACATAGATATATTACAATTACAAAAATATATTACAATTATATAGATATATTACATAGATATATATATATATATTACAATTACATAGATATATTACAATTATATAGATATATTACATAGATATATATATATATATATTACAATTACATAGATATATTACAATTACATAAATATCTATGTAATTGTAATATATTTGTGTAATTGTAATAAATGTATGTAAATGTAATATACACAAAATATATTACAATTACATACATATATTACAACTAAATAGATATATTACAATTACATAAATATATGCAATTACATAGATATATTATACAAATATATTACCAATTATATAAATATTTTACAATTACATAGATATATTACAATTACAGAAAACATTAGATACAGTCATATAATATTTTCAGTAATTCTAATATATCTATGTAAAAGTAAGTTTTCAGTAATTGTAATATATCTATGTAATTGTAATATATCTATGTAATATATCTATGTAATTGTAATATATTACATATGATATATTACAATTACATAGATATATTACATATAATATATTTATGTATATATTACAATTACAATTACATAGATATATTACTATTACATGTAATATATTACAATTACATAGATATATTACAATTGCATAGATATATTACATATGATTAATGAAATGTATATATTACAATTACAATTACATAGATATATTAGAATTACATAGATATATTACATATTAGAATTACATAGATATATTACATATCATTAATGTAATTATAATTGCATAGTTGTATTACAATTACATAAATATATTACAATTACATAAATATATTACAATTACACAAATATATTACAATTACATAGATATATTACAATTACATAGATATATCATAATTACATAGATATATTACAATTACAATTACATAGATACATTACTATTACATAGATATATTACAATTACATAGATATATTACAATTACATAGATACATTACTATTTCATAGATATATTATAATTACATAGATATATTTATGTATATATTACAATTACAATTACATAGATACATAGATATATTTATGTTTATATTACAATTACATAGATAGATAGATATATTTATGTATATATTACAATTACAATTACATAGATATATTACTATTACATGTAATATATTACAATTACATAGATATATTACTATTACATAGATATATAACAATTACAAATTGAATATATCTATGTAATTTTAATATATGTATGTATGTAATTGTAATATATCTATGTAATTGTAATATATCTATATAATTCTAATGTATCTATGTAATTGTTATATATCAATTTAATTCTAATGTTTTAAGTAATTGTAATATATCTATGTAATTGTAATATATCTATGTAATTGTAATGTATCTATATAATTGTAATATATCTATGTAATTCTAATGTTTTAAGTAATTGTAATATATCTATTTAATTGTAATATATTTAAGTAATTGTAATATATCTATGTAATTGTAATGTAATACAATAATTATGCAAATTCGAAAGCGAAGAAACTCTTCTTAAATTCTGCATAGATACATTACAATTAAACAAGTTACATAGATATATTACAATTACATTTATATATTAAACATAGATATATTACAATTACATAAACCACTTAAATAGATATATTTGATGCTGGTAGTGCTCCAAATTTGTCACCAATAATAAGGTCTTCAACTTCTAGTCATCAAGTTAATGAAAATGAAGATGGTAAACTACTTGATTATTTTATTCTTCTATATTGACTTCACTACTTAATTGCTTTTAATTGTATAATATTTATCAATTTTATGCAGATGCTGCTCCATAGGAATATTTAAGAGATTTGGATTGCTTATTTCACTTTATGTATTTGGATTGCTTATTTACTTTGTGTTTTCATAATTCTAATATATCTATGTAATGTAATTGTAATGTATCTATGCAATATATTAATTGTAATATATTTATGTAATGTATCTATGTAATATATCTATGTAATTGTAATATATGTAATTGTAATATCTAAGTCATTTTAATATATCTATGTAATATATCTATGTAATTGTAATATATCTATGTAATTGTAATGTATCTCAGTAATTGTAATATATCTATGTATAATATAAAAGATATTATAATTGCATAGATATATTACAATTACATAGATATATTATCGTTACATAGATATATATATTAGAATTACATAGATATATTACAATTACATAGATAATTGATAATGTATACATCTATGTAATTGTAGTATATCTATGTTATTGTAATATATATATGTCTATGTAATTGTAATATGTCTATGTTATTGTAATATATTTATGTAATATATCTATGTATCTATGTAATTGTAATATATCTATGTAATTATAATATATCTATGTAACTGTAGTATATCTATGTAATTGTAATATATATATATATATCTATGGAATTGTAAATATTACAATTACATAGATATTACAATTAAATAGATATATTACATAGATATATTACAATTACATATATATATATATATATTATAATTACATAAATATATTTATTACAATTACAGAGATATATTAGAATTACATAATTACAATTACATAGATATATTACTATGACATAGATATATCACATAGATACATTACAATTACATGGATATATTACAATTACAATTACATAGATATATTACAATTACATAGTTATATCTATGTAATTCTAATGTTTTAAGTAATTATAATATATCTATGTAATTGTAATATATTTTTCTAATTGTAATATATCTATGTAATAATATATCTATGTAATTGTAATATATCTATGTAATATATGTAATATATCTATTACATAGATATATTACTATAACATAGATATATTTTTGTGTAATTGTAATTATAATTGTAATATATACATATATTTATGTAATATATGTAATATATCTATGTAATTGTAATTGTAATATATATATCTATGTAATTGTAATATATCTATGTATAATATATCTATGTAATTGTAATATCTATGTAATTGTAATATATATATATATATATGTGTGTAATTGTAATATATCTATGTAATTGTAATATATATTACAATTACAATTACAAAGATATATTACAATTACATAGATATATGACAGTTACATAGATATATTTACAATTACATAAATATATTACAATTACTTAGATATATTATACATAGATATATTACATAGATATATTACAATTACATAGATATATTATACATAGATATATTACAATTACATAGATATATATTACAATTACAATTACATAAATATATTTTTGTATTTATAATATATCTATGTAATTGTAATTGTAACATATATATGTAATTGTAATAATATATCTATATAAATGTAATATATCTATATAATTGTAATATATTTTTCTAATTGTAATATATCTATGTAATAATATATCTATGTAATTGTAATATATCTATGTAATATATGTAATATATCTATTACATAGATATATTACTATAACATAGATATATTTTTGTGTAATTGTAATTATAATTGTAATATATACATATATTTATGTAATATATGTAATATATCTATGTAATTGTAATTGTAATATATATATCTATGTAATTGTAATATATCTATGTATAATATATCTATGTAATTGTAATATCTATGTAATTGTAATATATATATATATATATATGTGTGTAATTGTAATATATCTATGTAATTGTAATATATATTACAATTACAATTACAAAGATATATTACAATTACATAGATATATGACAGTTACATAGATATATTTACAATTACATAAATATATTACAATTACTTAGATATATTATACATAGATATATTACATAGATATATTACAATTACATAGATATATTATACATAGATATATTACAATTACATAGATATATATTACAATTACAATTACATAAATATATTTTTGTATTTATAATATATCTATGTAATTGTAATTGTAACATATATATGTAATTGTAATAATATATCTATATAAATGTAATATATCTATGTAATTGTAATATATTAGTTATTGTAATATATCTATGTAATTGTAATATATATATGTAATTGTAATATATCTATGTAATATTTTTAATTATGTAATTATAATATATCTATGTAATTGTAATATATAATTGTAATGTATCGATGTAATATATCTATGTAATTGTAATGTATCTATGTCATATATCTATGTAATTGTAATATATCTACGTAATATATCTATGTAATTGTAATATATCTATGTAACTGTAGTATATCTATGTAATTGTAATATATATACACAATGTATCTATGTAATTCTAATATATCAATGTATCTATGTGATTCTAACGTTTTCATAGATACAATTACATAAAACATTCAAATTACATAGATATATTAGATATGAATATATTACAATTACATAAATATATTACATAGATATATTACATAGATATATTACAACTACATAGATATATTACAATAACATAGATATATTCGTTATTGTAAAATATATATATGTAATTGTAATATATCTATGTAATATTACATAGATACATTATTAATTGTAATATATTTATGTAATTGTAATATATCTTTGTAATTGTAATGTATCAATGTAATATATCTATGTAATTGTAATATATCTATGCAATTGAAATACATCTATGTAATTGAAATACATCTACGTAATTGTAATATATCTATGTAATTATATACATGTAATATCTATGTAAACATTAGAATTACATAGATATATTACAATTACATAGATATATATTACAATTACAATTACCTAAATATATTTTTGTAATTATAATATATCTATGTAATATATATCTATGTAATTGTAATATATCTATGTATAATATATCTATGTAATTATAATATTCTATTTAATATATATATATATGTAATTGTAATATCTATGTAATTGTAATATATCTATGTGATTGTAATATATCTATGTAATTGTAATGTATGTATGTAATATATCTATGTAATTGGAATATATTTAATAGTGTTAATGTAATATATCTATATAATCGTAATATATCTATGTAATTGTAATTATAATATATCTATGTAGTTTTAATATATTTATGTAGTATATCTATGTATACATAGATCTATTTAATATATATATGTAATTGTAATATCTATGTAATTGTAATATATCTATGTGATTGTAATATATCTATGCAATTGTAATGTATGTATGTAATATATCTATGTAATTGGAATATATTTAATAGTGTTAATGTAATATATCTATATAATCGTAATATATCTATGTAATTGTAATTATAATATATCTATGTAGTTTTAATATATTTATGTAGTATATCTATGTATACATAGATATATTACAATTACTTAGATATAATTACATAAATATATTACAATTACTTAGATATAATTACATAAATATATTACAATTACATAGACATATTATAATTACATAGATACATTACAATTACATAGATATATTACATAGATATTACAATTACATAGATGTATTACAATTACATAGATGTATTTCAATTACATAGATAAATATTACAATTACATAGACATATTACATAGATATATTAGAATTAAATAGATATAAATATTTTATTAATTATTAAAATAATAATTTTGATATAAAAAAATTTGAGTAAATAATATTAATAAGCTAAAATTATGTAAAATAATATTAATAAAATAAATTAAGTAAATAATATATTATTAATTTTACATTAAAGGGTATTATTATCAATGAGCTATTTTTCTTTTCCATTCCTACATTCATATTAACCTACCAAACATACTAATAGAATGGAATAGCCATTGCCTTCTTAACATTGCAATAGACTTAATGATTAGAGAAAAAAGATTCATGCTTTGTTAATGTTTAACTGTTTAAGATATAGGTAATTTTAAAGAAAAAATTAGGAAATGATTGTAATAAAAAAACCTTGCTGTGCCATGCAATCTATATATAAGAGAATAATAGGTAACTATTTTGTTTGCACATATTTAAAATTATATTTATATTTTAATATATAAATTTTATTAATAATATTATTCTATATATTTTAATGAATCCCATCTTTTCTATATATTTTTGCCTAAAGCTTTTCCTTTTAAAGAACAAGTTAGATTATAATGGTAATATTACTTAGGACCAGATCAAGATATATTATAATTAAATAGATATATTACAATTACTAAAAACATGTATACATTAGATATATATTACAATTGTAATATATTTAAAAAATCTATGTAATATATATATACATTGGATATATATATATATATTACAATTACAGAAAAGCCTGATGTATTATCTGGACGGTCCGGGCGATCTGATCGATTCGATCGATTTGGGCGGTCCGGGCGATCAGGTCGATTCTGGTAGTCCAGTCGATCCGGTCGGTCCGAGCGATCCGATCGATCCGGACGGTCCGGTTGGTCAAGCCAAGCCAAGTCTAGCCTATAGCTTATAGCCTTTCAAAGTTGAGACGCCAAGGCTAGTCAAGTTTAGCCAAGCCAAGCCTAGCCTAGCCTAGCAGGTCGATCTAGGCGGTCCGGACAGTCCGGACGGTCTAGGCGCTCAGGTCAGTCTAGTCGGTCTGGGCGCTCCGGTCTAGCCAAGCCTATCCTATAGCCTATAGCCTTTCAAAGTTTAGACACCAAGGTTACATATATTACTACAATTACATAGATATATTACAATTACATAGATGTATTACAATTACATAGATATATTACAATTACATAGATATATTACAATTACTTAGATATATTACATAGATACAATAGATATATTACATAGATATATATATATATATATTACAATTACATAGATATACTACATAAATATATTAAAATTACATATATTACATAGATACATTACAATCACATAGATATATTACAATTACATAGATATATAATATTACAATTACAAAGATATATTACGATTACTTAGATATATTACATAGATACAATAGATATATTACATAGATATATATTACAATTACACAGATATAATACATAAATATACTACAATTACATATATTACATAGATACATTATAATTACATAGATATATTATAATTACATAGATATATTATAATTACATAGATGTATTCATGTTTTCAGTAATTCTAATATATTCATGTAATATCTAATGTTTTCAGTAATTCTAATATTTTCAGTAATATATCTAATACAGTAATTGTAATATATTTACAATTACATAGATATATTACTATTACATAGATAAATATATACATGTAATATATCTTTGTAATTACATTATCTAATGTTTTCAGTAATTCTAATGTATTCATGTAATATCTAATGTTTTCAGTAATTCTAATATTTTCAGTAATATATCTAATACAATTACAATTACATAGATATATTATAATTACATAGATGTATTACAATTACATAGATATGTTATAATTACATAGATATATTACAATTACTTAGATATATTAGAATTACATAGATATATATATTACAATTACATAGATATTATATATTACAATTACATAGATATATTACATAGATATATTACAATTACAAAAATATATTACAATTACAAAGATATATTACATAGATATATATATTACAATTATATAGATATATTTCAATTACATAGATGTATTACAATTACATAGATGTATTACAATTACATAAATATATTATTACAATTACATAGATATATTTCTATTACATTGATATATTATAATTACATAGATATATTACATAAAATTAGATAGATATGATTACAGAGATAATATATCTTTGTAGTTGTAATATATCTATGTAATTGTAATATATTTATGTAATATATCTATGTAATATTACATAGATACATTATTGATTGTAATATATATATATATGTAATTGTAATATATCTATGTAATTGTAATGTATCTATGTAATATATCTATGTAATTGTAATATATCTATGTAACTGTAGTATATCTATGTAATTGTAATTGTAATATATATATATATATCCAATGTATCTATGTAATTCTAATATATCAATGTAATTCGAAAACATTATATATTACATGTATTTTAATATATCTAATGTGTAATTGTAATGTATCTATGTAATTGTAATGTATCTATGTTACTGAAAACTTTAGATATATTATTGTAATGTATCTATGTAATTATAATGTATCTATGTAATTGTAATATATCTATGTAATAGTAATATATCTATGTAATTGTAATATATCTATATACTTGTAATATATTTATGTAATATAAATATCTATGTAATTGTAATTGTAATATATTTGTGTAATTGTAATAAATGTATGTAAATGTAATATGTACACAAATATATTACAATTACATACATATATTACAACTAAATAGATATATTACAATTACATAAATATATGCAATTACATAGATATATTATACAAATATATTACCAATTATATAAATATTTTACAATTACAGAAAACATTAGATATAGTCATATAATATTTTCAGTAATTCTAATATATCTATGTAAATGTAAGTTTTCAGTAATTGTAATATATCTATGTAATTACTGAATACAAATATATTACAATTACAATTATATCTATGTAATTGTAATATATCTTTGTAATTGTAATATATCTATGTAATTGTAATATATACATAAATATATGTATGTATCTATGTAATTGTAATATATCTATGTAATTGTAATATATTACATATGATATATTACAATTACATAGATATATTACATATAATATATTTATGTATATATTACAATTACATAGATACATAGATATATTTATGTATATATTTCAATTACAATTACAAAGATATATTACTATTACATGTAATATATTACAATTACATAAATATATTACAATTGCATAGATATATTACATATGATTAATGAAATGTATATATTACAATTACAATTACATAGATATATTAGAATTACATAGATATATTACATATGATTAATGTAATTATAATTGCATAGTTGTATTACAATTACATAGATATATTACAATTACATAAATATATTACAATTACACAAAAATATTACAATTACATAGATATATTATAATTACATAGATATATTATAATTACATAGATATATTACAATAACATAGATATATTACATAGATGTATTATAATTACATAGATATATTACAATTACAATTACATAGATATATTACTATTACATGTAATATATTACAATTACATAGATATATATTACTATTACATAGATATATTAGAATTACATAGATATATTACAGTTACATAGATATATTACTATTACATAGATATATAACAATTACATATTGAATATATCTATGTAATTTTAATATATGTATGTAATTGTAATATATCTATCTATGTATGTAATTGTAATATATCTATGTAATTGTAATATATCTATATAATTCTAATGTATCTATGTAATTGTTATATATCAATTTATTTCTAATGTTTTAAGTAATTGTAATATATCTATGTAATTGTAATATATCTATGTAATTCTAATGTATCTATATAATTGTAATATATCTATGTAATTCTAATGTTTTAAGTAATTGTAATATATCTATGTAATTGTAATATATTTAAGTAATTGTAATATATCTATGTAATTGTAATGTAATACAATAATTATTCAAATTCGAAAGCGAAGAAACTCTTCTTAAATTCTGCATAGATACATTACAATTAAACAAGTTACATAGATATATTACAATTACATATATATATTAAACATAATAATATTACAATTACATAAACCACTTAAATAGATATATTTAATGCTGCTAGTGCTGCAAATTTGTCACCAATAGTAAGGTCTTCAACTTCTAGTCATCAAGTTAATGAAAATGAAGATGGTAAACTACTTGATTATTTTATTCTTCTATATTGACTTCACTACATAATTGCTTTTAATTGTATAATATTTGTCAATTTTATGCAGATGCTGCTCCATAGGAATATTTAAGAGATCTGGATAGCTTATTTCACTTTATGTATTTGGATTGCTTATTTACTTTGTGTTTGGATTGCTAATTTTCAATTTTAAGACTGTATTATGACTTTAGCTTGCGACTTCTATTTAGCTTGTAAAAGTTATATAATTAACAGAATTTATTTGTAATTTTATTTTTAATATTATGAAATATTTTGTACTTTCTTATAATGGTTTTTTTATATGAAATATCTTGTATTAAATTATAAATATATCAATATTAGTAATTGAAAAATAAGATAAAATTTTATTTTTACCGACGCTCGGACCTCTATACTGACAGTTCATATAACAACAAAAAATGTATAGTATACTGACGGAGTAATCCGTTAGTAAATTTACGACAAACTGTCGCTATAGGTTAATTGTATATTTTACATTTTAATCTATACCGACGATGCAACAAAAAAAAAAAAACCGTCGGTATATTTATATCTATGGTATCTATACCGACGGATACAAAAGCTGTCGGTATAGATACGATATCTATACCTACTGATACAAAAGCCGTCGGTATAGATGCGATATCTATACCGACGGATACAAAAGCCGTTGGTATAGATACGGTATCTATACCTACGGATTCAAAAGCCATCGGTATAGATGCGGTACCTATATTGACGGATACAAAATCCGTCGGTATAGGTAAAAGCAAAAGGGGCTACCCCAACGTAGGATATACCGATGGTAGTAACATTAGTGACGTCTAAAACCGTCGGTATAGGTTATACATCCTATTCCGACGGTCACCTTTTCCGTCGGTATAGGTCTATACCGACGAGGGTTTTACCGTCGCTTAATTTTTTGTCGGAATAGTCATTTTGACCGTCGGTATAGGGTTTTAGGACTTTTAGCGATGGATTTTGGAGTTTTACCAACACTTTTTGGACCGTCACTATATAGAAATTTGTTTGTAGTGTAGATATACTACAGTTACATAGATATATTACAATTACATAGATATATTACAATGTATTACACAAATATATTACAATTACTTAAATATATTACAATTACATAGATATATTACAATTACGTATATATATTACAATTACATAGATATATTTACAATTACATAGATATGTAATTGTAATATACAATTACATAGATATATTACATAGATACTTTACAATTACATAGATATATTACATAGATATTACAATTGCATAGATATATTACAATTAGATAAATATATTACAATTACATAAATATATTACAATTCATAATGTATCTATGTAATATTACATAGATATATTACATAAATATATTTATTACAGTTACACATTAGATATATTATAATTACAATTGCATAGATATATATTACAATTACATAGACATATTACAATTACATAGATACATTACAATTACATAGATATATTACATAGATTTCTATGTAATATAATTGTACTACGTAAATATATCAATGTAATTGTAATATATCTATGTAATATATTTATGTAATTGTAATAATATATCTATGTAATTGTATATATTCCCAGTTTTTACTTTTAATTCATGCTTTCCAAAATTGTTTTCAAACAATCACAAAGTATTTTGGTTTTAGAATATTTAATTTGACATATTTTCCTAAGGTTGTCGGATATCTTTTTAGATATACGGATTTCCTTAATTAAAGGAAAAAATACATTTTCATGGATTGCATTTTCATATTCATGCATTTTTATATAATATGTGATTTTTGCTATGATAATTTCTATGATATTGTTATGATTTTAAGTTATGTTATATTGTTTAATATATGATTTGGAATATTTCATGATATCCTATGCTTTTTATTTAGTTATTCTTTTTGTCATATTATTTAGCATATACTATGTTCATGCATTATTATTTTCATTTTTATTTTCATGCATATTATATGATAGCATTATTTTATATTTTATGTCATTTAAATTATATGCCATATCATCCATATTTGCCATGTCATTTAAATTTTGTGCATCTCATATAGAATATACTATGTTACCTAGGTCATTTCATTTTATTTATAATATGAAATATAACTTAGGATATTTCATTTCATTTAGAATATGCTAAGGCATTTATTTCATTTCATTTAGAATATGCTAAGGCATTTACATTATATCATATCATTTAGGAAGCATTATATTATTTAGATTTTTTCTATGTCATTTTATTATGTCATGCATATACATTCATATCTTTTAAAATGTTTTCAAAAGGATAATGATTTTTCAATAAAAAATAAAGATATTCCCGAGTTAAAATAATTCATGAGTTCTCTACCGGGTTTGCTGGAGAGAATATCATCAATTATCATTAATAAAGGAATATCATTCTTTCAAAAAAAAGAGAATGATTCGGAACGTTTTCCAAAACTAATAAAAATTTCTATATTTTGCCACGTTTGTTGGGGAATATAGGAAAATTTTGAATTTATAAATTCCGGATCATTTTCAATTAAAAATGGAATTATTTTTCTTTAAATTGGGAATTAACTTGAAATACTAAATTTAAAACCAACTTTTTACCGAGATTTGAGATAACACACGATTAATAAGGTACCGATTTATACGGGCGTTGTGGGGGTGCTAATCCTTCCCCGCACGTAACCGACTCCCGAACCCGTTTCTTTGATTTCTCTGGTTTATAACGCAGACTTGAAATTGGTTTTCAAAATGTTTTAATTAATTTTTAAAATATTTTATAAAACCGGTTTTAATAGGTGGCCGATCACACCTAGCTAAAAAAGATTGGTGACGACTCATGTCTTTTTCAAGGTCATTTTCAAAACCTTCATTTTTCTAGAGGAATTAAGTTGACTTTTCCTCGGTTTATTTTAAATGTCACGCTTAACGAATAATAAAGTCTTGCGATGAGACTCGTTATTTTTTAGGTTGCGACAGCTTGGCGACTCCGCTGGGGACACTAGAGAGTCAGGCCTAGAATTAGTCATATGTTATCAAAGTCTCGGTTTTGTTGGTTTAATTGGTATTTAATTTTAATTCCCATATTTTTAAAAAATTAAGAATAATTTAAAAAAAATAATAAAATGTTTTTAAATATGTCCATATTCATGTGCATACATATTATAATTGTTCTCTGGTTATTTTGGTGCATATATTTATTTATTGATTAATTGATGATTTATGTTGTTTAATCTTGTTGGGGCATTTAGAATAAGGGGTGTAGAATAGGTGGTGACAGGTTTGTTTTGTTCCTCCGCACACACTGTATTTGCATTTGCATATCATGAATCCTATACCCGGGTTCCGTCCTTTTAAGTGGGAGTAAAGTAACTAAGCCTTCGTGATTGATCCTCCGTATGGGCTAGTGAAACACTTTCGGAGTATAAAGTACCTAATGCCTTCGTGATAATCCTTCGTATGGGCATAGGAAAATATACTCTAACGAATCGAACTCGCTTTTATCGGGGTGCCTTACTAGCCTTCACCGGCGACAGTGAGGAACAATTCGGGGCCTTAGAACCGATTCACCCTAATATAGTGAACCTAGGCGAAGCCATGCCGGATTTCCGTTAGATATACCGAAAATAGGAACACCTGGAGGGACATTTCTAAACCTTTTGTTACCTATTTTACACTCCGAATAAGTGTGGTAGATCGGGCAACGATGTACGTACATCGCCCGTAATAAATGTGATACTCCACCTCGAAGGCATCGTGATGCTGATGGAGACTCAATTAAGAGTTGTAAACCCAAGTGCAGGTTATGTTCAAGTAATAAATTCTCGGGTGTCCGAGGTCGAACCACAGGGAAGCGTATTAGTAAGTATAAGTTTATAAATATATAAGAAAAAGAAAGTAAACAAGATATTAGGGAATCAACAACAAAACAAGATAAACAAGATATTAGAGAACAAAATAAACAAAATAACATAAAAGAAATTAAACAAGATATAAAAAACAATAAGAAAAGATGTTGAGGTTAGAGAATCCACTCTTGGTGTTATGCTAAGATTAATCTTGTTTTATTACACAATTGAAATCCACACATAAAGGAGGTTCCAATCGGAAGGTTTAGCAATTCAGTCCAAATTGTCCAACGTCCATAGCATATGATATTATGTTCATTTGGTGTCCTCAAAACTCATAAAAAGAGTCCAAGCATTCCTTATGCCAAGGTATATGTCTACAACAAATCAAGGTTATGAAACCAAGCATTTATTGTGCCATTTTCATTGTCAATAATGAATCAAGATCTCTACTTTGCAAGTATGATTTTAAACCAAAAGAAAATATTATCTATACTAGTGTTTATAAATGATGATTCATTTTAGCTCATGTTTAAGAGACTAACCTTAGCATTTACCAAGAGCTTCACCTCATCACCTCAACAATATGATTAGCAACACATACTAAAAATGAAAAGAAATGTAAGAAGAAAAAGAAAACTAGAGAAAGGAAAGAAAAAGAAAACTTAGAGAATTTTATTACAATGGCTAATATCCTACCAATGTATATTCATGTATCCCAATACTCATCCAAGGCCCTCTATTTATACACATTTTGGAGGGCTAAATGACAAGAGACAAGCTTTACAAATTTCAAAGGTAGGTATAATAGGTGGGTGCATTTTTCTAACAATTTTCGTCATATTGTATGACAATTCTGATCAGCCAGCTTGATGGTCGATTTTGTCAATGTTGGAGGCTCGATCTGATAAAATGGTCTTCTAGAAAAATATACCCCTATCAGTTACGGATCCATAGCCGTTGGAATCAGATCATTTGCGCACGTGGATCGGAAGATATGGTCAAAATACCAAAACGGTGCAGAACAGACGTCATTGCACATCAGCCAACTTGATGGTCGATTTCGCTAGGGAAAACGACTCCGTTTCAAGAAGTGTAAAACATGAAAAAGATAGATATGCCTCTTAGCTTTGCAGGGATACAAAGTTCAGCCTTATTTCTTCAGTGAAACTCAAGATATAGCTGATATGGCAAAAGGTGTCGGAACTGGAACTGAACTGGATTTGCCCTTAATACTAGTAATCTGAAATCACTCAAAGAAACTTGTGAAAAACACCAAATTACATAAAAATATAAAAGATCATAAACACAATTAGACTAAACAATAATAACTCGTATTTGACACAAAACAATAATAAAACATAACTAAAAACTATATAATTATACGAGTTATCACACCCCCATACTTAGATTGTTGCTAGTCCCTAGCAACGACTCAATAAAAATAAAATAAGAAAATCTAATCTAATCCATTTTCGTAGGAAATCACGGTGGCACTTAGCATGTGACACAAGCCTTTAAACCCCTAGGTGTCCCTAGTGGACGAGTTTAGTCTCGTGAGGGTTTACTAGGACGATACCCACAAACATTGAAGAAATAAGAAAAACTAAAAATAATAATTATAACTAATCCTTCCAATATAAATTAGAGATAATCATTGGACAAGTCTTAAAAACTAATCAATAGCTTAAAGAAATTCACAAAAAATCTTGCTTGAATGTAAATAGTTTGAGTTAAGCCAATAATAACATAACATATTTCAATCAAAATAGTGTATATTCAAACTTAATCTCAACTTCTCACATGGGATACTCTCTTGATTTTCACTCTTTAAAGTAGTGGTAAAGTGTTTACACTCAATCAATCTCATGAAAACACTTCTACCATATGCTTGCTTGTCCACCTATTCTCCACTATTTAGATCATACAACTTCATAAATCAAGAGGTCTTTATTCAAGGTTGTAATGGGGCCAAAGGGTTATAATGTGGTTAAAGAACAAAAGGATAAAGATATCACAAAGGTTCCAAAGAGTTCATAGATTTTAGAGACATAATAAGATCATACAAATAAAACTTCTCAAAACTCTTATAAAGCACATAATAACATAGGCTAAATATTCATGTTGAGCCTTTGCATCATTCTAACCAACTTTGTAACATCTTTTTCTAGAAGTTCAAGAGAAGATTTTTTTTTTTTTTTTTTTTTTTTTAATATGGGAATGTATTTGACAATGATCCCTTTCTTTTTCTCTTGACTTTTTCTTTTCTTTTCTTCCCCCACACTTATCTTTTGTTTCTAACCCAAATTTTCAAATAAAAATATCCCTTGTTTTTTTGCAATATGTCTCAAAATATAAAATTCATCTTTAGAACAAGGGTAAGGATATAAGTATATTTAGGCTAGGTGTAAGTTGTGGTTACCAATAAAACATCATATTTAATGTAGGCTCAAATTGGCTCACTAGTGGGGATGTTCTCGTAGAACATTAATAATGGATGGCTGTTTGGCTCTGGTTATAATCCTAATGCCTCTATCATATTCATGTTGTCACATGTATCAATATAGTCTCAAACGGTTTAAAGCAAGTTCTAGAGAATCATGTAATCATAAGAGCACTCAAGAAAGAAATTAGATTGATTTGTATAATGCATCAATCATTATAGGCTCAAAAACTCACAAAGATGATTATACAAGTCAGATTAAGTCTAAACATGCTTCTTTCTCAATCAACATATCATATTAACATTGGCTCATAAAAAGGTTGACATCAAGCTCAATTCTCATGAAAATCTTCTCACTAATAAATCTGTTTTAGACTTATGCAATTCATATCTCATCATTGTATTGAAAGTAACTAAAAAAAACACACTAAGTCTAAACATGCTTTTTTTTTTTGTTTTTTTGTTTTTTTGTTTTTTTTTTGTTTTGTTTTTTTTTTTTGTTTTTTTTTTTGTTTTTTTGAAGAAGAAGATTAAATCAAACTGACAAGGTATGTCTCAAGTCTCCCTTACTCAGACCTTGTTCAGAATGAATACTTCTAAATGTCTTAAAACACAACAATTTTTTTTTTTTTTAGCAAAATATGTCCCTTACCCCCTACTAAAATATGACATTGTCCCCAATGTCAAATTTTAAAGGTAGAATTTAGGAGATATTACCTGCAGAGGTTGCTAACCACTTATTATAACTGAGACACAACAAACAAAATGTTAGATAATGTCGCCGAAAGTGTATTTGACCTGTTAACCTAACAAAAGATTTTTGCGTGATTTCAGGAAGAAAATCAAAAAGAGAAGAGAAATCAACCGTAAAAGACCAATGCAAAAAATACGAGAATAATTACACAAATCGAACAACACGTAAATTAAACCGAAATGAAATTATTGCAAATCAAACCAAAAGCTGAGAAGTCATTTATTGTAGTTGTGATTGTGGCTCACATCTTCCTCTGGTTTTACGTCCAGAAACGGCTTAAACGCCTTCTATGAGTCGAGGATATGCTTCCCATCCAGTTTTCTTACAAGCTGGCAAACAGGGTCTTTTAACATCAGATTCCCAAGATGTTGCCATTCCTTTTGGAATTGCGACCATAAATCAAGAATTTCTCTTTGTACGTCTCCACTAGGATGCGTCTCAAGAGAAAGTTGGATATTACCCAAATTCTCCTTACTCAGTCCATCCTTAATGAATTCAATTTTATCATCTCGATTAGAGGACGGAATCCCAATAGAACGACATTTACCGTTACACGTCCATCGTGCACATTTGTGGCAATTTGAACTCATGCGCTTTGCTCGTCGCTTCTTTGCATAAGTGCTTCTACCTGTACCTGGTAAATGCAAAACAGGAAGATATTCATCTTCACGTACCTTGGCTTCAATTATCCAACGTATGTCTTCAGGAATCCCTTTGTGCATAAGCATTCTTAATCTTTCAAATCGAACTTGGTAAAGCTTCAGTAAAATATTTCGAGGAAAAGGAGGAAATCGTTTCTGCAATCTTTTGAGAATATCATCCATCTTGAAAAAAATGAAAAAGAAATTGAGAGAGAAATTTATATACAATATCAGTTTTGTGGGTAGCTGATGGGACCGACTTAAAAAATCACGGAGTACCGTTATCCGCCATTTAACCGGGGTTAAAATAAAAAAAATGTATTTTTTTTTTTAAGATTAGTAAAAATTATATTTACATCTAGTTATTTTCAAAACAAGGATCAGAAAGAAAAACAACCTCTTCTTGAGTAACATGATTTTCCAAAAAGAGTTTGAGGCTTTGTCCATTTACCTTGAATACGTTACCATTTTTAGGATTCTCAATGTCAACTGCTCCATAATGATACACATGCTTAACCACAAATGGGTCAGTCCATCTTGATCTCAACTTACCAGGAAATATGTGAAGTCTAGAATTATAAAGTAGAACTTTTTGCCCAACATCAAATGATTTTCTTGAAATTAACTTGTCATGAAAGGCTTTAGTTCTTTCTTTATGAATTTTAGAATTCTCATATGCATCTTTGAATAAAGTTGGCCAGTAAAATCCACACTGTAAAATTTTTGCAGCAGTTTTCTTTGATGAAAAATGACCACCACATGCCTCGGAATGACAAAACTTAATTACACTACTTACCTCATTGTCGGGAATGCATCTTCGAAAAATCTGATCAGGACAATATTTGAACAAGTAAGGGTCATCCCAATAGAACTTCTTTACCTCATTCAGAAACTTCCTTTTATCTTGGGTGCTCCATTGAGAAGGAATTTTTCCCAAAAAGGAATATTTTAGCTCGGATGGCAATGGATTTAAATCCAGCTTGGGCGGTTCAATAGTTGATGGTACAGTGACATTTGTGAGTGATGGGAGTTCCTCAAACTTTTGTTTCCAACGATGCTTATCCTGAAAAGAATTTAACAAAGAATCAGTGTGTGAAATTTCTGAAGCATTATCAAACTCACATTCAATTAAATAAGCTTCTAAAAGATCATGGAATGTGGTAGTGGTGAGATGTTCATGAACAAGTTCTTCAATGAAATCCACTTCATGTACTTCTGAATCATCACCAGGTTGCTTGCAAATGTTGAACACATTTAATTCTAAAGTCATATTTCCAAAAGAAATGTTCAACATACCATTCCTGCAATTTATCAGAGCATTAGAAGTTGCAAGAAATGGACGGCCTAATATAACAGGAATTTGAACATTTGGATTTGAAACAGGATGTGTGTCCAAAACAATAAAATCAACAGGGAAGTAAAAATTATCAATTTGAACCAAAACATCTTCAACTATCCCTCGAGGAATTTTTACAGAACGATCAGCTAGTTGAAGTGTAACAGGTGTTTCCTTGAGTTCACCTAAACCTAACTGTTGATAAACAGAAAAAGGCAAAAGATTAACACTAGCACCAAGATCAAGCAATGCACGTTCTATTCTAGTGTTTCCAATGATGCATGAGATTGTTGGACATCCAGGATCTTTGAATTTTGGTGGAGTAAGATGCTGAATGATTGAGCTCACACTTTCCGTCAGAAATGCTTTCTTTTGTACATTATGTTTCCTTTTAACTGTGCACATGTCCTTCAAAAATTTAGCATAAGATGGAACTTGTTTGATTGCATCCAATAAAGGAATGTTAATCTTAACTTGTTTGAAAAGTTCATAAATTTCTGCATTTTGATTCAAATTCTTTATTGTTTGCAACCTTTGAGGAAAAGGAGCAGGATGCATACCTTTTTCTTTGTCCAAATTTTCAAGAAGTTCAGACTTACCATCATCCTTACCATTACTTTTCGGAGGGGAAGGAGGATCTTGGTCTTTTGATGGAATGTTTTTGTCAATTGCCTTTCCACTTCGAAGAGTTGTGATAGAACTGGCATTTTCCTGTTGAGTTTCATTGGAGCAAGAAACAAGACATTGAGTAGAAGGGTTAGGCTGAGGTTGAGCAGGAAACTTACCTTTTTCTTGAGTGCGTAATGAAGCTGTCAATGTGGACAAGGTGTTTTTGATCTCATTGATGTCCTGTGAAGTCCGGTTATTCACATTTGCTTGTGTTTGCATGAATGCTTGCAATGTCTCTTCCAAGGTTTGTACACGTGAAGGTTGATAGGAAAAAGTGTTGCCCGGCTTTTGAGATTGTGGTACCTGAACATGATTATTATTCCGCCAACTGAAGTTGGGATGACTTCTCCATTCAGGGTTATACGTTTCAGAGTAAGGAGAAGGAAAAGGCTTTTTAAATGTGTTTATGGAATTTACTTGATCATGCAACGCTTCTTTAAGAATGGGAATGTTTGGACATTCAGAAGTGGGGTGTCCCATGATTTCACAAATTCCACAACTTTCTTCATTTTTAACCGTTTTGACTTCTTTTACTTCTCTAAGTTCCATGGCTTCAATCTTTCTAGCCAAATTAGCTACTTTAGCTTTTATCTCATCTTCTTGACTAAAATGATATTTACCTCTGTTAGAAACAAGATTAGATCTATTGAAACTTTCAGAGGAATTATCTGTGTGCCAGGCTTGAGAGTTATCTGCCAAATGGTCTAGGTAGTCAAAGGCTTCTTCAGGTTCTTTTTCTAGAAACTCACCGTTACACATTGTTTCAACAAATTGTTTAGTTTCGGGAGTTAAACTTTCATAAAAGAAACTAATAAGACGCCATTTTTCAAAACCATGATGTGGACAAGAACTTAACAAATCTTTAAAACGCTCCCAGCACTGAAAAAATGCTTCATTTTGATTTTGATTGAAATTTTGAATCTGTCTTTTCAAAGCAGTAGTTTTATGTGCTGGGAAAAATTTCTTTAGAAACTCAGTTTGTAATTCTTGCCATGTGCCAATTGACCTTGGTTTTAAATTATGAAGCCAAATTTTTGCTTTATCTTTTAAAGAAAAAGGAAATAATTTTAGCTTGACAATTTCATTTGTACATTGTTGGTCATTAAAGGTGACACATACATCTTCGAAGTCTTTTAGAAACGAGTAAGCACTTTCCGATTCTAACGCATGAAAATTTGGAAGCAAAGCTATCATACCTGGTTTAAAACGAAAGTTGTTCGCATTGAGAGGAAAAATAAAACAAGAGGGTGATGAGCTTCGAGTTGGTTGCAAGTAGTCATGCATGGTGCGTACTTGTCTGTTCTCATCTTCAGCATGAACACTTTCATTGTCAGCCATGGTAGGAGTTGTATTAGAAAGATTACCTGAAAAAGTTTCACAATAAAATCTAACTAAACAACGAGATCTAAAATCACGTCGCCAAACAAGCATAAAACAAAGTTAATATACAGATTAGGCGGTATAACCAGCCAATAGAAATAAAACAAAGTTAATATACAATATAAATATAAATATATAGAAAATTAGGCGGTATAACCAGCCAATAAAAATAAATATAGGCGGTATAACCAGCCAATAAAAATAAATATACTTATAAACTTATATACTTAGTATTGCCTCCCCGGCAACGGCGCCAAAAACTTGATAGAAACTCAATTAAGAGTTGTAAACCCAAGTGCAGGTTATGTTCAAGTAATAAATTCTCGGGTGTCCGAGGTCGAACCACAGGGAAGCGTATTAGTAAGTATAAGTTTATAAATATATAAGAAAAAGAAAGTAAACAAGATATTAGGGAATCAACAACAAAACAAGATAAACAAGATATTAGAGAACAAAATAAACAAAATAACATAAAAGAAATTAAACAAGATATAAAAAACAATAAGAAAAGATGTTGAGGTTAGAGAATCCACTCTTGGTGTTATGCTAAGATTAATCTTGTTTTATTACACAATTGAAATCCACACATAAAGGAGGTTCCAATCGGAAGGTTTAGCAATTCAGTCCAAATTGTCCAACGTCCATAGCATATGATATTATGTTCATTTGGTGTCCTCAAAACTCATAAAAAGAGTCCAAGCATTCCTTATGCCAAGGTATATGTCTACAACAAATCAAGGTTATGAAACCAAGCATTTATTGTGCCATTTTCATTGTCAATAATGAATCAAGATCTCTACTTTGCAAGTATGATTTTAAACCAAAAGAAAATATTATCTATACTAGTGTTTATAAATGATGATTCATTTTAGCTCATGTTTAAGAGACTAACCTTAGCATTTACCAAGAGCTTCACCTCATCACCTCAACAATATGATTAGCAACACATACTAAAAATGAAAAGAAATGTAAGAAGAAAAAGAAAACTAGAGAAAGGAAAGAAAAAGAAAACTTAGAGAATTTTATTACAATGGCTAATATCCTACCAATGTATATTCATGTATCCCAATACTCATCCAAGGCCCTCTATTTATACACATTTTGGAGGGCTAAATGACAAGAGACAAGCTTTACAAATTTCAAAGGTAGGTATAATAGGTGGGTGCATTTTTCTAACAATTTTCGTCATATTGTATGACAATTCTGATCAGCCAGCTTGATGGTCGATTTTGTCAATGTTGGAGGCTCGATCTGATAAAATGGTCTTCTAGAAAAATATACCCCTATCAGTTACGGATCCATAGCCGTTGGAATCAGATCATTTGCGCACGTGGATCGGAAGATATGGTCAAAATACCAAAACGGTGCAGAACAGACGTCATTGCACATCAGCCAACTTGATGGTCGATTTCGCTAGGGAAAACGACTCCGTTTCAAGAAGTGTAAAACATGAAAAAGATAGATATGCCTCTTAGCTTTGCAGGGATACAAAGTTCAGCCTTATTGCTTCAGTGAAACTCAAGATATAGCTGATATGGCAAAAGGTGTCGGAACTGGAACTGAACTGGATTTGCCCTTAATACTAGTAATCTGAAATCACTCAAAGAAACTTGTGAAAAACACCAAATTACATAAAAATATAAAAGATCATAAACACAATTAGACTAAACAATAATAACTCGTATTTGACACAAAACAATAATAAAACATAACTAAAAACTATATAATTATACGAGTTATCAGATGCCTAAATAAGCAAATATTGTTGGGGCAGATGTTCATTAGCTGTTTAAAAAAAAAAAAAAATCCATTTTCAAACATTTTTGCATGTTGCACATTTCATGCATGTGTGAATAGAGCATGTACATTTTTGGTTGTATTATTGATCTCATTCTTTGCAATAAACAGTTGGTAATTTCATTTGATAATTTCATAAAACCGATAGTCTCACATGAACATTTGAACATTATACCATAGTAGGATCCACTACCCCGAAATTCTTTTGAAAATAATATGGTTGGTTTTTCATAAAAAAGAACATATTTAAAAAAAAAAAAATCATAAATTTGGAGGCAAATCTTGCATAATGAGATTTTTGAATAATCAATATTTAGGTCCCACCAATCATTGGTTAATTTATTTGTATCATTTTGACATCATGCCACAGTCCTAACATGCATGGTTCTTCATTGTAGAATACATTTGTGATATACATGGTCATTATTTGTACCTACCTTTGTATTAATTCATTTATTCTTAGCATGTATCATTTTGACATCATAGCATGCATGGTTCTTCATTGTAGAATACATTTGTGATATACATGGTCATTCTTTGTATCTACCTTGGTATTAATTCATTTATTCTCCGCATGTATTCATTTTGACATCATAACATGCATGGTCATTAGTTGTAGAATACATACATGGTCATTATTTGTATATACTTGTGCATCAATTTATTCATTTTTTTAAATGCATCATGTTGGCATTAGATTGCATCCATAGAATACATAGTCATCATAATTTCTCTACATATGTTCATGCATTAATCATCAGTATATTCATGCACATAGGAATAGAGCATGTACATTCATAATTGTATTCTTAATCTCGTGACATTTCCATTTGCATGAAAGGAGTTCGAGATATAAGGAATGAATCGGAGGAACGATTGGGTGTTTTGGAACGCAACCAAGATGAATGTAGACATGAAATCCTGGAAGTGAAAGAAAAACTTGCCAAATTGCTGAAAATGGTTGAGGATATGGGTAAAAGTAAAAAGGAACTTTCTCAGGGCTCAGTATTGTCTTCGGATCAACCAAAACCATTAGGTCCAGAACATACAATCCTTGCTGGATCCTGCACTTGTCAATGCCACAAAGGTTGCAATCCTGATGAAATTATGGACAAAATCGTGAAAATGATTAAACCTGAGAGCCTGATACCAAATATAGAAACCTTGTATCTTGTACCATACCTGCAAACTGTTCTAGGTCCAAACCAGTATCCCCACCCTACTATGGTCCAATCGTCCATTGGGATGACCACTACGGGATTCCTGAATCCCACTCCATCACCAACAACTGCCAGTTCATACTATTTCCCTCATCAATCACCTTATCCAGTATCTGGGGTAGGAACCTCGAGCTATGTACAACCTCCAAAGGCCCCGTGTCCAAATCCATACCCTTACCATGCGTTTCCGCCACATCTCCATGTAAACACTCCGGTTCGGATCTTAGTGCCACCACCAAGTGCCCCAACTCCTAGGCTCAGTGTGACTAAGAAACGACAAAGGCCTTTTGATCCCCTTCCAATTAGCTACCGAGAGCTTCTCCCTATACTGATCCAAAATCACATGGTTGCCTGTATCCCATTGAAACCCCTGTTACCACCATGTCCAAATGGGTATAATCCAAATGCAAGATGTGATTATCACTGTGGAATTGTTGGCCATAACATTGAAGACTGTATAGCATTCAAAAAGAAAGTGCAAACTCTTATAAATGCTAAGTGGTTGGATCCAACGACACTGATTGATAAAGGACTAGGAAAGCGCCATTAGGATTGGGAGATTTACAGCATTGAGGTGGAAAGACTTTGGTCTTATATGATGTAATAGGATTTTACTTTTTCAATAGCCGGCTCTTATAGCCTTAGGATGCTAGGAAGAATAAAGTGCTTGTAAAGACAATTTTAACCACTGTTCGAATTTTGTAAAACATGGTTTATACCATTGTGAATGTTGATATGGGAATGAATTGATTATGTTTCAAATTTATGAGAGGTTGATGATTAAGTTCCTCCAATTTTTATTTCCTCCGTAATATCTTCCCTTTTTGCATTTTGCATCCGATCAATTAGTGGTCATACCATACATTCATACATGTATCATGTTAGCATCAGGTTGCATTTATGCATTCATAATCAGCATGATTTTTCTGTATATATCCATGCATTAATTTTCTTATTACATACATCATGATTAGCATTAGGTCGCATTCATGACACACATGGTTAGCATGATTTTCTTTGTATATACTCTGTATCAATCATTCATTGTTTGCATGTATCATAATTAACACCGTGTTGCATTCATAGGATATATGATCATTCATTGGGAAATATGCTAAAATGCACATGATCAGCCATTGCATATATCCATGTGTTGATTTGTTTATTCTTTGTTTGCAACATGTTGGCATTGTGATTGCATTTATTACATACATGGTCAGCATGTTTCCACTATATATGTCCATACATCATATTGTTTAGGCTTCACATGCATCAAATTGCATTCATGGCTGATTCATCATGACATACATTTGGGGGAAATAAAACAGAAGTTGGCTTGGCTTTAGGAGTCTTTGAAAGAATTTCCATTTCAAATCAGAAGAAGTACTGAGTACCCTTTTACTACAGGCTAGTGCTATGGAGGATGAACAAGTTGCCCGAATGGAAAAAACGGAAAGGGAACAGAAAGAATTGCGAGAACAGCTGGCAAAGTCTCAAGCAGAATCTAAGGATCAGATGACTAAATTGATGGAGCTAATGTCTACCGTAATCAAGAGAAAAGGATACACAGAAAACTTTGTCGCCAGGAAAGGGTTAGATGCACAAAAAGGTCAGAATGAGGTCGTAATGATTGATGCCCAGAACACAGTCAATGTCCTAAACTCAGATGATCCAGCTGAATAGGCAAAGTTGAAAAGGGTTGCAGTAAATGAGGTTGAGTTGGCAGATTCCCAAGGGAAATATCAGTTGTTAGATGAAAGGCTCCGGGCAATAGAAACTACAGATGTATTTGGAAGTTTAGATGCGAAAGAACGATGTTTGATCCTCGATTTAGTCATTCCTCCTAAGTTCAAGATCCCTGACTTTGTGAAATATGACGGGACGACTGATCCATCAGCCCACATCACTATGTTCTGCCGAAAGATGACAAGTCATAGAGATAATGATAAGCTTTTGATTCACTGCTTTCAGGATAGCCTCAGCGAATCCGCAATTAGGTGGTATAGTCAGTTGAGCAAGGATCAGATTCGCTCTTGGAATGACCTGGCTAGGGTTTTTCTAAACCAGTACAAGCATATGACCGACACGGCGCCTGACCGTATCGATATATTACAATTACATAGATATATTACAACTACATAGATATATTACAATTACATAAATATATGTATTACCGATCAAATTCAATTGCTGGAGGGAATATCATCAATTTTAATATATTTATGTAATTGTAATAATCTATCTATCTATGTAATTGTAATATATCTATGTAATTGTAATATATTACATTAAATGTATGTATTTATATTAAATATATCTATGTAATATATTTATGTTGTAATTTATCTATGTAATTCTAATGCATCTATGTAATTGTAATATATCTATTAATTGTAACGCTTTCTTTAATAATATATATATATGTAATTGCAATGTATGAATTTATATTAAATATATCTATGTAATTCAAATATTTATTTCCTACATAGATATATTACAATACATGTAACATCTATGTAATTGTAATGTATCTAATGTAATATATTACATGTATCTATTTAATTGTAATATATCAATGTCATTGTAATTGTATCTATGTAATTCTAATATATCTATGTAATTATAATATTTTCTAATATATCTTTGTAATTGTAATTAATAAAAACAAATATATTCAAAAATAGATATATTATAGTTACTTAGATATATTACAATTACATAAATATATTACAATTACATATTTATATTACAAAACAATGGATATTACAATTAAATAGATATATTACATAGTACATTATATTAGACATTACATAGATATATCTATTTAATGTAACGTATATATATCGATGTAATTCTAATGTATCTATGTCATTGTAAATATATTTATGTAATTGTAATATATCTATGTAATTGTAAATATTTGTGTAAATATGTAATATATTTTTCAAATATATCTATGTAATTGTAATATATCTATGTAATTCTAATATATAACCCGTCCGGACTTGATCCTATATACATTACAATTACATAGATACATTACAATTACATAGATATATTACAATTACATAGATATATTATAATTACATAGATATATTACAATTACATAGATATATTATAATTACATAGATATATTAGACAAATATATTTGTAATTTTAAAATTTTCAGTATTATATCTATGTAGTTGTAATGTATATATCAATGTAATTGTATATTACATGTGATATATCTATGTAATTCTGATGTATCTATGTAGTTGTATTATATCTAAGTAATTGTAATAAATCTATGTAATTGTAATATTATACGATTACATAGATTGATAATTGTAATGTATCTATGTCATTGTAATATATCTGTGTAATTGTAATGTATCTATGTAATTGTAAAATATCAATGTAATTATATCTATGTATATTCATATCTAATATATCTACGTAATTTGAATGTTTTATATAATTGTATCTAAGAAAACATTAGATTACATAGATATATTACAATTACTTAAAACATTATATTTGGTAATGTATACATTACAACTACATAGATATCTAATGTAATGTATCTATGTAATTCTAATATATCTATTTAATTGTAATATACCTATGTAGATATATTACACTTACTAAAAACATTAGATATTACAAACATATATTACAATTACATAGATACATAGATATATTACAATTACATAGATATATATATATATATATATTACAATTAAATAGATACATAGATATATTACTATTACATAGATATATTACAATTACAAAGATATATTACATATATTACATAAATATATGTATATATTACAATTACATAGATATATTACAATTACTTAAATATATTATAATTAGATAGATATATTACAATTACAAAGATATATTACATAAATACATTACAATTACATAGATATATTACAATTACTTAAATATATTATAATTACATAGATATATTACAATTACATAGATATATTACATAAATATATTTACAATTACATAGATATATATTACAATTGTAATTGTAATATATCTATGTAATTGTAATATATCTATATAATTGTAATATCTATGTAATAAATTATCTATGTTATATATCTATGTAATTGTAATATATCTATGTAATTATAATTGCATAGTTGTAATATATCTATGTAATTTTAATAAATCTATTTATGTAATTATATATATCAATGTAATTATATATATCAATGTAATTGTTATATATCTATGTAATTGTAATATATCTATGTAATTGTAATATATCTATGTAATTATAATATATTTATGTAATTTTAATATATCTATGTAATTGTAATATATCTATGTAATTGTAATATATTTATGTAATTGTAATATATCTATGTAATTGTAATATCTATGTAATTGTAATAAATCTATGTAAATGTAATATCTATCTAATTGTAGTATATCTATGTAATTGTAATATATCTATGTAATTGTAATGTATCTATGTAATTGTAATTGTATTAGATATATTACATAAAATATTAGAATTACTGAAAACATTAGATAATGAAATTACAAAGATATACTACATGTATATATTTATCTATGTAATTGTAATATATCTATGTAATATTACATAGATATATTACAATGTATTACACAAATATACATTACAATTACAATATATAATTACATAGATATATTACAATTACATATTAGATATATCTATGTAATTGTAATATATATTACATAGATATATTATAACTACAATTACATAGATATATTATAACTACAATTACATAGATATATTACAATTACATAGATATATTACAATTACTTAAATAATTACAATTACATAGATATATAACAATTACATAGATATATTACAATTACATATATATATATATATTCTAAAACCGATGAAATCCGTATAAATTATAGTATGCTCTCGTACAATACAATTGAATTTGGTCTCGAGAAATAGAAAAATGAGCAAGTTCAATGTTTTAAAAATCATGAAAAAAAGAAGAAGAAGAAGAAAAAACTAAAATTAATAGCCTAAACGATATTTTTTTGGACAAAATCGGCGACAAACCGCCTTCGGCAGTTTACCAGCGCGTAGATCTCGAACAGTTACAGGAATTAAAAAAAAAAAACACCTCAAACCGACAACCGAGCGCAAAGTTATGACGTTTCGCAGTTGAGGCACCAAGGCTAGTGAAGTATAGCCTAGCCTTGCCTAGCCGGTCGTGCGGTACGGACGGTCTAGGCGGTCCAGGCTGTCCGGTCGATCCGGGCGGTCCGATCGGTCCTGTCGATCCGGACGTTCCGAGCAATAGCCATATCTATTGTAATATTACATAGATAGAGATATATTACATAGATAAATATTACAATTGTAATGTATCTATGTAATATATCTATGTAACTGTAGTATATTATGTAATTGCAATATATATATATATATGTAATTGTAATGTATCTATGTCGATTTTTCAATGTTTTCAGTAATTCTAAAACATTATATATCTATGTTATTGTAATATATCTGTGTAATTGTAATATATATTATCTATGTTATTTATATAGATATATCTATGTATATTACAATTACATAGATACAATTGCAATTATATAGATATATTTATGTAATTGTAATTACATAAATACATTACAATTACATAGATATATTATAATTACATAGATATATTGCAATTACATAAATATATTATAATTACATAGATATATTGGATATATATAAATGTATTACAATTACATAGATATATTACAATTACATAAATACATTACAATTACATAGATATATTATAATTACATAGATAATATATTACCGTTACATAAATATATTACAATTACATAGATATATTACATTAGCACATTTACATAGATATAATACAATTACATAGATATATTACAATTACAAAGATATATTATTACAATTACATAAATATATTACAATAACATAGATATTATAATTACATAAATATATAGATATATTACATATATACATAAATATATTACATATATGTATTCCAATTATATATATATATTATAATTATATAAATATATTACAATTACATAGATATATTACAATTACATATATTATTACAATTAGATAAATATATTACAATTACATAGATGTATTACAATTACATAGATATATTAGAATTACATAGATATATTACAATTACATAGATATATTAGAATTACATAGATATATATATTACAATTACATATATATATATATATATATATATATATATTACAATTACATAGATATATTACAATTACAAAAATATATTACAATTACATAGATATATTAGAATTACTTAAAACATTAGAATTACATAGATATATTACAGTAATTGTAATTGTAATAAATATATGTAATATATTAATGTATCTAATTCTAATAAATATATTTATGTAATTGTAATACATCTATGTAATATATGTAATATATCTATGTAATTGTAATATATCTATGTAATAGTAATATATCTATGTAATATATATTACAATTACATAGATATGTAGTTGTAATATATCTATGTAATTGTAATATATTTTTGTAAAATATATTACAATTACATAGATATACTACATAAATATATTACAATTACATAGATACATTACAATTACATAGATATTACATAGATATACTACAGTTACATAGATATATTACAATTACATAGATATATTACAATGTATTACACAAATATATTACAATTACTTAAATATATTACAATTACATAGATATATTACAGTTACATAGATATATTACAATGACATAGATATATTACAATTACACAAATATATTACAATTAATATATCTACTAAATATATCTATGTAATTGTAATTGTCATTATCTAGATCTATATCTATGTAATTGTAATATATTTATGTAATAGTAATGTAATTGTAATATATGTAATATATCTATGTATTAGATATCTATGTTATTGTAAATATATTTATGTAATTGTAATATATCTATGTAATATACTATCTATGTAATTGTAATATATATCTATGTAATATATATTATAATTTTAATATATCTACGTAATATATTATCTATGTAGTTTTAATATATCTATGTAATTATATTACAATTACATAGATATATTACATAGATATATATTTATTACATAGATACATTACAATTACATATATATGGATAATATATTACATTAATACATCTATGTAATTGTAAGATATATAATGTAATTGTAATAATATAAAATTGTAATAATATATCCATGTAATTGTAATATATCTATGTAATATATTAATATATCTATGTAATTGTAATATATCTATGTAATTGTAATATATCTATGTAATTTTAATATATGTAATATCTAATGTTTACAATTACATAGATATATTAAAATTACATAGATAATATATTACATAGATATATTACAATTACATAAATATATTTACAATTACATAGATATATTACATAGATATATGCCGAAGATTTTCATTATCTATGTAATATATCTATGTACAATTACATAGAGGTTGCAAGAAAGATAAGTTTGGTTTCACACTTGTGAATTTTTCACATCTAGCCCACAGTGGAACTAATTTGGTTCATGATCCTTTTATTTTGGCATCACAAGCTAAGAAAGTATACTATGTTAAGGATGAAGGTTATCAAGGTTGGGTTCTTGTAAAGCATGCAAAACTTAGGGATGTATTTGATATGGGTGATCTATTATCCTTCGTTAGAGAGCAAGGGAATGGAGAAATGCATGATGATGAATTTGATGATAAGCATAGTGCTTCAAATTGGGTTAGAAATGAATCTGATGATGAAGGAGTGGACGTCACACCAGAGATGGAGAATGAGCATGTAGAAGAAGATCCCATAGATGAACATAATGGGGAGGACATTTTTTAATTCTATAGAAAATAGTTTAATTATATGTAATGGATTTGGATTATAAACATTGTGACTTTGTATTTTCCTGTTCTTTCTTTTTCCATTTGCCATAGATGAACATATTGCATTCTTGCTTAGCTTGGCTTGGATTTCACTGAATGTTATTGAGTGCCTAATGTTATTGCATTCTTGCTTAGCTTGTATTCTCTGTCATTGAGTGTCTACTGTTGTATTATCTATGTAATTGTAATATATCTATGTAATTGTAATATCTATGTAATTGAGATACATCTATGTAATTGAAATACATCTATGTAATTGTAATATATCTATGTAATTGTAATATATCTATGTAATTATATACATGTAATATCTATGTATCTATGTAATTCTAACATTACAATTACATAAAACATCAGAATTACATAGATATATTAACACATTAAATATATAACAATACATGTTTTATCTAATTGAATTACATAGATATATTACAATTACATAGATACATTAGAATTACATAGATTATATTACAATTACATATATATATATATTACAATTACACAAATATATTACAATTACATAGACCTATTACAACTATATATGTTTATTACAATGTAATTCTAATGTTTTAAGTAGTTGTAATATATCTATGTAATTGTAATAAATTCATGTAATTGTAATATATATATCTAGACTTTGGGTGGAGGAGCCCGTGGGGCAAAGCAATGCTATGGTCTAACCCCACACTACAACCGAATGGAGCGATACGAGGCCCGCTGGCCTCGAACTGTCCCTAGGATTACCTTGTCTCGAAGAAACAACGTGCCATTCTTTGGCCCCGATGCTCGCTCATCTAAGCACCACATATGCCTAGGAGTAGTTCACTTGCATCAGGCAAACCCCACCCGCTTGCTAAGTGAGGGGGTGGTGGAGAGCTGACATCGATTGTCCAACATTGAAAGGGAAGGGGAGGTTGATATGTATATATTACAATTACAATTACATAGATAAATTACAATTGCATAGATATATTACATATGATTAATGAAATGTATATATTACAATTACAATTACATAGATATATAAGAATTACATAGATATATTACATATTAGAATTACATAGATATATTACATATGATTAATATAAAATATTTATAATATATCTATGTAATTGTAATATATCTATGTAACTGTAATATATCTATGTAATTGATCCAAGCGATCTGGACGGTCCGAGCTATGTAATATATCTATGTAATATACCTAATTTATACTGTATTGTAATATATCTATGTAATTGTAATGTATCTATGTAATTATAATGTATCTATGTAATTGTAATATATCTATGTAATTGTAATGTATCTATGTTATTGTAATATCTATGTAATTATAATATATCTATGTAATTGTAATGTATCTATGTAATATATCTATGAAATTACAATTGCGTTTTCAATTATATAGATAATAGATGGGTCGGTTGTTTAAGTGGTCGCGTGCTCCTCTAACATTGAACAGATATCTAACAATCAAAGAATAATACAGAAAAAATAAAAATGGTGAAAGAGATGAGAAAGTCTAATCGGGAAATGAAATGAAATGGTGATTACCGATTGAAAAGGAAAATAAGTGAAAGAGCTAGATAAGAGAAAGAGACGGGTGAAAGAGAGAAGTGGAAAAGAAAGGGGGAAATATAACCTAATACAATACCGACGGGTAAATCCGTCAATATAGCATTTTGAGTAAAAATTAAATCACCCGCCTTTATAAAAGAAAGCCGCGTTATTTTCGAAGTGACCTATATTGACGGATGAAATAATCCGTCAGTATATATTATTACTATACCGACGGCGTTTTATAAATCATTCAGTATAGATAACATATACACCGACGGTTATGACTTCCGTTGGTATATGACGAATACATACCGATGGATAACAAATCCGTCAGAATATCCTATTTATACCAATGAATTTTGTTTGTCAGTATAGGCTTTCGTCGGTATATGGCATTTTTTTGTAGTGTATACCGACGATTTTTTATTAATAGTCGGTATAGGTGTATCTATACCATCGGATAATTAAAGTGTTGGTATATGTTATGTATCTATGCCGATGGTTTCTCATTAACCGTCGGTATAGGTGTATCTACAGCGACAGATAATTAAAGTATCAGTATTTGTTATGTACCTATACCGACGATTTCTCATCAACCGTCGGTATAGATATATCTATAGCGACAGATAAATGAAGCGTCGGTATATGTTACATATATTCTGACGGTACCAAAAATCTGTCGCTATAGATCCTTTTTACCTACGGATTTCTACCGTAAGTATAACTAAGTGTCAGTATATGGCAATTTGTTTGTAGTGCTATGTAATATCTATGTAATTGTAATATATTTATGTAGTATATCTATGTAATTGTAATATATATTACATAAATATAATACAATTACATAGATATATTACAACATAACTATGTAATTGTATATCTATGTAATTGTAATATATACATTACGTAGATATATTACAATTACATAGATATATTACTATTACATAGATATATTACAATTACATAGATGTATTACAATTACATAAATATATTTATTACAATTAGATACATTACATGGATATATTACAATTGCAATTACAATTACTGTAATATATCTATGTAATTCTAATGTTTTAAGCAATTGTAATATATCTATGTAATTGTAATATATTTTTGTAATTGTAATATATCTATGTAATAGTAATATATATATATATATATATATATATAAGTAATTGTAATATCTATGTAATTGTAATATATATATATATCTATGTAATTCTAATATATCTAAGTAATTGTAATATATCTATGTAATTGTAATATATCTATGTAATTGTAATACATCTATGTAATTGTAATAATATATGTAATTGTAATATATCTATGTAATTGTAATATATCTATATAATTGTAATATATTTATGTAATTATAATATAAATCATGAGATCACATGCATTGAAATCTATGTAATTGTAATATATCTCTGTAACTGTAATATATCTATTTTGTAATATATTTGTTTTTAGTAATTACAATTACATAGAAATATATAAACTACATAAATATATTATAATTACATAGATAAATATATTACATAGATATATTACAATTACATAGATATATTACATATATTACATAGATGTATTACAATTACATATATATATATCTATGTAATATATCTATATAATTGTAATATATTTCACATAGATATATTACAATTACATAGATAAATATATTACATAGATATATTACATAGATATATTACATAGATCTATTACAATTACATAAATATATCTATGTAATATATCTATGTAATTGTAATATATTTTTGTAATTGTAATATATCTATGTAATAATATATCTATGTAATTGTAATATATCTATGTAATATATGTAATATATCTATTGCAATAGATATATTACTATAACATAGATATATATTTGTGTAATTGTAATTGTAATTTTAATACATACATATATTCATGTAATATCTGTAATATATCTATGTAAGTGTAATTATGTGATTGTAATATATGTAATATATCTATGTAATTGTATTATATCTATATAATGGTAATAATATATGTAATATATCTATGTAATTAGATATCTATGTAATTGTAATATATATCTATGTAATTTTAATATATCTATATATAATATATCTATGTAATTGTAATATATCTATGTAATTGTAGTATATCTATGTAATTGTAATATATATATATATATATATGTAATTGTAATATATCTATGTAATTGTAATATATATCACAATTACAAAGATATATTACAATTACATAGATATATTACAATTACATAGATATATTACAATTACATAGATATATTACAATTACATATATATATTACAATTACATAAATATATTTATTACAATTACATAGATATATTACAATTACATAATTACAGTTACATAGATATATTACTATTACATAGATATATCACGTAGATATATTACAATTACAAAGATACATTACAATTACATAGATATATTACAATTACATAGTTATATCTATGTAATTCTAATGTTTTAACTAATAATAATATATCTATGTAATTGTAATATATTTTTGTAATTGTAATATATCTATGTAATATATGTAATATATCTATTACATAGATATATACTATAACATAGATATATATATTTGTGTAACTATAATTGTAATTGTAATTGTAATATATACATATATTTATGTAATATATGTAATATATCTATGTAATTGAATATATCTATGTAATAGTAATATATCTATGTAATTGTAATTATGTGATTGTAATATATGTAATATATCTATGTAATTAGATATCTATGTAATTGTAATATATTTATATAATGGTAATAATATATGTAATATATCTATGTAATTAGATATCTATGTAATTGTAATTGTAATATATATATATATATATCTATGTCATTATAATATCTATGTAATTGTAGTATATCTATATAATTGCAATATATATATATATGTAATTGTAATATATCTATGTAATTGTAATATATATTTCAATTACAATTACAATTACAAAGATATATTACAATTACATAGATATATTTACAATTATATAAATATATTACAATTACATATATATATTATACATAGATATATTATATAGATATATTACAATTACATAGATATTACAAATACATATATATATATATATATTACAATTACATAGATATATTAAAATTACATAGATATATATTACAATTACATAAATATATTTTTGTAATTATAATATATCTATGTAATATATCTATGTAATAGTAATTGTAATATATCTATGTAATTGTAATAATATATCTATATAAATGTAATATATCTATGTAATTGTAATATATATATGTAATTGTAATATATCTATGTAATATATTTAAATATGTAATTATAATATATCTATGTTATTGTAATATATCTATGTAATCGTAATATATCTATGTAATTGTAATATATCTATGTAATTGTAATGTATCTATGTAATATATCTATGTAATTGTAATGTATCTATGTAATTGTAATATATCTATGTAATTGTAATATATATATGTAATTGAAATGTATCTATGTAATATATCTATGTAATTGTAATATATCTATGTAACTGTAGTATATCTATGTAATTGTAATATATATATATATCCAATGTATCTATGTAATTCTAATATATCTATGTATCTATGTAATTCTAATGTTTACATGAATACAATTCCATAAAACATTCAAATTACATAGATATATTAGATATGAATATATTACAATTACATAAATATATTACAATAACATAGATATATTAGTTATTGTAATATATATATGTAATTGTAATTGTAATATATCTATGTAATATTACATAAATACATTATTATTTGTAATATATCTATGTAATTGTAATAATATATGTAATATATCTATGTAATTAGATATCTATGTAATTGTAATTGTAATATATATATATATCTATGTAATTGTAATATATCTAAGTATAATATATCTATGTAATTGTAATATATAGATATATCCAATGTATCTATGTAATATTACATTTATATAGATAAATTTTACATAGATACATAGATATATTACAATTATATATTATAATTACATAGATACATTACAATTACATAGATATATAATAATTACATAGATATATTAGAATTACATAGATACATAGATATTACATGTATATAATTACATAGATATATTACAATTACATATATATTACAATTACATAGATATATTACATATATTACATAGATATACTACATAAATATATTACAATTACATAGATATATTACATAGATACATTTCATAAATATATTGCAATTACATAGATATATGACAATTACATAAATATATTATTACAATTACATAAATATATTATTACAATTATATATTATAATTATATAGATATATTAGAATTACATAGATATATTAGAATTACGTAGATACATAGATATTACATGTATATAATTACATAGATAATATATTACAATTACATAGATATATTACAATTACATATATATATATATATATATATTACAATTACATAGATATATTAAATAGATACATTACAATTACATAGATATATTAAAAAATGATAAAATATAGGGGCATAAAAGGGCATTTTTGAAAGAAAAAATCCAAATAAATAGCAAACGGACTGGGATAATTTTGAAAACTTCCATAACTCAATGTTTTATGATTTTGGAAGTATTAAAAAAAGAAAATTTGAATTTGGAGTCCGTTTGATATTTATTTGCATCCGGTGGGCAAAACGGTCATTTCACCCAAGCAACCGAAAAGGGCTTCTTTGGGCCTTTCAAAAAATCAAACTTGGGCTGGAAAAGAGAAGTGCTGGCCTGCCAAGGCCCAAAGGAAAGAGGAAGTTTCTGACTTTTTAATCAAATGGCCAAGAATTAAAAGTTAGTTAGAGATTCCTTTTGATCAAGCCATTGTGATTAAGCCACATAGGCCAAGAGAGAGTGTCAACATTATTCTTGAATAGCTATAATTTGGGACAGCTGATATGCTAATCTAAGGGTGATAATTTCATGATTTTTTCACCTTGAATTATTAGCCATTTGATGGAAAATTGGTTACAAAAAAATGACAACATCCTTGAGGATTTACATAGACCATTCGGCCAGCACTAGGAAGGGGCAGATTTTTTTTTCCACACTTGATTTTTGCTGATTTCTCTTGGTTTTTACTTGGTTTTTCTCTCTTTGGTTGAAAGCAAAAAGAAAAAGTTTAGAAAAGAAAGGAAAGTTTGAAGAGATAAAGCTTGAAATATAGCTTCTTGAGGTTGCTCTTGAGCACCAACTCTTGCACTTTTTGATTTTCCATTCTTGTTTTTGCTATTTTGATTACTATTTGGTGAGTTTCCTTTTTAAATAAATGTTTTTTTATTGTTCTTCTTAAGTTCTTTCTTCATCTCTTTTTTAAATATATTTTTTACAATTTTTTTTTACAATTTCTCACCATGGCCGCATGGCCTACATTCTTTATTTAAGTTGCTGCTTTGTTTATTTTATCATGATGTTTATGTTATTTTCTTTGATCTTGATGTTTTAAGTGTTATTCTACTTCATATACTTGAGTTATATTTTAATTTGGTTGCTTTGTTTGTTGCCATTTATGATTTAAATATCATGTTTTTGCATTTTTAATTTTCTAATTTCATAATGTTTAAATTTGTTGGTGTTTTAGATTTAGTATATCAAGTGTTTGTGAAAATGCTTGTGTGGAGTTTGCATGATTTGAGTTTTATATTTTAGTTAAGCATGTTAGTATATCAAGTGTTTGTGAAAATGCTTGTTTGGTTTTATTATTTCTACTTTGTGTTTGCATGTTTTGAGTGTTATATTTTAGTTGAGCATGTTAGTACATCAAGTGTTAAAACCTAGATATTACAATTACATAGATATATTACAATTACTTAAAACATTAGAATTACATGAATATAACTATGTCTATCTAACTGTAATATATATATATGTAATTGTAATATATTTATGTAATTGTAATATTATCTATGTAACTGTAATGTATCTATGTAATATATCTATGTGATTGTAATAGATATTACATACATACATTGCATGCAAATGTTTGTAATTGTAATATATCTATGTATATATCAATGTAATATACATGTAATATCTAATGTTTTCAGTAATTGTAATGTATATATGTAATATCTAATATTTTCAGTAATTGTAATATATCTAATTAATAGTAATATATCTATGTAATTGTAATATATCTATGTAATATATTATATAGATATATTTATGTAATTGTATTTATGTAATTGTCATATATATATGTAATTGCAATATATTTATGTAATATATATATATATGTAATTGTAATATATCTATGTAATTGTTATATATCTATGTAATTGTAATATATCTATGTAATTATAATATATTTAAGTAATTGTAATATATCTATGTAATTGTAATATATATATGTAATTGTAATATATCTATGTAATTGTAATATATCTATGTAATTGTAATATATCTATATCTATGCAATTGTAATATATCTAAGTAATATATATTACAATTACATAGATATATTACATAGATATATTACAATTACATAGATACATTAGAATTACATAGATATTTGTGTAAATGTAATTGTAATATATACATATATTTATGTAATATATGTAATATATCTATGTAATAGTAATATATCTATATAATTGTAATATATCTATGTAATTGTAATTATGTGATTGTAATATGTATAATACATCTATGTAATTAGATATCTATGTAATTGTAATATTACATAGATATATAGATTTATTACAATATGTCAATTACATAGATATATTACAATTACATAGATAAATATTACAATTACATAGACATAATATAATTACATAGATATATTACAATTACATTGATATATTAGAATTATATATAACATAGATATATTAAAACTATTACATAGATATATTATATAGATATATTACAATTACATAGATATATTAGAATTACATTGATATATATTACAATTACATAGATATATATTACAATTACATTGATATATTACATAGATATATTACAACTACAATTACATAGATATATTACAATTACATAGATATGTTACAATTACATAGATATATAGATAATATTACAATTACATAGATATACTACAATTACATAGATATATTACAATTACATAGATATATTACATAGATACATTACAATTCCATAGATATATTACAATTACATAGATACATTATAATTGTAATATATTTATGTAATTTTCGTATATCTATGTAATTGTAATATATTTATGTAATTGTAATATATCTATGTAATTATAATATATCTATGTAATTTTAATATATCTATGTAATTGTAATGTATCTATGTAATATATTTATATAATTGTAATATATCTATGTAATTGTAATTTATATGTAATTGTAATATATTTATGTAATGTATCTATGTAATATATCTATGTAATTGTAATATATGTAATTGTAATATATATATAAGTAATTGTAATATCTATGTAATTGTAATATATCTATGTAATTGTAATGTATCTATGTAATATATTAATTGTAATATATTTATGTAATGTATCTATGTAATTGTAATATATGTAATTGTAATATATATATATATGTAATTGTAATATCTATGTAATATATCTATGTAATTGTAATGTATTTATGTAATTGTAATATGTCTATGTAATTGTAATATATATCTATGCAACTATAATTATAATATATCTAATGCGTAACTGTAATAAATATATTTATGCAATATATCTATGTAATATTACATAGATAAATTATTAATTGTAATATATTTATGTAATTGTAATATATCTTTGTAATTGTAATGTATCTATGTAATATATTTATGTAATTGTAATATATCTATGTAATTGTAATATCTATGTAATATATCTATGTAATTATAATATCTATGTAATACATTATCTATGTAATTGTAATATATCTATGTAATTGTAATATATCTTTGTAATTGTAATGTATCTATGTAATATATCTATATAATTGTAATGTATCTATGTAGCTGTAGTATATCTATGTAATTGTAATATATATATATATATCCAATGTATTTATGTAATTCTAATATATCAATGTAATTCGAAAACATTATATATTACATGTATTTTAATATATCTAATGTGTAATTGTAATGTATCTATGTAATTGTAATATATAATATAATATATCTATATAATTGTAATAATATATGAATGTAATAGATATATTACATTGATATATACAATTACAATTACTGTAATATATCTATGTAATTGTAATAAATATATTTATGTAATATATCTATGTAATATTACATAGATATATTACAATTACATAGATAAATATATACATGTAATATATCTTTGTAATTACATTATCTAATGTTTTCAGTAATTCTAATGTAATTATGTAACATCTAATGTTTTCAGTAATTCTAATATTTTCAGTAATATATCTAATACAGTAATTGTAATATATTTACAATTACATAGAAATATTACAATTACATAAATATATTTATAATTACTTAGATATATTACAATTACATAAATATATTACAATTAAATAGATATATTACAATTACATAGATATATTAAAACAACATAGATATATTATAATTACATAGATAATATATTACATAGATATATTACAATTACATAAATTTATTACGATTAATAATGTTTCTATGTAATATTACATAGATATATTACAATTACAAAGATATATTATAGTTACATAGATATATTACAATTACATAGATATATTAAAACTACATAGATATATTATAATTACATAGTTAATATATTATATAGATATATTACAATTACATAAATATATTACAATTAAATAGATATATTACAATTACATAGATAAATTAAAACTACATAGATATATTATAATTACATAGATAATATATTACATAGATATATTACATTTACATAAATATATTACGATTAATAATGTATCTATGTAATATTACATAGATATATTACAATTACAAATATATATTATAGTTACATAGATATATTACAATTATATAGATATATTAAAACTACATAGATATATTATAATTACATAGATATATTATATATATATATATATTACAATTACATAAACATATTACAATTACATAGATATATTACAATTACACAAATATATTACAATTACACAAATATATTACAATTTCACAAATATATTACAATTCCCTATCTATGTAATATATCTATGTAATTGTAATTATATCTATGTAATTGTAATATATACATATATTTATATATTACAATTACATAGATATATTACATTAACACTGTTAAATATATTACAATTACATAGATATATTACAATTACATAGATATATTATAATTACACAAATATATTACAATTACATAGATATATTAGATGAATATATTTGTAATTTTAAAATTTTCAGTAATATATCTATGTAGTTGTAATGTATATATGAATGTAATTGTATATTACATGTGATATATCTATGTAATTCTAATGTATCTATGCAATTGTGTTATATCTAAGTAATTTTAATATATCTATGTAATTGCAATATATTGTAATGTATACATGTAATATCTATGTAATTGTAATATATCTATGTAATTGTAATATATTATAGTTACATAGATATATTACAATTACATAGATACAATTACAATTACTCTAATATATATGTAATTGTAATAAATATATTTATGTAATATATCTATGTAATATTACATTGATAAATATATACATATAATATATCTTTGTAATTACATTATCTAATGTTTTCAGTAATTCTAATGTATTCATGTTATATCTAATGTTTTTAGTAATTTTAATATTTTCAGTAATATATCTAATACAGTAATTGTAATATATTTACAATTACATAGATACATTAGAATTACATAGATACATTACAATTACATAGATATATTACAATTATATACATATATTTCAATTACATAGATCTATTACAATTACATAGATGTATTTCAATTACATAGATGTATTTCAAAGTTTAGACACCAAGGTTAGTCAAGTTTAGCCAAGCCAAGCCTAGCCTTGGTGTCTCTGGTCGGTCCGATAGGTCCGGTCCGTCCGGGTGTTCAGATATTACAATTACATAGATATATTACATAGATACATTACAATTACACATTAGATATATTAAAATACATGTAATATATAATGTTTTCGAATTACATTGATATATTAGAATTACATAGATACATTGGATATATATATTACAATTACATAAATATACTACAGTTACATAGATATATTACAATTACATAGATATATTACATAGATACATTACAATTATATAGATATATTAAAATTACATAGATATATTACAGTTACATAGATATATTACATTAACACTATTAAATATATTAAAATTGCATAGATATATTACAATTTCTAAAAATATTATATATTACATGTATACATTACAATTACTGAAAACATTAGATATTACATGTATACATTAGAACTTCTGAAAATATTAGATAATTGATAATGTATACATCTATGTAATTGTAATATATTTGTGGAATTTACGTGGAATTACTATGTGTACATTAGAATCACTGAAAACAGTTGATAATGTAATTACAAAGATATATTACATGTATACATTAGAATTACTAAAAACTTAGCTAATTGATAATATTATAATTACATACATAGATATATTATAATTACATAGATATATTATATTTATTTGTTAGAATTACCACTTAACATTACGTAAATTACACAAATACATTACATAGATATATTATAATTACAAAAATATATTACAATTACATATATATATTAATGAAAACATTAGATATTACATGTATATTTTAGAATTACCAATTACATAGATATATTACAATTACCACTTAACATTATATTACAATTATATAGATATATTTACAATTACTGAAAACATTAGATATTTGATAATGTTTTGAGTAATTTAGAACTATCACTTAAAATTACATAAATTACATAGATAATTAATACTTTAGAATTAATTAAAACATATCTATGTAATTATAATATGTTTATGTAATTGTAATATATCTATATATCTATGTAATTGTAATATATTTCAGTAATTGTAATATATCTATGTAATTGTAATATATACATGTAATATCTAATGTTTTCAACAATTCTAATTATTCATGTAATATCTAATGTTTTCAGTAATTCTAATATTTTCAGTAATATATCTAATACAGTAATTGTAATATTATCTATATAATTGTAATATATCTATGTAATTGTAATATCTAATGTTTTCAGAAATAGTAATGTAACTTACATAGATATATTATAAATATATTACAATTACATAAATACAATTACACAAATATATTACAATTACATAGATACAATTACTGAAATTATCTAATGTATACATGTTTTTAGTACTTGTAATATATCTATGTAATTATAATATATCTACGTAATTGTAATATATTTATGTAATTGTTTTCAGTAATTGTAATATATCTATGTAATTATAATAATGTTAATTGTAATATATACATGTAGTTGTAATATATCTATGTAATTGTAATATATTTATGTAATTATAAAATATCTATGTAAGTGTAATGTATACATGTTGCAGACACCTAATTTTGTCTAGATCCCTAAATCAGGTAATTTTTCTTCCTTGAGATGTTTCAGAATGCAGAAAAGCTATTCTCATCTTGTGCTTGCTTCGTAGAGAAAGGGAAGGGGAGTGGCAAGTGGTATTCCTTGATATGTAATATATCTATGTAATTCTAATATTCCCACAATTCTCTTTATTGCAAATTTTGTATTTGTAGCAAAACAAATTATTCCATTTGGGAATGAAAAGAAAATCTTTGGCATCGAAAACTTTCACCGAATTCTCCATCGTCTATGCCGAATTTAAGAAGAGTTTCTTCGCTTTCGAATTTGCATAATTGTTGTATTACATTACAATTACATAGATATATTACAATTACTTAAATATATTACAATTACATAGATATATTACAATTACTTAAAACATTAGAATTACATAGATATATTACAATTATATAGATACGTTACAATTACATAGATATATTACAATTACATAGATATATTACAATTACTTAAAACATTAGAATTAAATTGATATATAACAATAACATAGATACATTAGAATAATATAGATATATTACAATTACATACATAGATATATTACAATTACATAGATATATTAAAATTACATAGATATATTAAATATGTAATTGTTATATATCTATGTAATAGTAATATATCTATGTAACTGTAATATATCTATGTAATTCTAATATATCTATGTAATAGTAATATATCTATGTAATTGTAATATATTACATGTAATAGTAATATATCTATGTAATTGTAATTGTAATATATACATAAATATATCTATCTATCTATGTAATTGTAATATAAACATAAATATATCTATGTATCTATGTAATTGTAATTGTAATATATACATAAATATATCTATGTAATTATAATATATCTATGTAATAGTAATGTATCTATGTAATTGTAATATATCTATGTAATTGTAATATATCTATGTAATATTAATGTATCTATGTAATTGTAATTGTAATTGTAATATATCTATGTAATTATAATACATCTACCACTATAGCAATTTTGGGTTTTAGTGGCATTTTACTGGCGGCGTTTTACTTAAAAACTCCGGCAGGTACCGTGTTTTTGTAAAGGGAGCGGCGTTTCTACCCTAAACGCCGCTAAAAATTAATTTAGCGGCGTTTGTAAGGAAGAAACGCCGCTAAATGAGATCAATTACCGGCGTTTAGAATAAAAAACGCCGCTAAATATTTCTCAAATTACACGGTTTTTTTTTTTTACCGCTAAAAAATTACCCGCCATTTCTATTAAAAGAAACGCAGCGTTTTTATTAGTGTATTTAGCGGCGTTTGTTATAAGAAACACCACTAAATGTTCTCATGTAGCGGCGTTTCTCAGACAAACGCCGCTAAATGTATGACATTGAAAAAAATCAGAGCAGAACATTTAGCGGCGTTTGTCTCCATAAACGCCGCTAAATGTGCAATTTAGCGGCGTTTGTCTGAGAAACGCCGCTAAATGTATGACATTTAAAAAAAATCAGAGCAGAACATTTAGCGGCGTTTGTCTCCATAAACGCCGCTAAATGTTGCAATTCAGCGGCGTTTGTCTTAGAAACGCCGCTAATGTTGCAATTTAGCGACGTTTGTCTGAGAAACGCCGCTAAATGTATGACATTGAAAAAAATCAGAAGAGAACATTTAGCGGCGTTTGTCTCCATAAACGCTGCTAAATGAATAAATTTAGCAGCGTATCTAGTATACAAACGCCGCTAAATATTAAAAAAATCGAGCGGCAAAATTTACCGCTTTTTTTAAAAAGGAGATGAATAGATTTACAATTTAGCGGCGTTTGTCGAAACAAACGCCTCTATTTGCTGGAAATATAATCAGTAACAGACTCCTCTTCCTCTTTACCCAAAACACAAAACTCATTTTTTCTCCCTCTCTCTGTCCATCCTCTCACACCCACCAGCTTTTAGGTCAAAGATTTAAGCAAAATTTTGTTAATCTCTTTCCATTCCTAGAAGATTCTTGTTTGAAGGTAACAATTTTATGTTTTTGCATTTTGTAAATTGGAGATTTTATTTAAAGTTTTTGCATTTTTTTTTCAGGTTCTAAACATTGAATTGGAAGAGGCATTTTGACAGATGATGAACCTTGGAGGTCAATTCTTTTACTTTTGCTTTCATTAACTTTAATCACTGGTTGTTTTACAAATTTGGAAAAAAATTGTAATAACTTGTAATTTTAGTGCAGGATTGGCAATAGGAGTTTTGGACCTTGCAATTGTTATATATTTACAGGTACAAATTAAATTTTATACTACCTTGTCTTGTTTAATTTAAATTTTATTCCAATTGTTATATGTTGATTATTTTGTGCTTTCTTAATAGAATTGCTGTATAATGATACTTTATAATATACTATTAAATTTTAATATATTTCTGTTATGTATTGATAGTAAACTATAATGTAAATTTATTGAATAATATTATTAATTATAATTTTTAAATAAAAAAATTATATATATTTTTTTACAAATTCTGGAAATTTAGCGGCGTTTTTATAACACAAACGCCGCTATATTTGTGAATATTAAAGAACGAAATTCTAAAATTAGTGGCGTTTCTCGAGACAAACGCCGCTAAATATTTCAATTTAGCGGCGTTTCCTGAGCTAAACGCCGCTAAATGCTTCAATTTAGCGGCGTTTTTTATCCACAAACGCCGCTAATTTATTCTCAAATACCATCTGCTGCAGTCCTACTCTGGCGTTTATAAATGCCGACAAATATCCCTACAAACGCCGCTACATTAGCGGCGTTTTTGTTTAAAACGCCGGGAAAATTCCCGACGTCGTTTTTCTAGACACTTTTAGCGGCGTTTTTGTTTAAAACGCCGGGAAAATTCCCGACGTCGTTTTTCTAGACACTTTTAGCGGCGTTTTTCGAAAATGCCGATAAATTTTTTGCGGCATTTAAAAACGCCGCTATTATTAAAAAAAAACGCCGCTAAAGGCCTATTCTGCTGTAGTGTACGTAATATATCTATGTTATTGAAATTTATCTATGTAATTATAATACATCTATGTAATTGTAATATATCTATGTAATTATAATATATTTGTGTAATTGTAATATATTTATGTAATTGTAATATATCTATGTAATTCTAATACAACTATGCAATTATAATTACATTAATCATATGTAATATATCTATGTAATTCTAATATGTAATATATCTATGCAATTCTAATATATCTATGTAATTGTAATTGTAATATATACATTTCATTAATCATATGTAATATATCTATGCAATTGTAATATATCTATGTAATTGTAATATATCTATGTAATTGTAATATATTACATGTAATAGTAATATATCTATGTAATTGTAATTGTAATATATACATAAATATATCTATGTATCTATGTAATTGTAATTGTAATTGTAATATATACATAAATATATTATATGTAATATATTACAATTACATAGATATATTACATAGATACATAGATATATTTATGTATATATTACAATTACATAGATATATTACAATTACTTAGAATTATAATTCTATTTATGTAATTGTAATATATCTATGTAATTGTAATACATAAATATATTACATAGATACATTATTAGAATTACAATTACATAGATATATTACAATTACATAGATATATTACAATTGTAATTACACAAATATATTACAATTGCATAGATATATTACATATATTACAATCTCATAATTACAATTACATAGATATATTACAATTACATAAATATATCAATGTAATTGTAATATATCTATGTAACTGTAATATATCTATGTAATTGTAATATATCTATGTAACATTATATATTACATGTATTTTAATATATCTATGTAATTGTAATATATATATCCAATGTATCTAAGTAATTCTAATATATCAATGTAATTCGAAAACATTATATATTACATGTATTTTAATATCACTAATGTGTAATTGTAATGTATCTATGTTACTGAAAACTTTAGATATATAATTATAATGTATCTATGTAATTGTAATATATCTATGTATTAGTAATATATCTATGTAATTGTAATATATCTATGTAACATAAATATATCTATGTAATTGTAAAATATTTATATAATTGTAATATATTTGTGTAATATATCTATGTAATTGTATATATTTATGTAATTGTAATATATCTATTTAGTTGTAATATATGTATGTAATTGTAATATATTTGTGTATATATTACAATTACATACATTTATTACAATTACACAAATATATTACAATTACATAGATATTTATATTACATAAATATATTTCAAGTACATAGATATATTACAATTACATAGATATATTACTATTGCATAGATATATTACAATTACATAGAGACATTATAATTACATAGTTACATTATAATTATATATCTAAAGTTTTCAGTAACATATATACATTACAATTACATAGAAACATTACAATTACACATTAGATATATTAAAATACATGTAATATATAATGTTTTCGAATTACATTGATATATTAGAATTACATAGATACATTGGATATATATATATATATATATTACAATTACATAGATATACTACAGTTACATAGATATATTACAATTACATAGATATATTACATAGATATATTACAATTACGTAGATATATTACATAGATACATTGCAATTACGTAGATATATTACAATTACATAGATATATTACAATTACATAGATATATTAAAACTACATAGATATATTATTACAATTATATAGATATATTATATTATATATTACAATTACATAGATACATTACAATTACACATTAGATATATTAAAATACATGTAATATATAATGTTTTCGAATTACATTGATATATTAGAATTACATAGAGACATTGGATATCTATATATATATATATATATATTACAATTACATAGATATACTACAGTTACATAGATATATTACAATTACATAGATATATTACATAGATACATTACAATTACATAGATATATTACATAGATACATTACAATTACATAGACATAGACATATTACATAGATATATTACAATTACATAGATATATTACAATTACATAAATATATTACAATTAATAATGTATCTATGTAATATTACATAGATATATTACAATTACATAGATATATTACAACTACAAAGATATATTATCTTCTATGTAATTATATCTATGTAATTTTATGTATTATATGTAATATATCTATGTAATTGTAATAAATATATTTATGTAATTCTAATACATCTATGTAATTGAACTACATCTATGTAATTGCTATACATCTATGTAATTGAAATATATCTATATAATTGTAATATATCTATGTAATTGTAATATATATTTTTATGTAATATATCTATGTAATATTTATTACAATCACATAGATATATTACATAGATACATTACAGTTACATAGATAATATTACAATTACATAGATATATTACAATTACATAGATATATTACAATTAAAATACATGTAATATATATCTATGTAATATTACATAGATATATTATAATTACATAGATATATTAGAATTGCATAAATATATTACAATAACATAGATATATTATAATTACATAGATTATATTACAACTGAAACAGCATGAGCAAAACTATCCCACTCATGATTTAGAGTTGGCGGCAGTGGTGTTTGCGCTGAAAATTTGGAGGCATTATTTATTTGGAGAAAAATATACAATCTACACTGATCATAAGAGTCTGAAATATCTAATGGATCAGAAAGAATTAAATTTGAGGCATTGGAGATGGTTGGAATTGATTAAAGATTATGACTGTGTAATTGACTACCACCCAGGAAAGGCCAATGTAGTGGCCGATGCTCTTAGTAGAAAGTCTTCTAGTTCTCTTGCTCATATTCGAGCAATTCAGAAACCCTTACAAAATGAGTTGAAGTCCTTACCTTTAGAATTGATGATTGATGAGAATGATCTCCTAATAGCCCACTTGAAGGTTAAACCGATTCATATTGATTGGATACGTGAAGCATAGAATAATGACCCTATGCTAGTAAAGTTAAAGCAAGAAGTAAGGGATGGTGTGAGGATTGACTTTCAAATAAAGGATGAGGATGTACTGATAATGAAAAATAGGCTTTGTGTGCCTCAGGATGAAGAACTCCGGAATGTGATTTTGGAGGAAGCTCATAATGCACCATGCGTTACATCCCAGTAGTGTGAAGATGTATCGAACCTTAAGAGAACATTATTGGTGGCAAGGTATGAAACGGGACATAGCTGAGTTTGTTTCTAGATGGTTGGTATGCCAACAAATTAAAGCCGAGCATCAAAAACCTTCTGGGAAATTGAACCCCCTACCTATTCCTCAATGGAAGTGGGAAGATATTGTTATGGATTTCATTTCGGGATTACCAAGAACACAGTCTGGTTATGACAGCATTTGGGTGATTGTTGATCGTTTGACAAAATCAGCTCACTTTTTGCCAGTCAAAAAGACTTTTTCCATGGAAAGACTGGCTAAACTTTATGTGAACGAACTTGTTAGGTTACATGGTGCCCCAGTATCGATTGTATCTGATCGAGACCCCCGATTCACATCTCGATTTTGGCCAAGTTTGCAGAATGCTATGGGCACTAAACTCAAGTTCAGTACTGCTTTTCATCCTCAGACGGATGGACAATCTGAACGGACAATTCAAATTCTGGAAGATATACTCAGATCTTGTATTATGGAATTCAAAGGAAACTGGGATGAACACTTGCCTCTAGCAGAATTTGCATATAACAATAGTTATCAGTCCAGCATCGACTTGGCTTCGTTTGAAGCTTTGTATGGAAGGAAGTGCAGAACTCCGGTGTGTTGGGATGATACAGATGAAAGGAAATTACTAGGTCCAGAATTTGTTATGATGACTGCAGACAAAGTTAAGGTAATTCGGGAAAAGATAAAAATAGCTCAAGATCGACAAAAGAGCTATGCAGATAATCGGGGAAAAGATTTAGAGTTTGAAGTTGGTGATATGGTATTTTTGAAAGTGACTCCTTGGAAGGGAGTAATCCGGTTTGGAAGACGAGGAAAGTTGGGTCCTCGATATATAGGGTCGTATGAGATCATTGAACGGATTGGCCCAGTTGCTTATAGATTGGCCTTACTAGAAGAATTGTCACGAATTCATAATGTGTTCCATGTTTCTATGCTCCGAAAGTACATTTTCTATTCTTCACATATATTGAAGGACTTGCCTATGGAAATTGAGGAAAATTTAACTTATGAAGAGCAGCCGGTTGAGATTTTGGATAGAAAGGACCAAGTTCTAAGGACTAAGACTATTCCATTAGTGAAAGTTATTTGGAGGAATCATTCATATGAAGAAGCTACATGGGAAAGAAAGGAAGATATGCGGACTCAATATCCTCACTTGTTCAATCAAGTTGGTAAGTAAATTTCGAGGACGAAATTTTTCTAAGGGGGGTAAGTTGTAACAACCGAGGTTACGTATAATCATGTAAAGTTAAATTACCAAAATTTTAAGGACAACCTTGGAAATTGGTAAGAAGTTATAAGTGAAGGAAATAAAGGAAGAAAGGATCAAATTGAACATATTAAAAAGTTTAGGGGCTTAATGGTTATTTATAAAAAGTTGAGTGACCAATATGCAATTATACCAAAAACAAAAAAATATCTCTTATGTTCATTTTATCTCCCGAAAAAACTAGAATTTTTCATTCAATTCTCCAAGTGGAAGCCGGCTTCCTATCCTCCCTCTCTCAAAATTATCTTCCAACAACTCCACCAAAATCTCAACAACAATTACATCCAAGGTTAGTTTCTTGATAAATTCTTCCTTTTCTTTAGATATTCTACTTGAGCATGCTAAGATCTTAGCTTCATAAACATGTTAAGGTCTGAAATCCATCTATTAAGTATGAATTTTACTCAACTTGGTAAGAATTAAAAGGATTTGAAAGCATGAACAAGAAAATGGGAAGAAAATGCAAAACAGGGGAAGTTGAGCATGCTTGCTGTTCGGATTTTCTGGGTTTGGCACATCAGGGTTTGTATTTTTTTGATATTTTTCCTAGAAACTGACTTCAATATGAGAATTTTTGTTTTTGAATCACCCAAAACCGATAAGCGGTTAAAAAGAGAAAATTCGGTGCAGTTGGCTGTTCTGTGTTGACCCCTGTTTCAGCATAGTTTCGGGATTTATCAAATTTGATCAAAATTTTGTTCTAATTGTATAAGTTAGTTATTTTCTTTATAAATTATACATATTGGTTGAAATAAACCAATTGTAATCACTTCCAAATTCCTTACCAAACTCAAGTTATGATTTTCTAATCTAACTTGATATTAAGGAATTTATTGCTTAAGAGAAATATAGTACCAAAAGATGGTTATGGATTATGAAAATCTCTAAGGCATGGAATACTAGAAAGGAATTTGATAAGGACATGATTATGGAGTTGAATTATGGAGAAAATGATTATGGAAATGATATTAAAAATTAAGGATATGTTGTTTTGAGTATGAGAAATTAGTATTGACTATGGGGTAGATTAATGGGACTTAAGTTGCATTCAAAATTGTGTAATGCTTTGAGCATATATAGATACTAATTATTGTTAATCTCTAGGCCACGTAGATCCGACGTCACCTGTGGATCCCGAAGTTTCAGGTCGAGGTGTACAGTGAGATCATCTCAAGGATTGTGAGTAGACGACAACTATAGTTATTTGAAATTTCTTTAATTATAATTATATATTTTTTTAGCATAATATTTATTTTACATATTAAAGGTATATACGATATTTAATCATATGAATTGATTTGTTATTAAAGTATTTTTATTTCAAGAAATATTATATCGAGTAAGTTGATTGATTTATGAAATATGATTATACATAGAATTTGACGTACATGGTTTTGGCTCCACCTGACTTAATGTATGAGACTATACCCTTGATCGAAATACGGGAGCTGCGTGCTACGCCTTTATGGCGGGAGCCACCTCCAGAGTCCCAATTCCGTGATATTAGACTGGGGTATGGGAGCTGCGTGGTACGCCTTTGTGGTGGGAGCCACCTCCAGAGTCCATATCCCGTTATATTTGCCTTTTGGGGGCACATCATAGCGACACATATGCCTTTGGGGCGTCCTATGGTGGTATTGGCCTTTGGGGCCGGCTACTAGTATGCCTACATGGATATTGCCTGGTTATTTCATGGATGTATTCTTATGCATGACAGTAAGTTGGAGCCCAACTATACGTAACTTGATTTACTTCACAGATTTTATACATTGATTTAATATTATAATATTGTTATACATTTGAAAACCTTGTTACGTCTTTGAATTACTCATTATGGTTTTATTATTATTTATTTTGAAAATGTCAATTATGCTTTACAGATTACCATTATAGTTTTCACACGCTTTAAATGTTGTCTACTCATTGAGATATTCATATATCTCACCTCTTCTTATTTCTCATTTTCAAGACACAGTTAGGTGTCGGGATTGCTGCCTTCCTCTACTTTCCGCTTCAAGAGTATATTGACGTGGTGGGCATCATATCTAAATTTCTAAAAGATTTGATTTCTTGATGTTTTTATCTAGTAAACCTTGCTGAGATAGGTTTACTTCTGGATATATTGTATATATTTGAAGATATGAGACAATAGATCAATATGTTTTGATTTGAGCATAAATTGATCATGGATAATTTTTGAATATGTATGGATATATGTGATCATAGTATTGAGGAATATTGCTGGTTGAGGATATGAATTGAGTGTTATTTGCAGGAGAGTTATAGTTGAGATAGAAAGGAAACTCTGCCGGATTTTAGGTAGATTATCCGGACAGGGTGTTACATAAATATATTACAATTACATAGATATATTACAACTACATATCTATGTAATTGTATATCTATGTAATTGTAATATATATATATATATTACATAGATATATTACAATTACATAGATATATTACTATTACATAGATATATTACATATATTACATAGATGTATTACAATTACATAAATATATTTATTACAATTAGATACATTACATAGATATATTACAATTACAATTAAAATTAAAATTACAATTACAATTACTGTAATATATCTATGTAATTCTAATGTTTTAAGTAATTGTAATATATCTATGTAATTGTAATATATTTTTGTAATTGTAATATATCTATGTAATATATCTATGTAATTGTAATATATATATATAAGTAATTGTAATATCTATGTAATTGTAATATATATATCTATGTCTCGGAGTACCACCTGCAGGATGACAAAATCTTTTTACACTCGAAAACATCAATTTAGGAAGAAAACATACCTGTTTTAGTGGTCCGGACAAAATTAGGTGTCTACATATGTAATTGTAATATATCTATATAATTGTAATTGTAATATTACATAGATATATTTATGTAATTGTAATATATCTATGTAATTGTAATATATATCTATGTAATTGTAATACATCTATGTAATTGTAATATATCTATGTAATTGTAATGTATTTATGTAATATATCTACGTAATATTACATAGATATATTACATAAATATATTACAATTACATAGATACATTACAATTACATAGATATATATATTACAATTACAATTACTTAAATATATTACAATTCTATAGAAAATATATTACATAGATATATTACATAGATAATATATTTGTGTAACTGTAATGTATCTATGTAATTGTAATATATCTATGTAATTCTATGTAATTGTAATATATATCTATGCAATTGTAAGATATATATCTACGCAATTGTAATATATATCTATGCAATTGTAATTGTAACGTATCTATGTAATTGTAATATATCTATGTAATTGTAATATATCTATGTAATATATCTATGTAATTGTAATATATCTATGTAGTTCTAATATATCTATGTAATTATAATATATCTATGTAATATATATATATATATATCTATCTATGCAATTGTAAATATATTTATGTAATATATCTATGTAATTATAATATATCTATGTAATTGTAATAGTATATCTATGTAATTGTAAATATATTTATGTAATATATCTATGTAACTATAATATCTCTATGTAATTGTAATATATCTATGTAATTGTAATAGTATATCTATGTAATTGTAATAGTATATCTAATGTAATTGTAATATATTAAAATTACAAAAATATATTACATAGAATTACATAGATATAATTATAGGTTTATGTAATTATATATATCTATGTATTAGTAATACAATTATAATAAATATATGCAATTGTAATATATCTATATAATTGCAATATATATATTAATAAATATATCTATGTAATTATAATATATCAATGTAATATATTATCTATGTAATTGTAATATTTTTATGTAATTATAATATATCTATGTTATTGTAATATATCTATGTAATTGTAATATATATCAATGTAATATATATCTATGTAATATATTACAATTACATAGATATATTACAATTACATATCTATTTTTATATTACATAGATATAGATATATTACATAGATATATTACTATTACATGTATTTTAATATATCTAAAGTATAATTGTAAATTATCTATGTAATTGTAATATATCTATGTAATTGTACTATTACAATAGATATGTAATTGTAATATAGCTATGTAATTGTAATATATATCTATGTAATTGTAATACATCTATGTATTTGTAATATATCTATGTAATTGTACTGTATTTATGTAATATATCTATGTAATATTACATAGATATATTACATAAATATATATCTATGTAATATATCTATGTAATATATCTATGCAATTGTAATATATCTATGTAATTGTAATATATCTATGTAAAGATTAGAATTACATAGACAAATTGATATATTAGAATTACATAGATATATTGGATATGTATATATTACAATTACATAGATATACTACAGTAATATATATTATAATTACATAGATATATTACATAGATACATTACAATTACATAGATATATTACAATTACATAGATATATTATTACAATTACATAGATATATTACAATTAAATAGATATATTAAAATACATCTATGAAATTGAAATACATCTATGTAATTGTAATATATTTATGTAATTGTAATATATCTATATAATTATATACATGTAATATCTATATATCTATGTAGTTCTAATATATCTGTTAATTGTAATATATCTATGTAATTGAAATACATCTATTTAATTGAAATACATCTAATATATCTATGTAATTGTAATATATCTATGTAATTATATACATGCAATATCTATGTATCTATGTAATTATAATATATCTATGTAATTATAATATATCTATGTTATTGTAATATATTTATGAAATTGTAATATATCTATGTAATTATAATATATCTATGTAATATTACATAGATATATATATATATATATATATATTACATGTATTTTAATTGTAATATATCTATGTAATTGTAATATATCTATGTAATTGTAATATTATCTATGTAATTGTAATGTATCTATGTAATATATCTATATGATTGTAATAGATATTACATAGATATATATATTACAATTATATAGATATATTTCGATTACATAGATGTATTGCAATTACATAGATGTAGTTCAATTACATAGATGTATTACAATTACAAAAAATATATTTATTACAATTACATAGATATATTACTATTACATAGATATATTACAATTACATAGATATATTATATATAATACATAAAATTACATAGAAGATAATATATCTTTGTAGTTGTAATATATCTATGTAATTGTAATATATTTATGTACGTGTAATATATCTATGTATTTGTAATATATCTATGTAATATGTCTATGTAATTGTAATGTATCTATGTAATATATCTATGTAATTGTAATATATCTATGTAATTGTAATGTATCTATGTAATATATCTATGTAATTGTAATATATCTATGTAACTGTAGTATATCTATGTAATTGTAATATTTATATATATCCAATGTATCTATGTAATTCTAATATATCAATGTAATTCGAAAACATTATATATTACATGTATTTTAATATATCTAAAGTGTAATTGTAATGTATCTATGTAATATATCTATGTAATTGTAATATCTGAACACCCGGACGGACCGGACCTATCGGACAGACCAGAGACACCAAGGCTAGGCTTGGCTTGCCTAAACTTGAATAACCTTGGTGTCTAAACTTTGAAATACATCTATGTAATTGAAATACATCTATGTAATTGAAATATATGTATATAATTGTAATATATCTATGTAATTGTAATGTATCTATGTAATTCTAATGTATCTATGTAATTGTAAATATATTACAATTACTGTATTAGCTATATTACTAAAAATATTAAAATTACTGAAAACATTAGATATTACGTGAATACATTAGAATTACTGAAAACATTAGATAATGCAATTACAAAGATATATTATATGTATATATTTATCTATGTAATTGTAATATATCTATGTAATATTACATAGATATATTACATAAATATATTTTTTACAATTACATATAATTATTACAGTAATTGTAATTGTATCTATGTAATTCTAATATATCTATGTAATTGTAATATATTACAATTACATATTACAATTACATAGATATTACATGTATACATTATAATATATTACAATTACATAGATATATTAAAATTACTTAGATATAACACAATTGCATAGATACATTAGAATTACATAGATATATCACATATAATATACAATTACATTCATATATACATTACAACTACATAGATATATTACTGAAAATTTTAAATTTACAAATATATTTGTCTAATATATCTATGTAATTGTAATATATTTGTGTAATTGTAATATATCTATGTAATTATAATATATCTATGCAATTGTAATGTATCTATGTAATTGTAATTATGTGATTGTAATATATGTAATATATCTATGTAATTGTAAATATATTTATGTAATTGTAATATATCTATGTAATATATGTAATATATCTATATAATTGTAATATATCTATGTAATAGTAATATATCTATGTAATTGTAATTATGTGATTGTAATATATGTAATATATCTATGTAATTAGATATCTATGTAATTGTAAATATTTTTATGTAATTGTAATATATCTATGTAATTCTAATATATTTATGTAATTGTAATATATCTATGTAATTGCAATTGTAATTATATCTATGTAATATATCTATGTAATTGTAATATATTTATGTAATTGTAATATATCTATGTAATTGTAATATATCTATGTAATATATATATCTATGTAATTGTAAAATATTTATGTAATATATCTTTGTAATTATAATATATCTATGTAATTGTAATAGTATATCTATGTAATTGTAATAGTATATCTAATGTAATTGTAATATATAATTGTAATATATTTATGTAATTGTAATATATCTATGTAATATATTATCTATGAAATTGTAATATATCTATGTAATTATAATATATCTATGTAATTGAAATATCTATGTAATTGTAATATATCTATGTAATTGAAATATATCTATGTAATTATAATATGTCTATGTAATTGAAATATATCTATGTAATTATAATATGTTTATGTAACTGTAATATATCTATGTAATTATAATATATTTGTGTATTGTATTATATCTTTGTAATTGTAATATATCTATGTAATTGTAATATATTTTTGTATTTATATATTTGTGTAATTGTAATTGTAATATATGTATGTAATATATCTATGTTATTGTAATATATCTATGTAATTGTAATATATCTATGTAATTGTAATATATTTATGTAATTGTAATATATATATATATATATCTATGTAATTGTAATATATCTATGTATTTATTTAGATATATATTTGTGTAATTGTAATATATACATATATTTATGTAATATATCTATATAATTGTAATACATCTATGTATTAGTAATATATCTATATAATTGTAATATATCTATGTAATTGTAATTATGTGATTGTAATATATGTAATATATCTATGTAATTAGATATCTACGTAATTGTAGATATATTTATGTAATTGTAATATATCTATCTAATTCTAATATATTTGTGTAATTTAGCTATGTAATTGTAATATATTTATCTATGTAATTGTAAATATATTACAATTAATGTATTAGATATATTACTGAAAATATTAGAATTACCGAAAACATTAGAAATTACATGAATACATTAGAATTACTGAAAACATTAGATAATGTAATTACAAAGATATATTACATGTATATATTTATCTATGTAATTGTAATATATCTATGTAATATTACATAAATATATTACATAAATTTATTACAATTACATAGATATACTACAGTTACATAGATATATTACATATATTACATAGATATACTACATAAATATATTACAATTACATAGATATATTACATAGATACATTACATAAATATGTTACAATTATATAGATATATTACAATTACATAGATATATTATAATTACATAGATATATTATAATTACATAGATATATTACAATTACAATATATGTATGTAATTGTAATATATACATATATTTATATATTTATATATTTATATATTACAATTACATAGATTAAATAGATATATTACTATTACATAGATATATTACTATTACATAGATATATTACAATTACATAGATATATTGTAATTACATAGATATATTACAATTACATAGATATATTATAATTCTATTTATGTAATCGTAATATATGTATGTAATTGTAATATATACATATATTTATATATTACAATTACATATATATATATTACAATTACAAAGATATATTACAATTACATAGATATATTACAATTACATAAATATATTACAATAACATAGATATATAACATACATATATTACAATTACATACATATATTACAGTTACATAGATATATATTAGAATTACATAGATATATATTACAATTACATAGATATATTACTATAACATAGATATATATTAGAATTACATAGATATTTACAATTACAAAGATATATTACAATTACATATATATATATATATATATAACAATTACATAGATATATTACTATAACATAGATATATATTACAATTACATAAATAGAATTGTAATATATCTACGTAATTGTAATATTTCTATGTAATTGTAATTGTAATATATTTATGTAATTGTAATATATCTATGTAATTGTAATGTATTTATGTAATTGTAAAATCTATATATATTACATAAATATATTACAATTACATAGATATATTACATAGATACATTACATAAATATGTTACAATTACATAAATATATTACAATTACATATATATATATATTATAATTACATAGATATATGATACATAGATATATTATATAGATATATTACAATTACAATTACAATATATATATGTAATTGTAATATATACATATATTTATATATTACAATTACATAGATTACATAGATATATTACTATTACATAGATATATTACTATTACATAGATATATTACAATTACATAGATATATTATAATTCTATTTATGTAATCGTAATATATGTATGTAATTGTAATATATACATATATTTATATATTACAATTACATATATATATATTACAATTACAAAGATATATTACAATTACATAGATATATTACGATTACATAAATATATTACAATAACATAGATATATTACATAGATATATTACAATTACATACATATATTACAGTTACATAGATATATATTAGAATTACATAGATATATTACTATAACATAGATATATATTAGAATTACATAGATATATTACAATTACAAAGATATATTACAATTACATAGATATATAATAATTACATAGATATATTACTATAACATAGATATATATTACAATTACATAAATAGAATTATAATATATCTATTTAGTAATATATCTATGTAATTATAATATATATATATGTAATTGTAATATCTATGTAATTGTAATATATCTATGTAATATATCTATGTAATTATAATATATTTATGTAATTGTAATATATCTATGTAATTGTAATATATATCTGTGTAATATATTTATGTAATTGTAATATATCTATGTAATTATATATCTATGTAATTATATATCTATATAATGTATCTATGTAATTGTAATATATATATCTATGTAATTGTAATATATCTATGTAATATATGACAATTACACAAATGAATATATTACAATTACACAAATATATAGTACATTAACTATAATAAATCTATATAAATGTATCTATGTTATAATATATCTATGTAATTGTAATACATTTATGTAATTGTAATATATATATGTAATTATAATATATCTATGTGATATATCTATGTAACTGTAATATATCTATGTAATATATTACATATATATATTAAAACTACATAGATAATATATATATTTATGTAATTATATAGATATATTTATGTAATTGTTGTCGCAACCTAAAAAATAACGAGTCTCATCGCAAGACTTTATTATTCGTTAAGCGTGACAATATTTTGTGTGTCATGAATATAAATATTTTACAATTACATAGATATATTACAATTACAGAAAACATTAGATATAGTCATATAATATTTTCAGTAATTCTAATATATCTATGTAAAAGAAAAATTGTGATTGTAATATATCTTTGTAATTGTGATTGTAATAAAATCTGCCCCTTCCTAGTGCTTGGGTTGATGTAAATGTTTCTTAGTGCAAATGCAAATGGCCTGGATTGATGCCCATGTTTCATGATGCAGATGCCCCTACTAATTGTATTCATGTAACTGGTTTATAAATGGTGTAACTACAATTACCACACAATAATGAAAATGCAATGATTCTAGAAATGACGCAATTTCTTGAGATGACACAAATGCGAATTCCATGAAGAATGTAAATGTAAAGGTAAAATGTAGATGCTTATGGCATAATGCCAATGCAAATACCCATGAATGATGCAAATGCTTGCCGACACTATGCAGATGCAAAAGCTTGATAAAGAGATGAGTGCTCATGAGTGATGCAAATGCCCCCGATTGTTTTTCTAGACTTTGGCTTAGCTTTTCAAATTCATTTTTCCTCTTCAAATAAGAGTATATCTTCAATTCATTTTGGCTATTCTCTTTGCCCCAACAGTTTTCAAACTTTCATCAACAGAGATTTGAATCGGGTTCTATTTCCTCTTCTTATATCTGGAAGTCAGGACCTATCTTGGCAGTTCTACACCTTTGAGTTAGAAAAATCCTTGTCCCATGTCAATATCAAAATAGGTATTTCAAAAAATCTCTTTATTTGTTTTCGCATTTTGAAAACTTCTGAACAAAAAATATTAACCCCACAATGTGTGATGTACAAATCTTCTGAAGACTGATGATCATTGTTAGAAATTTCTCTAAGTATCAATCTGGTTTTTTCAACTGGGATTGGCAAGGCTTGGTATAACAAGATTCTGGCTTTTCCAGGAAAACTTCGTGACAAAATGTATATCCTTTCTAGGCTCACAAATGGAACAGGTTTTATAAATCATGAATTCATTGAGAACCAAGCAAATTCAACATTCTTTTAGTTTTCATATCAAGGCATTTTGACAAGCGTCAAGATTGGCCGGGATGTTTAAACCGGAAAGTTTAATCTTGGAGAAAGTTTTTTTAGTTTTTTGAAGATAATCCTCTGAATGAGAGTTGGCAATTTGGGGGGTTCAGGAATTCCTAGATGTTCCTCGATGACCACTCCTTTAATATGACCTTCTCTTTTTGTGGTATCGGCACTTTCATAGATGGCATTGAAAATTCCCATTCTACTCTAGACCGCCCGTTTTTGGGTTTTCGCCCTAGAGTCTCATTCTTTCCAATTTTTCTCTTTTTTTACCATGCACTTGAGAATTCTAAATTCTTCCTTAGTGAAATGAGAATTTGATGAGATGGGATAAAATCTGAGGAAAACCCTTCAAATTAAATATTCATGCTTGATCAAAATGGACTTTTAAAGCACGTAATGTAGGCCATGGCTCAGGGTTCAAAAAGAAAGGATAAATAGGCCCAAAATATGTGTTTGAGGGTAATCAAATCAAGGATCCTTTCTTTGAGGAGGATTCTTTTTGAAGCATTTGTCCCTTCTTGGACATTTCTTTCCTTTTGACTTTGCTCTTTTTCTTCCTTGCTTTTGGCTTTCAATTTGCCATATCTTACACACATTTTTTTTTGCATTCATTTTGTTTTCTTCTTTTTCAACGGAGTGAGCCTGTCTTTATTCGGGGTTCTATTTGCTTTGCATCTGTTTTTGAGCTAGGACTCATTTCTCAATGATCTTTAAAAAGATCTTTCCTTGCATTTGCCTCCTAGTGTAGAGGGTGATCCTTGATCAGGGTTCAAAGAAGAAAGAATTCTTTTGGCTCAAAAGGGGTGACTATGGATAATTTCTTTTTTATGCGAAAGGGATATGAAAGATGGCCATTTCTCATGTCAAGCACAAATATTCATATTGAAAAGCAATCCCAGGGGAAATAGATATTCAGAATTTCATTTTGCACTTTGGAATCGTCTGAATTCTCATATGCATAATATCACAAATTTTTATATAGATGTATTAGAATTACATAAATATATTTTTCAATTGAACTTAAAATCTTGATTTTGAAAGTGGGTTGACTTTTTCAATAGTTGACTTTTTGGGGTTGACTTTTTTGGGGTTGACTTTTTTTCGGGGTTGACTTTTTTCAAGTTTGACTTTTTATGCTCGCCCTCTTAAACTAAGTCTCGAAGTACCACCTGCAGGATGAAAACAAGTCTTTTTACATTCGGAAACATCAATTTAGGAAGAAAACATACCTGTTTAGTGGTCCGGACAAAATTAGGTGTCTACAAAGAGGTGTAGAATAGGTGGTGACAGGTTTGTTTTGTTCCTCCGCACACACTGTATTTGCATTTGCATAACATGAATCCTCTACGCGGACAAAACTAGGGTATACATGTAATATCTAATATTTTCAGTAATTGTAATATATCTATATAAATGTAAAGTACATCTATGTAATTGAAATACATCTATGTAATTGTAATATATCTATGTAATTGTAATATATCTATGTAATTATATACATGTAATATCTATGTATCAATGTAAAATATATCTATGTTATTGAAATATATTTATGCAATTGTAATATATCTATGTAATTATAATATATCTATGTAATATTACATAGATATATATATTACATGTATTTTAATTGTAATATATCTATATAATTGAAATATATCTATGTAATTGTAATATTATCTATGTAATTGTAATGTATCTATGTAATATATCTATGTGATTGTAATAGATATTACATAGATATATTACATAGATATATATATTACAATTACATAGATATATTACAATTATATAGATATATTTCAATTACATAGATGTATTGCAATTATAGATGTAGTTCAATTACATAGATGTATTACAATTACAAAAAATATATTTATTACAATTACATAGATATATTACTATTACATAGATATATTACAATTACATAGATATATTACATATAATACATAAAATTACATAGATATAATTACATAGAAGATAATATATCTTTGTAGTTGTAATATATCTATGTAATTATAATATATCTATTTAATATTACATAGATATATATATTACATGTATTTTAATTGTAATATATCTATGTAATTGTAATATTATTTATGTAATTGTAATGTATCTATGTAATATATCTATGTGATTGTAATAGATATTACATAGATATATTACATAGATATATATATTACAATTACATAGATATATTACAATTATATAGATATATTTCAATTACATAGATGCATTGCAGTTACATAGATGTATTACAATTACAAAAAATATATTTATTACAATTACATAGATATATTACATATAATACATAAAATTACATAGATATAATTACATAGAAGATAATATATCTTTGTAGTTGTAATATATCTATGTAATTGTAATATATTTATGTAATTGTAATATATCTATGTAATTGTAATATATCTATGTAATATGTTTATATGTAATTGTAATGTATCTATGTAATATATCTATGTAATTGTAATATATCTATGTAATTGTAATATATCTATGTAACTGTAGTATATCTATGTAATTGTAATTGTAATTGTAATATATATATATATATCCAATGTATCTATGTAATTCTAATATATCAATGTAATTCGAAAACATTATATATTACATGTATTTTAATATATCTAATGTGTAATTGTAATTTATCTATGTAATATATCTATGTAATTGTAATATCTGAACACCCGGACGGACCGGAACTATCGGACCGACCAGAGACACCAAGGCTAGGCTTGGCTTGGCTAAACTTGACTAACCTTGGTGTCTAAACTTTGAAATACATCTATGTAATTGAAATACACCTATGTAATTGTAATACATCTATGTAATTGAAAGATATGTATATAATTGTAATATATCTATGTAATTGTAATGTATCTATGTAATTCTAATGTATCTATGTAATTGTAAATATATTACAATTACTGTATTAGATATATTACTGAAAATATTAAAATTACTGAAAACATTAGATATTACATGAATACATTAGAATTACTGAAAACATTAGATAATGCAATTACAAAGATATATTGTATGTATATATTTATCTATATATCTATGTAATATTACATAGATATATTACATAAATATATTTATTACAATTACATATATATATATATATTACAGTAATTGTAATTGTATCTATTAAATTCTAATATATCTATGTAATTGTAATACATTACAATTACATAGATATATTACAATTACATATTACAATTACGTAGATATTACATGTATACATTATAATATATTACAATTACATAGATATATTAAAATTACTTAGATATAACACAATTGCATAGATACATTAGAATTACATAGATATATCACATATAATATACAATTACATTCATATATACATTACAACTACATAGATATATTACTGAAAATTTTAAAATTACAAATATATTTGTGTAATATATCTATGTAATTGTAATATGTTTGTGTAATTGTAATATATCTATGTAATTGTAATATATCTATGTAATTGTAATGTATCTATGTAATTGTAATTATGTGATTGTAATATATGTAATATATTTATGTAATTAGATATCTATGTAATTGTAAATATATTTATGTAATTGTAATATATCTATGTAATATATGTAATATATCTATATAATTGTAATATATCTATGTAATAGTAATATATCTATGTAATTGTAATATATCTATGTAATTGTAATTATGTGATTGTAATATATGTAATATATCTATGTAATTAGATATCTATGTAATTGTAAATATATTTATGTAATTGTAATATATCTATGTAATTCTAATATATTTATGTAATTGTAATATATCTATGTAATTGTAATTGTAATATATATCTATGTAATATATCTATGTAATTGTAATATATTTATGTAATTGTAATAAATCTATGTAATTGGAATATATCTATGTAATATATATATCTATGTAATTGTAATTATATTTATGTAATATATCTTTGTAATTATAATATATCTATGTAATTGTAATCGTATATCTAATGTAATTGTAATATATAATTGTAATATATCTATGTAATTGTAATTGTAATATATATATGTAATTGTAATTGTAATATATATCTATGTAATATATCTATGTAATTGTAATATATTTATGTAATTGTAATAAATCTATGTAATTGGAATATATCTATGTAATATATATATCTATGAAATTGTAATTATATTTATGTAATATATCTTTGTAATTATAATATATCTATGTAATTGTAATCGTATATCTAATGTAATTGTAATATATAATTGTAATATATTTATGTAATTGTAATATATCTATGTAATATATTATCTACGAAATTATAATATATCTATGTAATTGTAATATCTATGTAATTGTAATATATCTATGTAATTGAAATATATCTATGTAATTATAATATATCTATGTAATTGAAATATATCTATGTTATTATAATATGTCTATGTAATTGTAATATATTTATGTAATTGTAATATATTTGTGTATTGTAATATATCTTTATAATTGTAATATATCTATGTAATTGTAATATATTTTTGAAATTATATATTTGTGTAATTGTAATATATCTATGTTATTCTAATATATCTACGTAATTGTAATATATTAATGTAATTGTAATATATATATATCTATGTAATATATTTATCTGTGTAATTGTAATATATACATATATTTATGTAATATATGTAATATATCTATATAATTGTAATATATCTATGTAATAGTAATATATCTATGTAATTGTAATATATCTATGTAATTGTAATTATGTGATTGTAATATATGTAATATATCTATGTAATTAGATATCTACGTAATTGTAAATATATTTATGTAATTCTAATATATCTATGTAATTCTAATATATTTGTGTAATTGAAATATATCTATGTAATTGAAATTGTAATATATATCTATGTAATATATCTATGTAATAGTAATATATCTATGTAATTGTAATATATCTATGTAATTGTAATTATGTGATTGTAATATATGTAATATATCTATGTAATTAGATATCTATGTAATTGTAACTATATTTATGTAATATATCTATGTAATTCTAATATATTAATGTAATTGTAATATATCTATGTAATTGTAATTGTAATATATATCTATGTAATATATCTATGCAATATAACTACGTAATTCTAATATATCTATGTAATTGTAATATCTATGTAATTGTAATATATTTGTGTAATGTATATATGTAATATATCTATGTAATTGTAATATATCTTTGTAATATATATATATCTATGAAATTGTAAATATATTTATGTAATATATCTTTATAATTATAATATATCTATGTAATTGTAATATATCTATGTAATTGTAATAGTATATCTATGTAATTGTAATAGTATATCTAATGTAATTGTAATATATCTATGTAATTTTAATATATCTATGTAACTCTATGTAATTGTAATACATCTATGTAACAATAATATATCTTTGTAGTTGTAATATATCTATGTAATTGTAATAAATTTAAGTAATATATCTATGTAATATTACATAGATACATTATTAATTGTAATATATTTATGTAATTGTAATATATCTATGTAATTTTAATATATCTATGTAATTCTAATGTATCTATGTAATATATCTATGTAATTGTAATATATCTATGTAACTGTAATATATCAATGTAATTGTAATATATCTATGTAACTGTAGTAATTCTAATATATCTATGTAATTGTAATATACAATTACATAAATATAATATATCTATTTAATATATATATGTAATTATAATATAGCTATGTAACTGTAGTATACCTATGTAATTGTAATATATATTTAATTGTAATATATTTATGTAATATATGTACGTAATTGTAATATATTTAAGTAATTGTAATATATTTGTGTAATACATTGTAATATATCTATGTAGTTGTAATTATAATATACATGTAATTGTAATATATTACAATAGATATGCAATTCTAATGTTTTCTGTAATTGTAATATTTCTATGAAATTGTAATATATTTATGTAATTGTAATATATCTATGTTATTGTAATATATTTATGCAATTGTAATATATCTATGCAATTCTAATATGTCTATTTAATTGTAATATATGTATGTAATTGTAATATATTTGTGTAATGTAATATATGTATGTAATTGTAATATACAATGTAATTGTAATATATATTTGTAATTATAGATTTGTGTAATTGTAATTGTAATATATGTATGTAATATCTATGTTATTGTAATATATCTATGTAATTGTAATATCTATATAATTGTAATATATCTATGTATTTATTTAGATATATATTTGTGTAATTGTAATTGTAATATATACATATATTTATGTAATATATCTATGTAATAGTAATATATTTATGTAATTGTAATATATATATATATATATGTAATTGTAATTATGTGATTGTAATATATGTAATATATCTATGAAATCATATATCTATGTAATTGTAAATATATTTATGTAATTGTAATATATCTATGTAATTCTAATATATTTATGTAATTGTAATATATTTATGTAATTGTAATATATATCTATGTAATATATCTATGTAATTGTAATATATATATATATTACAATTACATAGATATATTACTATTGCATAGATATATTACAATTACATAGATATATTACATATATTACATAAATATATGTATATATTACAATTACAATTACAATTACAGAAATATATATCTAAATAAATACATAGATATATTACAATTACATAGATAAATATATTACATAGATATATATATATTACAATTACATAGATATATTATAATTACATAGATAAATATATTACATATATATATATATATTACAATTACATAGATATATTACAATAACATAGATATATTATATACATATATTACAATTACAATTACACAAATCTCTAATTACATATATATATATATTACAATTACATAGATATATCACATATATTACATAAATATATGTTTATATTACAATTACAATTACACAAATATATATCTAAAAAAATACATAGATATATTACAATTACATAGATAAATATATTACATAGATATATATATATATATTATAATTACATAGATATATTACAATTACATAGATATATTACAATTACATAGATACATTACAATTACACAAATATATTATCTATGTAATATATCGAGGTAATATTTTATCTATGTAATTGTATTATATTTAAGTAATTGTAATTGTAATATATATATGTATGTAATTGTAATGTATCTATGTAATTGTAATATATTTATGAAATATATCTATGTGATATTACATTGATATATTACATAAATACAGTACAATTACATTTATTATTACAATTACATAGATAAATTACAATTACATAGATGTATTACAATTACATAGATATATTACAATTACATAGATATATATTACAATTACATAGATATATTACAATTACATAAATATATCTATGTAATATTACAATTACAATTAAATAGATATATTACAATTACATAGATATATTACAATTACATATTTTTGTAATTACATAGATATATTACAGTTACATAGATACATTACAATTACATGGATACATTACAATTACACATTAGATATATTAAAATACATGTAATTGTAATATATCTATGCAATTGTAATACATCTATGTAATTGTAACATATCTATGTAATATATCTATGTAATATTACAATAGATATGTAATTGTAATATATCTATGTAATTGTATTAGATTACATAGATATATATTAAAATTACATAGATATATTACAATAACATAGATATATTATAATTATATAAATATATTACAATTACATAGATATATTATAATTACATAGATATATTACAATTACATAGATAATAGATTACATAGATATATTACAATTACATTGATATATTAATTAATATATATATATTACAATTATATAGATATATTACAATTGCGTATATTTATTATAATTGTATTACTATTACATAGATATATATAATTACATAAACCCTATAATTATATCTATGTAATTCTATGTAATATATTTGTGTAATTGTAATATATTACAATTACATTAGATATACTATTACAATTACATAGATATATTACAGTTACATAGATATATTATAATTACAAAGATATATTACATAAATATATTTACAATTACATAGATATATATATTACATATATATATTACAATTACATAGATATATTACATAGATACATTACATAAATATATTACAATTACATAGATATTACAATTACATAGATATATTATAATTACATAGATATATTAGAATTACATAGATATATTAAAATTACATAGATATATTACATAGATATATATTACAATTAGAATTAGAATTACATAGATATATTACAATTACAAAAATATATTAGAATTACATTGATATATTACAATTACATAAATATATTTACAATTACATAGATATATGATTACATAGATATATTACATATATTACAATCACATAATTACAATTACATATATATATATATATATATTACAATTACATAGATATATTACAATTACATAGATATATTACTATTACGTAGATATATTACAATTACATAGATATATTACATATATTACATAAATATATGTATATATTACAATTACAATTACACAAATATATATCTAATAAATACATAGATATATTACAATTACATAGATAAACATATTACATAGATATATATATATATATATATATATTACAATTACATAGATATATTACATACATATATTACAATTACAATTACACAAATCTATAATTACAAATATATATTACAATTACATTGATATATTAAAATTACATACATATATTACATTACACAAATATTTTACAATTACATACATATATTACAATTACATAGACATATTATAATTGCGAACATATATTACAATTGCATAAATATATTACAATAACATAGATATATTACAATTACATAGAAATATTACAATTACAGAAAACATTAGAATTACATATCTATTGTAATATATTACTGTCGCAACCTAAAAAATAACGAGTCTTATCGCAAGACTTTATTATTCGTTAAGCGTGACATTAAAAAAAACCGAGGAAAAATCGACTTAATTCCTCTAAAAAATGAAGGTTTTGAAAATGACCTTAAAAAAGACTTGGAGTCGCCACCAATATTTTTTAGCTAGGTGTGATCGGCCACCTATTAAAACCGGTTTTATAAAATATTTTAAAAATTAATTAAAACATTTTAAAAACCAATTTCAAGTCTGCGTTTTAAACCAGAGAAATCCAAGAAGCGGGTTCGGGAGTCGGTTACGTGTGGGGAAGGATTAGCACCCCCAAAACGCCCGTATAAAACGGTACCTTATTAATCGTGTGTTATCTCAAATGTCGGTAAATAGTTGGTTTTAAATTTAGTATTTCAAGTTAATTCCCAATTTAAAGAAAAATAATTCCATTTTTAATTGAAAATGATCCGGAATTTATAAATTCAAAATTTTCCTATATTCCCCAACAAACGTGGCAAAATATAGAAATTTTTATTAATTTTGGAAAATTTTCCGAATCATTCTCTTTTTAAAGAAGATATTCCGTTATTAATAATAATTGATGATATCCTCCCCAGCAAACCCGGCAGAGAACTCATGAATTATTTTAACTCGGGAATATCTTTATTTTATTGAAAACCCTTATCTTTTTTTTTGAAAACATTTAAAATAAATGAATATGTATATGCATGACATAAATAAAATGACATAGCAAAATCTAAATAATATAATGCAACCTAAATGACATGACATGATTTGAATGCCTTAGCATATTCTAAATGAAATGGAATATCCTAAGTTATATAATATATTCTAAATAAAATGAAATGACCTAGGTAACATAGTATATTCTATATGAGATGCAATATCCTAAGTCATATGATATATTCTAAATGAAATAGAATAACTAAGTAACATAACATATTCTATATGAAATGAAATAACCTAAGTAACATGATATTTTCTAAATGAAATAAAATATTCTAGATGATATAATTTATCCTAAATAAAATGAAATGATTTAAATGACATGACAAATATGAATGATATGACATATAATTTAAATGACATGGAATAAAATAATGCTATCATATAATATGCATGAAAATAAAAATAATAATGCATGAACATAGTATATGCTAAATAAAAATAATTAAATAAAAGCATAGGATATCATGAAATATTCAAAGCCATATAATAAACCATATAACATCAAAAAATATAAATCAAAATAATAACAATATCATAGAAACTATTATAACAAGAATCTCATATCATATAAAATGCATGAATATGAAAAATGCAATGCATGAAATGTATTTTTTCCTTTTATTAAGGAAATCCGTATATCTAAAAAGATATCCGGCTACCTTAGGAAAATATGTAAAATTAAATATTCTAAAACCAAAATACTTTGTGATTGTTTGAAAACAATTTTGAAAAGCTTGAATTAAAAATAAAAACTGGGCTAAATCATTTTTTAAATGGCTCTAATTTCCTAAGTTTAAAAATCCGGACTTGACTACCCTTAACCCGAGACTTGAAAAAACATTTTTAGAGTTTAAAAAGGTTTAGAAACTACCCTAAGTCAGTAGCTAACCCTCCTAATCAGCCCACTCTAAGTATCTTAACCAAAACAGAAAAATGATTTTTCTTTAAATTCAATTCTGACTCCACTGTCCAGTTTTAAGCCATGATTTTTTGCCCTATTTTTCAAAATTCAAAAAATTCTGAAACAAATACTGGAGACTCAGGACATGTAAAACTACAGGGAAAAAAATCGGCTTAATTTTCTGATTAAATATGAATTCCCATAAAAATCAGAGATGTACGAGTTTTGGGTGAAAAAAAAAATGCTTTGTCAAAACACATTTTTGCCTTTGATAAAATCATTTAAAAATCAAAGTAAAAATATTTGAAACTCCTAAAATGACTTACAAACAGTAGCTAGGACTTTTTGAAAGTTAGATAAAAATTGGCTAAGTAAAAAAAAATCACAAAGGTAGAATAATCAACTTGACAAACTTAATTTTCCACAAGTGTGCTCAAGAGAGCATGACTTTGAACCATTAATTGGCTCAAGTCTTTATTCAAGTGGCATGAACATGAAATGCATGAAGCAATACAGCAAACATAGTGCATGAAATGCATGAGCTTAAACCTAAATGTCATGAAAAATGCATGGCATTCATATAGTGACCTAGACCTAAATGAACTTGCATGGCATTTAATGCAACCTAGACCTAAAATACATGCACATGCATGGCAAATGAACCAAACCTAATAACTAAAATATGCATGGCATTTTGACAAACACAAAGCATGCTTAAACCGAAAACTCAACCAAATATCATGCAAATGCTAACCTATCAACTAACATGGCAACCAAGACTCTAGACACCGGCTTTCACAAAAAATGCAAAAATTCCAAGAGGGCCGAATAGCACAATGTAACTAGCAAACATGGCATTTTCACAAACACTTGATATACTAGCATGCAAAACTAAATCAAATGACATGTAAATGCAAAAACCTATCAACTAACATGGCAAAAAATGCAACACACAATGCAAAACACATGGAGTAGCCAAATGGCCTCAAGCTCCAACAAGCATGGCATTTTCACAAACACTTGGTATACTAACATGCTCAACTAAAATATAACACTTAAATCATGCAAAAACCACACAAGCATTTTCACAAACACTTAATATACTAACTCTAAAACATGCTCAACTAAGATATAAAACTCAAATCATGCAAAGACCACACAAGCATTTTCACAAACACTTGATATACTAAATCTAAAACATGCTCAAATTTAAACATCATGAAAACAGAAAATTAAAAATGCAAAAACATGATATTTAAAACATAAATGTCAACAAACAAAGCAACCAAATTAAAATATAACTCAATAATATGAAGTAAGATAACATTTAAAACACCAAGATCAAAGAAAATAACATAAACAATATAGTAAAATAAACCAAAACAGCAACTTAAAAAAAATAATGTAGGCCATTTGTCCATGGTGAGTTTATTGTAAAAAAAAAATTGTAAAAAAAATATACTCAAGAAGGAGATGAAGGAAGAACTTAAAAAGAATAATAAAAACATTTATTTAAAATGGAAACTCACCAAATAGAAATCAAAATAGCAAAAACAAGAATGGAAAATCAAGAAAGTGCAAGAGTTGGTGCTCAAGAGCAACCTCAAGAAGCTATATTTCAAGCTTTATCTCTTCAAACTTTCCTTTCTTTTCTAAACTTTTCTTTTTTTCTTTCAACCAAGAAGAGAAAAACTAAGAAAAACTAAGAGAAATCAGCAAAATGAAGTTGAAAATTCGAAATTCTGACCTCCCCTTAATGTTGGCAGAATTTTACCTCTCTCCTCCCCTAGGATGTTGTCATTTTTTGTGTAACCAATTTTCCATCAAATGGCTAATAATTCAAGGTGAAAAATCATGAAATTACCACCTTTAGATTAGCATCTCAGCTCTCTCAAATTACAGCTGTTAAAGAATAATGTTGAAATCTCTCTTGGCCTATGTGGCTTAATCACCATGGCTTGATCAAAGAGAATCTCTAACTAACTATTGATTTTTAGCCATTTGATTGAAAAATCAGAAGCTTCCTCCTTCCTTTGGGCTTGGGCAGGCCAACACTTCTCTTTTCCAGCCCAACTCTGATTTTTGGAAAGGCCCAAAGAAGCCCTTTTCGGTTGCTTGGGTGAAATGACCGTTTTGCCCCCCGGATGCAAATAAATATCAAACGGACTCCAAATTCAATTTTTACTTTTTTAATACTTCCAAAATAATAAAATATTGAGTTCTGGAAGTTTTCAAAATTATCCGAGTCCGTTTGCTATTTATTTGGATTTTTTCTTCCAAAAATGTCCTTTTATGCCCCTACATTTTACCATTTTTTAAACAAGCTCCAAATCAATATTTTTCTTCACCAATCTCTTACAAATAATTTAAAAATGTGATCTGGAAGTTTTCAAAATTTTTGGAGCTCATTTGGTATTTTTTCGGGATTTATCGGCTTGAATTACTACATAGAAGGCTCGGGATTTGGCCATTTTGCAAACGGACTCCGAATCAAGATTTTCTTTCGCCAATATCTTCCAAAAAATTTAAAAATGAGATTTGAAAATTTTCAGAATTTTTGGAGTCCATTTTCTATTTTTCTGGGATTTATCTTTTTGAATTATTACATAGGAGGCCCGGGATTTGGCCATTTTGCAAACGAACTCCGAATCAAGATTTTCTTTCGCCAATCTCTTTCAAATAATTTAAAAATGAGATTTTCAAAATTTCAGAAGATTTGGAGCTCATTTGCTATTTTTTCGTGATTTTCCTTTTTGAATTACTACATAAGAGGCCCGGGATTTGGCCATTTTGCAAACGAACTCCGAATCAAGATTTTCTTTCACCAATCTCTTTCAAATGATTTAAGAATGAGATTGAAAAATTTTCATAATTTTCGGAGTCTATTTGCTATTTTTCCCAAATTTTCCAATTTTGCCCTTTTGCCTTCGAAACCCGGTTTTGCTCAAAACAAGTCCGATTTTCAGATTTTCTTCAACCTGAGCCTTGGGCTATCCTTTTTAATCATTCTTCATCCATTGGGGGCTTTGGTCTTACCAAGTCGGGCCATTTCTGTGATTCTTCCCGATTTCACCGAAATCCACTAAAAACCCTAATTCTCGGTTTTCTCCTGGATTGACTTTTCTTTCGGTTTTTCTTGCAAGTGACTTCTCCATTACCCGTAGTCAGTGCTTATCTTTCATTTGGAACCTTCAATTTCGACCAATTTGATCGATTAAGCACTTTTCCCCAAATTTCTCGGATTAGGGTTTCTTTTCTACTGAATCTCCAAATCCCAACTTCCGAACTCCATATCTTTCAATGTAGACCTCGGATTATCAAAATTCTTTTGCCATTTTTCAATTGAACTTAAAATCTTGATTTTGAAAGTGGGTTGACTTTTTTAGTAGTTGAATTTCTGGGGTTGACTTTTTCGGGTTGACTTTTTTCGAGGTTGACTTTTTTCGAGGTTGACTTTTTTCAAGTTTGACTTTTTGTGCTCGCCCTCTTAAACTAAGTCTCGGAGTATCAACTGCAGGATGAAAAAACTCTTTTTACACTCGGAAACATCAATATAGGAAGAAAACATACCTGTTTAGTGGTCCGGACAAAATAAGGTGTCTACAATTACAATTACAATTACATGTATATTATAATTACAACTACATAGATATATTACAATGTATTAGACAAATATATTACAATTACTTAAATATATTACAATTACGTACATATATTCATAAATATATTACAATTACATATATATATATATTACAATTACATAGATATACTACAGTTACATAGCTATATATTACAGTTACAGAGATATATTACTATTACATAGATATATTACATAGATACATTAGAATTACATAGATATATTAAAATTATATAGATATATTACAATTACATAAATATATTACAATTAATAATGTATCTATGTAATATTACATAGATATATTACATAAATATATTACAATTACATAGATATATTACAACTACAAAGATATATTATTTTTACATAGATATATTACAATTACATAAACATATTAAAATTACATAGAGTTACATAGATATATTAAAATTACATAGATATATTACAATTACATTAGATATACTATTACAATTACATAGATATACTATTACAATTACATAGATATATTACAATTACATAGATATATTATAATTACAAAGATATATTACATAAATATATTTACAATTTCATAGATATATATATATATATTACAAAGATATATTACAATTACATAGATATATTACATAGATACATTACATAAATATATTACAACTACATAGATATTACAATTACATAGATATATTAGGATTAGATAGTTATATTACATAGATATATTACATAGATATATATTACAATTACAATTACATCGATATATTACAATTACATAAATATATTAGAATTACATAGATATATTACAATTACATAAATATATTTCCAATTACATAGATATCTAATTACATAGATATATTACATATATTACAATCACATAATTACAATTACATAGATATATTACAATTACATAGATATATTACTATTACATAGATATATTACATAGATATATATTACAATTACAATTACATAGATATATTTCAATTACACAAATATATTAGAATTACATAGATATATTACAATTACATAAATATATTTACAATTACGTAGATATCTAATTACATAGATATATTACATATATTACAATCACATAACTACAATTACATAGATATATTACTATTACATAGATATATTACAATTATATAGATATATTACATATATTACATAAATATATGTAATATTACAATTACAATTACACTAATATATATCTAAATAAATACATAGATATATTACAATTACATATATAAATATATTACATAGATATATATATATATATATATTACAATTACATAGATATATTACATACATATATTACAATTACAATTACAAAAATATATTACAATTATATAGATATATTACAATTACATAGATATATTATAATTACATATATATATTTCAATTACATAGACATATTATAATTACATAGATATATTTCAATTACATAGATTACAATTACATAGATATTACAATTACATTGATATATTACAATTTCATAAATATATTACAATTATATATTACAATTACATTAGATATACTATTACAATTACATAGATATACTATTACAATTACATAGATATATTATAATTACAAAGATATATTACATAAATATATTTACAATTACATAGATATATATATTACATAGATATATTACAATTACATAGATATATTACAATTACATAAATATATTACAATTACATAGATATATTACATAGATATATATTACAATTACAATTACATAGATATATTACAATTACATAAATATATTAGAATTACATAGATATATTACAATTACATAAATATATTTACAATTACATAGATATCTAATTACATAGACATATTACATAGATATCTAATTACGTAGATATATTACATAGATACATTACATAGATATCTAATTACATAGATATATTACATAGATATGAAAGATGGCCATTTCTCATGTCAAGCACAAATATTCATATTGAAAAGCAATCCCAGGGGAAATAGATATTCAGAATTTCATTTTGCACTTTGGAATCGTCCGAATTCTCATATGCATAATATCACAAAATTTTATATAGATGTATTAGAATTACATAAATATATTTTTCAATTGAACTTAAAATCTTGATTTTGAAAGTGGGTTGACTTTTTCAGTAGTTGACTTTCTGGGGTTGACTTTCTGGGATTGACTTTTTCGGGGTTGACTTTTTTAGTAGTTGACTTAATATCACAAATTTTTATATAGATATATCTATGTAGTTGTAATATTACAATTACATAGATATATTACATAGATATATTACAATTAAAAAAATATATTACAATTACATAGATATATTACAGTAATTGTAATTGTAAGATATCTATGTAATGTATCTAATTGTAATAAATATATTTATGTAATTGTAATACATCTATGTAATATATGTAATATATCTATGTAATTGTAATTTATCTATGTAATAGTAATATATCTATGTAATTGTAATATATCTATGTAATATATATATTACAATTACATAGATATATAGTTACATAGTTATGTTGTTGTAATATATCTATGTAATTGTATTATATTTATGTAATATATATTACAATTACATAAATATACTACATAAAAATATTACAAATACATAGATATTACATAACACTACAAACAAATTGCCATATACTGACACTTAGTTATACTGACGGTAGAAACCCGTAGGTAAAAAGGATCTATAGCGACAGATTTTTGGTACCGTCAGAATATATGTAACATATACCGACACTTCATTTATCCGTCGCTATAGATATATCTATACCGACGGTTTATGAGAAACCGTCGGTATAGGTACATAACAAATACTGATACTTTAATTATTTGTCGCTGTAGATACACCTATACCGACGGTTAATGAGAAACCATCGATATAGATACATAACATATACCAACGCTTTAATTATCCGATGGTATAGATACACCTATACCGACTATTAATAAAAAATCGTCGGTATACACTACAAAAAAATGCCATATACCGATGAAAGCCTATACTGACGAACAAAATTCATTGGTATAAATAGGATATTCTGACGGATTTGTTATCCGTCGGTATGTATTCGTCATATACCAACGGAAGTCATAACCGTCAGTGTATATGTTATCTATACTGAATGATTTATAAAACGTCGTCGGTATAGTAATAATATATACTGACGGATTTTTTCATCCGTCAATATAGGTCACTTCGAAAATAACGCGGCTTTCTTTTATAAAGGCGGGTGATTTAATTTTTACTGAAAATGCTATATTGACGGATTTGCCCGTCGATATTGTATTAGGTTATATTTTCCCCTTTCTTTTCCACTTCTCTCTTTCACCTATCTCTTTCTCTTATCTAGCTCTTTCACTTATTTTCCTTTTCGGTAATCACCATTTCATTTCATTTCATTTTAGATGTATTTATATTTAATGCGTTAATATATCTATGTAATTATGATATTTTATGTAATAGTAATGTATCTATATAATTGTAATATATTTGTGTAATACATTGTAATATATCTATGTAGTTGTAATTGTAATATACATGTAATTGTAATATATTTAGATATATTACAATTACATAGATATATTACAATTACATATATGTAATGTATCTATGTAATTGTAATATATCTATGTAATTGTAATATATTTATGTAATTGTAATATATCAATGTAATTCTAATATATTTATATAGATACATTAATATATATGTAATTGTAATATATCTATGAAAATGTAATATATTTATGTAATTGTAATGTATCTATGTAATATATCTATGTGATTGTAATATATCTATGTAATTATAATATATCTATGTAATTATAATATAATATAACTGTAATATATTTATGTAATATATCTATGTAATATTACATAGATACAATTATATAGATACATAGATATATTACAATTACATAGATATGTTACATAGATGTTACAATTACATAGATATATTACATTAACACAATTACATAGATATAATACAATTACATAGATAATAAATAAATTACACCATTATATTACAATTACATAGATATATTACAATTACACAAATATATTACAATTACATAGATATATCAATGTAACTGTAGTATATCTATGTAATTGTAATATATTTTATGTAATTGTAATATATATATCTATGTAATTGTAATATATCTTTGTAATTGCATTATCTAATGTTATTAGTAATTCTAATGTATTCATGTAATATCAAATGTTTAGTAATTCTAATATTTTCAGTAATATATCTAATACAATTACAATTATATAGATACATTACAATTACATAGATATATTACAATTACATAGATGTATTACAATTACATAGATATATTATAATTACATGGATATATTAAAATTACTTAGATATATTAAAATTACATAGATTTAATATATTATAATTACATAGATATTAAGATTACATATATATATATATATATTACAATTACATAGATATATTACAATTACTTAAAACATTTTAATTACATAGATATAACTATGTAATTGTAATATATCTATGTAATTCTAATGTATCTACGTAATACAAAAATATATTACAATTGTAATATCTATTGTAATGTATCTATGTAATTGTAATATATCTATGTAATTCTAATATATAATAATTACATAATTGTAATATCTATGTAATATATGTTTTCGAATTACATTGATATATTAGAATTACATAGATATATTACATAGATATATAGTAATATATTTATGTAATTGTAATATATTTATGTAATTGTAATATATCTATGTAATTGTAATATATTTATGTAATTGAAATATATATAGTAATATTATTTATGTAATTGTAGTATCTAATGTTTTCAGAAACAGTAATGTAATTTACATAAATATATTACAAATATATTACATTTACATAATTACAATTACACATATATATTATAATTACATAGATATATTATATTAACACTATTACATAGATATAATACAATTACATAGATAATAAATAAATCACACAAATATATTACAGTTACATAGATATATTGTAATTACACAAATATATTGCAATTACATAGATATTACATGTATATATTAAAATTACTAAAAACATTAGATATTACATGTATACATTAGAATTAATGATGAAATGTATCTATGTAATTGTCATATATCTATGTAATTGTAATATATTTGTGTAATTGTAATATATCTATATAATTCTAATGTATACATGTAATATCTAATATATATTTGTAATTGTAATATATTTGTATTCAGTAATTACATAGATATATTACAATTACTGAAAACTTACTTTTACATAGATATATTAGAATTACTGAAAATATTATATGACTATATCTAATATTTTCTCTAATTGTAACATATCTATGTAATTGTAAAATATTTATATAATTGTAATATATTTGTATAATATATCTATGTAATTGTATATATTTATGTAATTGTAATATATCTATTTAGTTGTAATATATGTATGTAATTGTAACATATTTGTGTATATATTACAATCACATACATTTATTACAATTACACAAATATATTACAATTACAATTACATAGATATTTATATTACATAAATATATTACAAGTACATAAATATATTACAATTACATAGATATATTACTATTACATTGATATATTACAATTACATAGATACATTATAATTACATAGATATATTATATTATAATATATTACATAGATATATTACATAGATACATTGGATATATTACATAGATATGCTATAGTTATATAGATATATTACAATTACATAGATATATATTACATAGATAATTGTAATATATCTATGTAATTGTAATACATCTATGTAATATATCTATGTAACTGTAATATATCTATGTAATTATAACATTGATATATACTACAATTACATAAATATATTACATAGATATAATTGGATATATCTATGTAATTGTAATATATATGTAATTGTAATATATCTAATATATCTAAGTAATTGTAATATATATGTAATTGTAATATATCTAATATATCTATGTAATTGTAATATATATCTATGTAATATATTATCTATGTAATTGTAATATATATAGATATATTTATGTAATTGTAATATATATTTGTGTAATTTTATAATTGTAATAGTATATCTATGTAATTGTAATATATATAATTGTAATATATTTATGTAATTATAATATATCTATGTAATATATCTACGTATCTATGCAATTGTAATATATATTACATAAATATATACAGTTACATAGATATATTACAATTACATAGATATAATTGTAATACGTAGATACAATTGCATAGATACATAGATATATTATATCTATGTAATTGTAATAGATATATTACAATTGCATAAATATATTACAATTACATAAATATATCTATGTATCTATGTAATTCTAATATATCAATGTAATTCAAAAACATATATTTCATAGATATATTACATAAATATATTAGAATTACATAGATATATTACAATTACATGAATATATTTACAATTACATAGATATATATATTACAATTACATAAATGTATTACAATTACATAGATATATTATAATTACATAAATACATTACAATTACATAGATATATTATAATTACATAGATAATATACTACAATTACATAAATATGTTACAATTACATAAATATATTACATTAACACAATTACATAGATATAATACAATTACATAGATAATAAATAAATTACACCATTATATTACAATTACATAGATATATTACAATTAAACAAATATATTACAATTACATAGATATATCTATGTAACTGTAGTATATCTATGTAATTGTAATATATCTATGTAATTGTAATATATCTATGTAATTGTAATTGTAATATTTCTATGTAATTGTAATATATCTATGTAATTGTAATAAATATATTTATGTAATATATCTATGTAATATTACATAGATATATTACAATTACATAGATAAATATATACATGTAATATATCTTTGTAATTACATTATCTAATGTTTTCAGTAATTCTAATGTATTCATGTAATTTCTAATGTTTTCAGTAATTCTAATATTTTCAGTAATATATCTAATTCATTAATTGTAATATATTTACAATTACATAGATATATTACAATTACATAGATAAATATATACATGTAATATATCTTTGTAATTACATTATCTAATGTTTTCAGTAATTCTAATGTATTCATGTAATATATAATGTTTTCAGTAATTCTAATATTTTCAGTAATATATCTAATACAGTAATTGTAATATATTTACAATTACATAGATATATTACTATTACATAAATAAATATATACATGTAATATATCTTTGTAATTACATTATCTAATGTTTTAGTAATTCTAATGTAATATATCTATATCAATTATCATTAATAAAGGACTATCTTTCTTTCAAAAAACGAGAATGATTCGGAAAGTTTCCAAAACTAATAAAAATTTCTATATTTTGCCACGTTTGTTGGGGAATATAGGAGAATTTTGAATTTATAAATTCCGGATCATTTTTAATTAAAAATGGAATTATTTTTCTTTAAATTGGGAATTAACTTGAAATACTAAATTTAAAATCAACTTTTACACCGAGCTTTGAGATAACACACGATTAATAAGGTACCGTTTTATACGGGCGTTTTGGGGGTGCTAATCCTTCCCCATACGTAACCGAGTCCTGAGCCCGTTTCTTTGATTTCTCTGGTTTAAAACGCAGACTTGAAATTGGTTTTAAAAATGTTTTAATTAATTTTAAAATATTTTATAAAACCTGTTTTAATAGGTGGCCGATCACACCTAGCTAAAAAAGATTGGTGGCGATTCCATGTCTTTTTTAAGGTCATTTTCAAAACCTTCATTTTTCTAGAGGAATTAAGTCGGCTTTTCCTCGGTTTTTTTTAATGTCACGCTTAACGAATAATAAAGTCTTGCGATGAGACTCGTTATTTTTTAGGTTGCGACAATTACAATTGTAATATATCTATGTAATTATAATTTTAATATATCTATGTCACTGTAATATATCTATGTCACTGTAATTGTAATACATTGAATATATTAGAATTACATAGATATATTACAATTACATAAATATATTACAATTACATAGATATACATTACAATTACATAGATATATAATAATTACATAGATATATTCGATATATTATAATAAATTTGTAATATATCTATGTAATATATCTATGTAATTCTAATATTACATAGATATATTACATAGATAAATATATTACAATTACATTGTAATAAATTTGTAATATATCTATGTAATTACAATATATATGTAATTGTAATATATCTATGTAACTATATACATAGATATATTGTAATATATCTATGTAATATATGTAATATATATTTGTGTAATACATTGTAATATATCTATGTAATTGTAATATATTTAAGTAATTGTAATATATTTGTGTAATACAATTACAATTACATAGATATATTACATTAACACTATTAAATATATTACAATTATATAGATATATTACATTTATATAGATATATTACAATTACTGAAAATATTAGATATTACATGTATACATTACAATTACTGAAAACATTAGATATTACATGTATACATTAGAATTACTGAAAATATTAGATAATTGATAATGTATACATCTATGTGATTGTAATATATCTATGTAATTGTAATATATATATATATATATATATGTAATTGTAATATCTATGTAATTGTAATATATCTATGTAATATATCTATGTAATTAAAATATATTTATGTAATTGTAATATATCTATGTAATTGTAATATATATATCTATGTAATTGTAATATATCTATGTAATATATTACAATTACACAAATATATATTACATTAACTATAATAAATCTATATAAATGTATCTATGTTATAATATATCTATGTAATTGTAATACATTTATGTAATTGTAATATATATATGTAATTATAATATATCTATGTAACTGTAATATATCTATGTAATATATCTATGTAATTGTAATATATCTATGTAATATATTACATATATATTAAAACTACATAGATAATATATATATTTATGTAATTATATAGATATATTTATGTAATTGTTGTCGCAACCTAAAAAATAACGAGTCTCATCGCAAGACTTTATTATTCGTTAAGCGTGACATTAAGAAAACCGAGGAAAAGTCAACTTAATTCCTCTAAATAAATGAAGGTTTTGAAAATGACCTTGAAAAAGACATGGAGTCGCCACCAATCTTTTTTAGCTAGGTGTGATCGGCCACCTATTAAAACCGGTTTTATAAAATATTTTAAAAATTAATTAAAACATTTTTAAAACCAATTTCAAGTCTGCGTTTAAACCAGAGAAATCAAAGAAACGGGTTCGGGACTCGGTTACGTGCGGGGAAGGATTAGCACCCCCACAACGCCCGTATAAAACGGTACCTTATTAGTCGTGTGTTATCTCAAGTCTCGGTAAAAAATTGGTTTTAAATTTAGTATTTCAAGTTAATTCCCAATTTTAAGAAAAATAATTCCATTTTTAATTGAAAATGATTCGGAATTTATTAATTCAAAATTTTCCTATATTCTCCAACAAACGTGGCAAAATATAGAAATTTTTATTAATTTGGAAAACTTTCCGAATCATTCTCATTTTTTGAAAGAAAGATATTCCTTTATTAGTGATAATTGATGATATTCCCTCCAGAATACCCGGTAGAGAACTCATGAATTATTTTAACTCGGGAATACCTTTATTTTTTATTGAAAAAATCATTATCCTTTTAAAAACATTTTAAAAGATATGAATATGTATATGCATGACATAGCAAAATCTAAATGATATAATGCATCCTAAATGATATGATATAATTTAAATGCCTTAGCATATTCTAAATGAAATGAAATGTCCTAAGTTATATGACATATTCTAAATGAAATGAAATGTCCTAAGTTATATGACATATTCTAAATGAAATGAAATGACCTAGGTAACATAATGTATTCTATATGGAATGTAATATCCTAAATCATATGATATATTTTAAATGAAATAAAATATCCTAAATGACATAATATATATATCCTAAATGAAATGACCTAGGTAACATAATATATTCTTTATGATATGAAATAATTTGAATGACATGGCAAATATGAATGATATGGCATATAATTTAAATGATATAAAATATAAAATAATGCTATCATATAATATGCATGAAAATAAAAATGAAAATAATAATGCATGAACATAGTATATCCTAAATAATATGACAAAAAACAATAACTAAATAAAAAGCATAAGATATCATGAAATATTCCAAATCATATAATAAATGATATAACATAACTCAAAATCATAACAATATCATAGAAATTATCATAGCAAAAATCACATATTATATAAAATGCATGAATATGAAAAATGCAATGCATGAAAATGTATTTTTTCCTTTAATTAAAAAAATCCGTATATCTAAAAAGATGACTACCTTAGAAAAATATGTCAAATTAAATATTCTAAAACCAAAATACTTTGTGATTGTTTGAAAACAATTTTGAAAAAAGCTTAGATTAAAAATGAAAAAAACTGGGTTAAACCTTTTTTAAAATGGCTCTAATTTCCTAAATTTATTATAGTGACCTAGACCTAAATGAACTTGCATGGCATTTAATGTAACCTAGGTCTAAAATGCATGAACATGCATGGCAAGATAAACCTAACCTAACATCTAAAATATGCATGGCAATAACACAAACACAAGGCATGCTTAAACCAAAAACTCAACCAAATATCATGCAAATGCCTACCTATCAACTAACATAGCAAAAATGCACACATAATGCTAGAATACATGGAGTGGCTGAATGACCTATGATTCCAAACAAGCATGGCATTTTCACAAACACTTGATATACTAACATGCAAAACTAAAATATAACACTCAAATCATGCAAACACAAAGTAGAGATATTAAAACTAACAAGCATTTTCACAAACACTTGATATACTAACATGCTCAATTAAAATATAACACTCAAATCATGCAAACACAAAGTAGAGATACTAAAACTAACAAGCATTTTCACAAACACTTGATATACTAACATGCTCAACTAAAATATAACACTCAAATCATGCAAACACAAAGTAGAGATATTAAAACTAACAAGCATTTTCACAAACACTTGATATACTAAATATAAAACATCAACAAATTTAAACATTATGAAAACAGAAAATTAAAAATGCAAGAACATGATATTTAGACTCATAAATGACAACAAACAAGCAACCAAATTAAAACATGCTTCAAGTATATGAAGTAGGTGAATATTTAAAGAATCAAGACTAAAGAAAACAACATGAATAACATGAGAAATCAAACAAAACAACAACATTAAAAAAATAATATAGGCCATTCGGCCATAGTGAGGAAAATAAGAAAAAAATGTAAGAAAACTTTGTTTAAGAAAAAGATGAAGAAAGAACTTAAAAGGAATATAAAAAAATAAAAAAACACTTATTTTAAAAGAAAACTCACCAAATGATAATCAAAATAGCAAAAATAAGAATGAAAAATCAAGAAAGTGCAAGAGTTGGTGCTAAATGCAACCTCAAGAAGCTATATTTCAAGCTTTATCTCTTCAAACTTTCCTTTATTTTCTAAACTTTTTCCTTTTGCCTTCAACCAAGGAGAGAAAAAACTAAGAAAAACTAAGAAGAATCTGAAAATGAAGTCTGAAAATGAAAATTCTGCATCTCCCCTTAATGCTGGCAGAACTTTACCTCTCTCCTCCCCTAGGATGTTGTCATTTTGATTCCAACCAACTTCCATCCAAGGGCTAGTGATTCAAGGTGAAAAATTATGAAATTATCACCATTAGATTAGTGTATCAGCTGTCCATAATTACAGCTGTTCAAGAATAATGTTGACACTCTCCCTCTTCATGCATTAAAATTACATAGATATATTACAATTACATAGATATATTACAATTACATAAATATATTACAATTAATAATGTATCTATGTAATTGCCGTGTATTGTTATATATCTAATGTGTAGCTGTAATAAATAAATTTATGTAATATATCTATGTAATATTACATAGATTAATTATTAATTGTAATATATTTATGTAATTGTAATATATATATATATATATATGTAATTGTAATTGTAATATATATATATATATATGTAATTGTAATTGTAATATATCTATGTAATTGTAATATATTTATGTAATTGTAATATATCTATGTAATTGTAATATATCTATGTAATTGTCATATATCTATGTAATTGTAATGTATCTATGTAATTGCAATATATCTATGTAGTTGTAATGTATCTATGTTATTGTAATATCTATGTATTTGTAATATATCTATGTAATTGTAATGTACCTATGTAATATATCTATGTAATTGTAGTATATCTATGCAATTGAAATATTATCTATATATCAATGTAAATGTAATTGTAATATATCTATGTAATTGTAATATATATATATGTAATTATAATATCTATGTAATTGTAATATATATATATATATCTATGTAATTCTAATATATCTATGTAATATATTTATCTATGTATTATAATTGTAATATATCTATGTAATTGTAATATAATATATCTGTGTAATAGTTTTAATATATCTATGTATTATATAATTCTAATATATCAATGTAATTGTAATATATCTATGTAATTATATTATGTCTATGTAATTGTAATATTTATCTATGTAATTGTAATATATCTATGTAAATCATCCGGACTGCCCGGACCGTCCGTACCGACTAGACGGTTATATATTTGTGTTAAGTACCGAACTGATGATTAATGCATGTATATTATATTGTAATATATCTATGTAATTGTTTACAATTACATAAATACATTACAATTATTAGAATTACATAGATATATTATAGTATATTATGTAATTGTAATATTTATATTTATATGTAATTGTAATGTATCTATGTCAATTTTAATGTAATTCGAAAACATATATTACATAGATATATTACATAAATATATAGAATTACATAGATATATTACAATTACATAAATATATTTACAATTACATAGATATATTACAATTACATAATTATATATGTAATTGTAATATATATATGTAATTGTAATATATTTATGTAATTGTTATTGTAATAATATATTACATAGATATACTACAATTACATAAATATATCTATGTAATTGTAATGTATCTACGTAATATATCTATGTAATTGTAATATATCTATGTAATTCTAATATATCTATGTAATTGTAATATCTATGTAATTCTAATATATTTATGTAATGTATCTATGTAATATATCTATGTAATTGTAATATATCTATGTAATTGTAATGTATCTACGTAATTGTAATATATCTACGTAACTGTAGTATATCTATGTAATTGTAATATCTATGTAATTGTAATGTATCTATGTAATATATCTATGTAATTGTAATATATCTATGTAATTGTAATATATATATGTAATTGTAATTGTAATATATCTATCTAATTGTAATATATTTATGTAATTGTAATATATCTATGTAATTGTAATATCTATGCAATATATCTATATAATTGTAATATATCAATTTAATATATTATCTATGTAACATATCTATGTAATTGTAATATATCTATGTAATTGTAATATATCTATGTAATTGTAATGTATCTATGTAATTATAATGTATCTATGTAATTGTAATATATCTATGTAATTGTAATGTATCTATGTTATTGTAATATCTATGTAATTGTAATATATCTATGTAATTGTAATGTATCTATGTTATTGTAATATCTATGTAATTGTAATATATCTATGTAATTGTAATGTATCTATGTAATATATCTATGTAATTGTAATATATTTATGTAATTATAGTATATCTATGTAATTGTAATATTATCTATATATCAATATAATTGTAATATATCTATGTAATTGTAATATATCTATGTAATTGTAATATATATATGTAATTATAATATCTATGTAATTGTAATATATATCTATGTAATTCTAATATATCTATATGATTGTAATATATCTATGTAAAATATTTATCTATGTATTATAATTGTAATATATTTTTGTAATTGTAATATATCAATCACACCTAAACAAAACTAAAATATAACACTCAAATCATGCAAACACAAAGTAGAGATATTAAAACTGTAACACCCTGTCCGAATAATCTACCTAAAATCCGGCAGAGTTTCCTTTCTATCTCAACTATAACCCTCCTGCAAATAATACTCAATTCATATCCTCAACCAGCAATATTTCTCAATACTATTATCACATATATCCATCATATTCAAAAATTATCCATGATCAATTTATTCTCAAGTCAAAACATATTGATCTATTGTCTTATATCTTCAAATATATATATATATATAATATCCAAAAGTAAACCTATCTCAGCAAGGTTTACTAGATAAAAACATCAAAAGATCAAGACTTCAATAAATTTTTTTAGTATGATGCCCACCACGTCACAACACTATTTGAAGCAGAGAAAAGAGGAAGGTTGCAATCCCAACACCTAACTATCACCTGAAAATGAGAATATGAAATGGTGAGATATATGAATATCTCAGTGAGTAAACAACTTTTAAAAACATTTGAAAACTATGATTATAATCCTTTAAAACATAATAGACATTTTCAAAATAAATAATAATAAAATCATAATGAGAAATTCAAAGACGTAGCAAAGTTTTCAAATGTATAACAATATTATAATATTAAATCAATGAATAAAATCTGTAAAGTAAATCAAGTTTCGTATAATTGGGCTCCAACTTTCTGTCCTGCATAAGAGTACGTCCATGAAATAACCAGGCAATATCCATGTAGGCATACTAGTAGCCGGCCCCAAAGGCCAATACCATCATAGGACGCCCCAAAGGCATATGTGTCACTATGATGTGCCCCCAAAAGGCAAATATAACAGGATAGGGACTCTGGAGGTGGCTCCCACCACAAAGGCGTAGCACGCAGCTCCCACATCGCTGTTTAATATCACGGAATTGGGACTCTGGAGGTGGCTCCCGCCGCAAAGGCGTAGCACGCAGCTCCCGTATTCCGGTCAAGGGAATAATCTCATACATTAAGTTAGGTGGAGCCAAAACCATGTACGTCAAATTCTATGTAAAATCATATTTCATAAAATCAACCAACTTACTCGATGTAATATTTCTTGAAATAAAACTACTTTAATAACAAATCAATTCATATGATTAAATATCGTATATACCTTTAATACGTAAAATAAATATTATGAAAAAATATATATATAATTATAATTAAAGAAATTTCAATTAACTATAGTTGTCGTCTACTCACAATCCTTGAGATGATCTCACTGTACACCTCGACCTGAAACCTCGGGATCCACAGGTGACGTCGGATCTACGTGGCCTAGAGATTAACAATAATTAGTATCTATACATGCTCAAAGCATTACACAATTTTGAATGCAACTTAAGTCCCATTAATCTACCCCATATACTAATTTCTCATACTCAAAACAACATATCCTTAATTTTTAATATCATTTCCATAATCATTTTCTCCATAATTCAACTCCATAATCATGTCCTTATCGAATTCGTTTCTAGTATTCCATGCCTTAGAGATTTTCATAATCCATAACCATCCTTTGGTATTATATTTCTCTTAAGCAATAAATTCCTTAATATCAAGTTAGATTAGAAAATCATAACTTGATTTTTGGCACCAATAAGTCTAACTTATAGAGAAAATAACTAACTTAGACAATTAGAACAAAATCTTGGTCAAATTTGATAAAACCCGAAACTATGCTGAAACAGGGGTCACACTGAACAGCCAACTTCACCGAATTTTATCTTTTTAACCGCTTATCGGTTTTGGGTGATTCAAAAACCAAAATTCTCATATTGAAGTCTAGTTTCTAGTAAAAATATCAAAAAAATACAAACTCATCTGTGACGAACCCAGAAAATCCGAACAGCAAGCATGCTCAGATTCCCCTGTTTTGCTTTTTTCTTCCCATTTTCTTGTTCATGCTTTCAAATCCTTTTAATTCTTACCAAAAATGAGTAAAATTCATACTTAATAGATGGATTTCAGACCTTAACATGTATATGGTGTAAAGATCTTAGCATGCTCAAATAGAATATCTAAAGAAAATGAAGAATTTATCAAGAAACTAACCTTGGATGTAATTTTTGTTGAGATTATGGTGGAATACTTGAAGAAAATTTTGAGAGAGAGAGGGATAGAGTGGGAGGCCGACTGCTTGAAGAAGAGAAGGAAAAATGTTTTGAGATTTCGGGAGAGAAAGATGAAGATAAAGAGATATTTTTCTTGTTTTTGGGATAATTGCATATTAGTCCCTCAACTTTTTATAAATAACCATTAAGCCCCTAAACTTTTTAGTATTTTCATTTTCATCCTTTCTTCTTTTATTTCCTTCACTTTTAACTTCTTACCAATTTCCAAGTTTGTCCTTAAAATTTTCGGAATTTAACTTTACATGATTATACGTAACCTCGGTTGTTACAAAAACTAACAAGCATTTTCACAAACACTTGATATACTAACATGCAAAACTAAAATATAACACTCAAATCATGCAAACACAAAGTAGAGATATTAAAACTAACAAGCATTTTCACAAACACTTGATATACTAACATGCTCAATTAAAATATAACACTCAAATCATGCAAACACAAAGTAGAGATACTAAAACTAACAAGCATTTTCACAAACACTTGATATACTAACATGCTCAACTAAAATATAACACTCAAATCATGCAAACACAAAGTAGAGATATTAAAACTAACAAGCATTTTCACAAACACTTGATATACTAAATATAAAACATCAACAAATTTAAACATTATGAAAACAGAAAATTAAAAATGCAAGAACATGATATTTAAACTCGTAAATGACAACAAACAAGCAACCAAATTAAAACATGCTTCAAGTATATGAAGTAGGAGAATATTTAAAGAATCAAGACTAAAGAAAACAACATGAATAACATGAGAAATCAAACAAAACAGCAACATTAAAAAAATAATATAGGCTATTCGGCCATGGTGAGGAAAATAAGAAAAAATGTAAGAAAACTTTGTTTAAGAAAAAGATGAAGAAAGAACTTAAAAGGAATATAAAAAAAAAAGACTTATTTTAAAAGAAAACTCCCCAAATGATAATCAAAATAGCAAAAATAAGAATGGAAAATCAAGAAAGTGCAAGAGTTGGTGCTAAATGCAACCACAAGAAGCTATATTTCAAGCTTTATCTCTTCAAACTTTCCTTTCTTTTCTAAACTTTTTCCTTTTGCCTTCAACCAAGGAGAGAAAAAACTAAGAAAAACTAAGAAGAATCTGAAAATGAAGTCTAAAAATGAAAATTCTGCACCTCCCCTTAATGCTGGCAGAACTTTACCTCTCTCCTCCCCTAGGATGTTGTCATTTTGATTCCAACCAACTTCCATCCAAGGGCTTGTGATTCAAGGTGAAAAATTATGAAATTATCACCACTAGATTAGTGTATCAGCTGTCCATAATTACAGCTGTTCAAGAATAATGTTGACACTCTCCCTCTTCATGCATTAAAATTACATAGATTTATCATAATTACATAGATATATTACAATTACATAAATATATTACAATTAATAATGTATCTATGTAATTGCCGTGTATTGTTATATATCTAATGTGTAGCTGTAATAAATAAATTTATGTAATATATCTATGTAATATTACATAGATACATTATTAATTGTAATATATTTATGTAATTGTAATACATCCATGTAATTGTAATATCTATGTAATTGTAATGTATCTATGTAATATATCTATGTAATTGTAATATATTTATGTAATTGTAATATATATATGTAATTGTAATATATTTATGTAATTGTAATATATTTATGTAATTGTAATATATCTATGTAATTGTAATATATCTATGTAATTGTAATATATCTATGTAATTATAATTGCATAGTTGTAATGTATCTATGTAATTGTAATATATCTATGTAATTGTAATATATCTATGTAATTGTCATATATCTATGTAATTGTAATGTATCTATGTAATTGTAATATATCTATGCAGTTGTAATGTATCTATGTTATTGTAATATCTATGTATTTGTAATATATCTATGTAATTGTAATGTACCTATGTAATATATCTATGTAATTGTAGTATATCTATGCAATTGAAATATTATCTATATATCAATGTAATTGTAATATATCTATGTAAATGTAATATATCTATGTAATTGTAATATATCTATGTAATTGTAATATATATATATGTAATTATAATATCTATGTAATTGTAATATATATATCTATGTAATTCTAATATATCTATGTAATTGTAATATATCTATGTAATATATTTATACATGTATTATAATTGTAATATATCTATGTAATTGTAATATATCTATATAATATATCTCTGTAATAGTTTTAATATATCTATGTATTATATAATTCTAATATATCAATGTAATTGTAATATATCTATGTAATTATATTATGTCTATGTAATTGTAATATTTATATATGTAATTGTAATATATGTATGTAAATCATCCGGACTGCCCGGACCTTCCGTACCGACTGGACGGTTATATATTTGTGTTAAGTACCGAACTGATGATTAATAAATGTATATTATATTGTAATATAGCTATGTAATTGTTTACAATTACATAAATACATTACAATTATTAGAATTACATAGATATATTGTAGTATATTATGTAATTGTAATATATATATGTAATTGTAATGTATCTATGTCAATTTTAATGTAATTCGAAAACATATATTACATAGATATATTACATAAATATATTAGAATTACATAGATATATTACAATTATATAAATATATTTACAATTACATAGATATATTACAATTACATAATTATATATGTAATTGTAATATATATCTAATATATCTATGTAATTGTAATATTACAATTACATAATTATATATGTAATTGTAATATATATATGTAATTGTAATATATTTATGTAATTGTAATTGTAATAATATATTACATAGATATATTACAATTACATAAATATATCTATGTAATTGTAATGTATCTACGTAATATATCTATGTAATTGTAATATATCTATGTAATTCTAATATATCTATGTAATTGTAATATCTATGTAATTCTAATATATTTATGTAATGTATCTATGTAATATATCTATGTAATTGTAATATATCTATGTAATTTTAATGTATCTATGTAATTGTAATATATCTACGTAACTGTAGTATATCTATGTAATTGTAATATCTATGTAATTGTAATGTATCTATGTAATTGTAATGTATCTATGTAATATATCTATGTAATTGTAATATCTATGTAATATATCTATATAATTGTAATATATCAATTTAATATATTATCTATGTAATATATCTATGTAATTGTAATATATCTATGTAATTGTAATATATCTATGTAATTGTAATGTATCTATGTAATTATAATGTATCTATGTAATTGTAATATATCTATGTAATTGTAATGTATCTATGTTATTGTAATATCTATGTAATTGTAATATATCTATGTAATATATCTATGTCATTGTAATATATATATATATATGTAATTATAATATCTATGTAATTGTAATATATATATCTATGTAATTCTAATATATCTATATGATTGTAATATATCTATGTAATATATTTATCTATATATTATAATTGTAATGTATTTTTTTAATTGTAATATATATCAATCACACCTAAACAAAAAAGATTGGTGGCGATTCCATTTGCGTTTTCAAATCGTCTTAGCTGTCGAAAAACCGTTATGACAGTATAAATGTAGAGGAATCATTCATTCAATGAATACTTCAATTTGTTGGCATCACCAATTGGGTCTTTCTTGTCCTTATTGGATTTCAATGAAAGTTTATATTGCACGTTTTTCTTCCAGTAATATCAATAGAATATATTGAAATAGAAACTTCACAGCTACTATATGCGAATTATAAAGAGTATATTTCTAAAACCTATATTCAACCTTTGAAGAAATCTTTCTTCTTCTGAAAATACCTTCAAATACACTGTCACTTCCCTTAGCATTATAATCTAACTTGTTCTTTAAAAGGAAAAGCTTTAGGCAAAAATATATAGAAAAGATGGGATTCATTAAAATATAATAGAATATTATTATTAATAAATTTTTTATATTAAAATATAAATATAATTTTAAATATGTGTAAACAAAATAGTTACCTATTATTCTCTTATATATAGATTGCATGGCACAGCAAGGTTTTTTTATTACAATCATTTCCTAATTTTTTTCTTTAGAATTACCTATATCTTAAACAGTTAAACATTAACAAAGCATGAATCTTTCTTCTCTAATCATTAAGTCCATTGCAATGTTAAGAAGGCAATGGTTATTCCATTCTATTAGTATGTTTGGTAGGTTAATATGAATGTAGTAATGGAAAAGAAAAATAGCTCATTGATAATAATACCCTTTAATGTAAAATTAATAATATATTATTTACTTAATTTATTTTATTAATATTATTTTACCTAATTTTAGCTTATTAATATTATTTACTCAAATTTTGTTATATCAAAATTATTATTTTATAAATTAATAAAATATTTATATCTATGTAATAGTAATATATCTATGTAATACGTCTACGTAATTGTAATATTTATCTATGTAATTGTAATATATCTATGCAATTGAAATACATCTATGTAATTGTAATATCTATGTAATATATCTATGTAATTGTAATGTATCTATGTAATTGTAATATGTCTATGTAATTGTAATATATTTATGTAATTATATCTATGTAATTGTAATATAACTATGTAATCGTAATATATCTATGTAATAGTAATATAACTATATAATTGTAATATATATCTATGTAATATATCTATGTAATTGTAATATATTTATGTAATTGTAATATATCTATGTAATTGTAATATATCTATGTAATTGTAATATATCTATGTAATTGTAATATCTATGTAACTGTAATATATTTATGTAATGTATCTATGTAATATATCTATGTAATTGTAATATATCTATGTAACTGTAGTATATCTATGTAATTGTAATATATATATATATATATATGTAATCGTAATATATTTATGTAATTATAATATATTACAATTACATAGATATATTACATGGATATATTACAATTACATAGATATATTACAATTACAATTACATAGATACATTGATATATTGATATATTACAATTACATATATATATTACATAAATATATTACAATTACATAGATATATTACAATTACATAGATATATATTACAATTACATAAATTATCTATGTAATTGTAATGTGTCTATGTAATTTATCTATGTAATTGTAATATATTTATGTAATTGTAATATATTATCTATGTAATTATATTTATGTAATTGTAATATCTATGTAATTGTAATAAACAATTTATGTAATTGTAATATATATATATATATATATGTAATTGTAATATATCTATGTATAATATATCTATGTAATTGTAATTGTAGTATATATATCTATGTAATTGTAATATATCTATATAATTGTAATATATCTATTTAATAGTAATTATAATATATCTATGTAATTGTAATATATCTATGTAATATATATTACAATTACATAGATATATATATATATATATATATATTACAATTACAATTACATTAATGTATTACAATTACATAGATATATTACAATAACATAAATACATTACAATTACATAGATGTATTCTAATTACATAGATAATATATTACAATTACATAAATATATTACAATTACATATATATATATATATATTACATTAACACAGTTACATAGATATAATACAATTACATATATATATTACAATTGCATAGAAATATTATTATAATTACATAAATATATTACAATAACATAGATATATTATAATTACATAAATGTATAGATATATTACATATATACATAAATATATTACATAGATATATTACAATTACATATATATATATATTATAATTACATAAATATATTACAATTACATAGATATATTACAATTACATATATTATTACAATTACATAAATATATTACAATTACATAGATGTATTACAATTACATAAATATATTACAATTACTTAGATATATTAGAATTACATAGTTATATATATTACAATTACATAGATATTACAATTAGATATATATATATTACAATTACATAGATATATTACAATTACAAAAATATATTACAATTACATAGATATATTAGAATTACTTAAAACATTAGAATTAAATAGATATAATACAGTAATTGTAATACATATATTTATGTAATTGTAATACATCTATGTAATATATGTAATATATCTATGTGATTGTAATATATCTATGTAATACTAATATATCTATGTAATTGTAATATGTCTATGTAATATATATATTACAATTACATAGATAAGTAGTTGTAATATATCTATATAATTATAATATATTTATGAAATATATATTACAATTACATAGATATACTACATAAATATATTACAATTACATAGATATATTACAATTACATAGATAATACATAGATATACTACAGTTACATAGATATATTACAGTTACATAGATATATTACAATGTATTACACAAATATATTACAATTACTTAAATATATTACAATTACATAGATATATTATAATTACATAGATATATTACAATTACACAAATATATTAGAATTACACAAATATATCTATTAAATATATCTATGTAATTGTAATTGTCTATATCTATGTAATTGTAAAATATTTATGTAATAGTAATGTAATATATTAATGTAACTGTAATATATATCTATGTAATTATAATTATGTGATTGTAATATATGTAATTTATCTATGTAATTAGATATCTATGTAATTGTAAATATATTTATGTGATTGTAATATATCTATGTAGTATACTATCTATGTAATTGTAATATATATCTATGTAATATATATTGTAATTGTAATATATCTATGTAATATATTATCTATGTAGTTTTAATATATCTATGTAATTATATTACAATTACATAGATATATTACATAGATATATATTTATTACATAGATACATTACAATTACATCTATATGTATATATAGATATATATAGATATATATAGATAATATATTGCACTAATACATCTATGTAATTGTAATATATCTAATGTAATTCCCATATCAATGCATTTTTTGTCGGGACGGTCCGGGAGGTCCGGGCGGTCCGTTCGGTCCGAATGGTCCGGTCGGTCCGGTCGGTCCGGACGGTCCGGTCGGTTCGGAAGGTCCGATCGGTCCGGACGGTCGGGTCGGTCCGGTCGATCCGGACGACCCGGTCGGTCCGGACGGTCCGATCAGTCCGATTGGTCTGGTTCGTCCGGATAGTCCTGGCAGTACGAACGGTCCGGTCGGTCTAGCCAAGCCTAGCTTATAGCCTTTCAAAGTTAAGACATCAAGGCTGGTCAAGTTGGTCCGGACGGTCGGGTCGGTCCGGACGGTACCTTCGATCCGTACGGTCCGTGCGGTCCGATCGGTGCGGTCGGTCCGGACGGCCCGGTCGGTCCGGTCAGTCCGATTAGTCCGGTTCGTTCGGACGGTCCTGGCGGTACGGAGGGTCCGGTCGGTCTAGCCATGCCTAGCTGATAGCCTTTCAAAGTTGAGACACCAACGCTGGTCAAGTTGGTCTAGACGGTCCGGACGGCCCGGTCGGTCCGGACGGCCCGGTCGGTCCGGACGGCCCGGTCGGTCCGGACGGCCCGGTCGGTCTGGACAGTCCGGACGATCCGGTCGGTCCCGTTCGTCCGGACGGTCCTGGCGGTACGGACCGTCCGGTCGGTCTAGCCATGCCTAGCTTATAGCCTTTCAAAGTTGAGACACCAAGGCTGGTCAAGTTTAGCCAAGCAATGCTTAGCCTAGCTGGTCAGTCCGGGTGGTCCGATCGATCTGATCTCTTCTCATGCACCGATCAAATCCGTATAAATTATAGTATGCTCTCGTACAATACAATTGAATTTGGTCTCGGATAATAGAAAAATGAGCAAGTTCAATGTTTTAAAAATCATGAAAAAAAGAAAAAAAAACTAAAATTAATAGCCTAAACGATGTTTTTTTGGACAAAATCGGCGACAAGCCGCCTTCGGCTGTTTGCCAGCGCGTAGATCTCGAAAAGTTACTGGAATTCAAAAAATAAATCACCTCAAACGGGCAACCAAGCGCAAAGTTATGACCTTTCGAAGTTGAGGCACCAAGGCTAGTGAAGTATAGCCAAGTCGGTCGTGCCGTCCGGACGGTTTGGGCGGTCCGGTTGGTCTTGTCGATCGAGACATTTCGAGCGGTCCCGATGGTCCGAGAGTTCGGAGTAGTCCGATCCGTCCGTGCGAACCGAACTGTCAAGTCGGTACAGACGGTCAGTTCGATACTTACAGTCCGGGCGGTAAAGTCAGTTCGAACAACCGAGCACAAAGTTATAGCTGTAGACACCTAATTTTGTCCAAACCACTAAACAGGTATGTTTTCTTCCTATATTGATGTTTCCGAGTGTAAAAAGACTTTTTTCATCCTGCAGGTGGTACTCCGAGACTTAGTTTAAAAGGGGCGAGCATAAAAAGTCAAACTTAAAAAAAGTCAACCCCAAAAAAGTCAACTCCAGAAAGTCAACTATTGAAAAAGTCAACCCACTTTCAAAATCAAGATTTTAAGTTCAATTGAAAAATGGTGAAAGAATTTTGATAATCCGAGGTCTACATTGAAAGATATGGAGTTCGGAAGTTGGGATTTGGAGATTCAGTAGAAAGGAAACCCTAATCCGAGAAATTTGGGGAAAAGTGCTTAAATGATCAAATTGGTCGAAATTGAAGGTTCCAAATGAAAGATAAGCACTGACTACGGGTAATGGAGGAGTCACTTGCAAGAACAATCGAAAGAAAAGTCAATCCGGGAGAAAACCGAGAATTAGGGTATTTAGTGGATTTCGGAGAAATCGGGAAGAATCACGGAAATGGCCCGACTTGGTAAGACCAAAGCCCCCAGTGGATGAGGAATGATTAAAAAAGGATAGCCCAAGGCTCAGCTTGAAGAAAATCTGAAAATCGGACTTGTTTTGAGCAAAACGAGTTTCGGAGACAAAAGGGCAAAATTGGAAAATTTGGGAAAAATAGAAAATGGACTCCGAAAATTCTGAAAATTTGTCAATTTCATTATTAAATCATTTTAAAGATATTGGTAAAATAAAATCTTGATTCGGAGTTCGTTTGCAAAATAGCCAAATCTCGGGCCTCCTATGCAGTAATTCAAAAAGGAAAATCCCGAAAAAATAGCAAATGAGCTCCAAATCTTCTGAAATTTTGTAAATCTCATTTTTAAATTATTCGAAAGAGATTGGCGAAAGAAAATCTTGGTTCGGAGTTCGTTTGCAAAATGGCCAAATCCCGGGCCTCCTATGCAGTAATTCAAGCCGATAAATCCCGAAAAAATACCAAATGAGCTCCAAAAATTATGAAAACTTCCAGATCACTCTTTTTAATTATTTGGAAGAGATTGGTGAATAAAAAGCTTGATTTGGAGCTCGTTTAAAAAATGGTAAAATGTAGGGGCATAAAAGGGCATTTTTGGAAGAAAAAATCCAAATAAATAGGAAAATGACTCGGATAATTTTGAAAACTTCCAGAACTCAATGTTTTATTATTTTGGAAGTATTAAAAAAATAAAAATTAAATTTGGAGTCCGTTTTATATTTATTTGCATCCGGGGGGCAAAACGGTCATTTCACCCAAGCAACCGAAAAGGGCTTCTTTGGGCCTTTCAAAAAATCAGAGTTGGGCTGGAAAAGAGAAGTGCTGGCCTGCCCAAGCCCAAAGGAAGGAGGAAGCTTCTGATTTTTCAATCAAATGGCTAAAAATCAAGAGTTAGTTAGAGATTCTCTTTGATCAAGTCATGGTGATTAAGCCACATAGGCCAAGAGAGATGTGAACATTATTCTTTAACAGCTGTAATTTGAGAGAGCTGATTTGCTAATCTAAAGGTGGTAATTTCTTGATTTTTTCAGCTTGGATTATTAGCCATTTGATGGAAAATTGGTTACAAAAAAATGACAACACCTTGGGCAATTATAGGGGGATTCGGCCAGCTTTGTTTGGGAGGTCAAAAAATTCATTTTTCATCTTCATTTTGCTGAGTTCTTTTAGTTTTTACTTAGTTTTTCTCTTCTTGGTTGAAAGCAAAAAAAGAAAAGTTTAGAAAAGAAAGGAAAGTTTGAAGAGATAAAGCTTGAAATATAGCTTCTTGAGGTTGCTCTCTAGCACCAACTCTTGCACTTTCTTGATTTTCCATTCTTGGTTTGCTATTTTGATTTCTATTTGGTGAGTTTCCATTTTAAATAAATGATTTTTATTGTTCTTTTGAAGTTCTTCCTTCATCTCCTTCTTGAATATTTTTTTTTTTTTTACATTTTTTTTTACAATAAACTCACCATGGCCAAATGGCCTACATTATTTAGTTAAGTTGCTGTTTTGATTTATTTTACCATATTGTTTATGTTATTTTCATTGATCTTGGTGTTTTAAATGTTATGTTACTTTATATTCTTGAGTTATATTTTAATTTGGTTGCTTTGTTTGTTGCCATTTATGTTTTAAATATCATGTTTTTGCATTTTTAATTTTCTGTTTTCATGATGTTTAAATTTGAGCATGTTTTAGATTTAGTATATCAAGTGTTTGTGAAAATGCTTGTGTGGTCTTTGCATGATTTGAGTTTTATATCTTAGTTGAGCATGTTTTAGATTTATTATATTAAGTGTTTGTGAAAATGCTTGTGTGGTTTTTGCATGATTTAAATGTTATATTTTAGTTGAGCATGTTAGTATACCAAGTGTTTGTGAAAATGCCATGCTTGTTGGAGCTTGAGGCCATTTGGCTACTCCATGTGTTTTGCATTGTGTGTTGCATTTTTTTTGCCATGTTAGTTGGTAGGTTTTTGCATTTGCATGACATTTGATTTAGTTTTGCATGCTAGTATACCAAGTGTTTGTGAAAATGCCATGCTTGCTAGTTACATTATGCTATTCGGCCACCCTTGGAATTTTTTCATTTTATGTGCATTCTTGCCATGTTAGTTGATAGGTTAGCATTTGCATGATATTTGATTGAGTTTTTGGTTTAAGCATGCTTTTGTGTTTGTGAAAATGCCATGCATATTTTAGTTATTAAGTTAGGTTTATTTGCTATGCATGTTCATGCATTTTAGGTCTAGGTTGCATTAAATGCCATGCAAGTTCATTTAGGTTTAAGCTCATGCATTTCATGCACTATGTTTGCTGTATTGTTTCATACATTTCATGTTCATGCCACTTGAATAATGACTTGAGCCAATTAATAGTTCAAAGTCATGCTCTCTTGAGCACACTTGTGGAAAATTAAGTTTGTCAAGTTGATTATTCTACCTTTGTGATTTTTTTACTTAGCCAATTTTTATCTAACTTTCAAAAAGTCCTAGCTACTCTTTTTAAGTCATTTTAGGAGTTTCAAATATTTTTACTTTGATTTTTAAATGATTTTATCAAAGGCAAAAATGTGTTTTCGCAAAGCAGTTTTTTTTCACCCAAAACTCGTAATTCTTTTTAAGTCATTTTAGCAGTAATTTTTTCATAATTTTTTGAATTTTTAAAAATATGATAAAAAATCGTGGTTTAAAACTGGACAGTGGAGTCAGAATTGAATTTAAAGAAAAATCATTTTTCTGTTTTGGTTAAGTTACTTAGAGTGGACTGATTAGGAGGGTTAGCTACTGACTTAGGGTAGTTTCTAAGCCTTTTTAAACTCTAAAAATGGTTTTTCAAGTCTCGGGTTAAGGGTAGTCAAGTCCGGATTTTTAAACTTAGGAAATTAGAGCCATTTAAAAAAAGATTTAGCCCAGTTTTTACTTTTAATTCAAGCTTTTCAAAATTGTTTTCAAACAATCACAAAGTATTTCGGTTTTAGAATATTTAATTTGACATATTTTCCTAAGGTAGCCGGATATCTTTTTAGATATACGGATTTCCTTAATTAAAGGAAAAAATACATTTCATGCATTGTATTTTTCATGTTCATGCATTTTATATAATATGTGATTCTTGCTATAATAATTTCTATGATATTGTTATTATTTTGATTTATATTTTTTTTTTTGATGTTATATGGTTTATTATATGGCTTTGAATATTTCATGATATCCTATGCTTTTATTTAGTTATTTTTATTTAGCATATACTATGTTCATGCATTATTATTTTTATTTTCATGCATATTATATGATAGCATTATCTTATTCCATGTCATTTAAATAATATGCCATATCATTCATATTTGTCATGTCATTTAAATCATTTCATTTCATTTAGGATATATTGTGTCATCTAGAATATTTTATTTCATTTAGATTATATCATATGACTTAGGATATTGCATCTCATATAGAATATACTATGTTACCTAGGTCATTTAATTTTATTTATAATATGTTATATAACTTAGGATATTTCATTTCATTTAGAATATGCTAAGGCATTTATTTCATTTCATTTAGAATATGCTAGATGACACATAAATATAAAGATATATCTATGTAATTGTAATAGGATGTATAACCTATACCGACGGTTTTAGACGTCACTAATGTTAGCCCCTTTAGCTTTTACCTATACCGACGGATTTTGTATCTGTCGATATAGGTACCGCATCTATACCGACGGCTTTTGTATCCGTAGGTATAGATACCGTATCTATACCGACAGCTTTTGTATCCTTCGGTATAGATACCATAGATATACATATACCGATGGTTTTTTTTTTTTTTTGCGTCCGTCTGTACAGATTAAAATGTAAAATATACAATTAACCTATAGCGACAGTTTGTCGTAAATTTACTGATGGTTTACTCCGTCATTATACTATACATTTTTTGTTGTTATATGAACTGTCAGTATAGAGGTCAGATCTTCGGTAAAAATAAAATTTTATCATATTTTTCAATTACTAATATTGATATATTTATAATTTAATCCAAGATATTTCATATAAAAAAAACCATTATAAGAAAGTACAAAATATTTCATAATATTAAAAATAAAATTACATTTACATAGATATATTGTAATGAATCCTAGCTCAAAGACAGATGCAAAGCAAATGGAGCCCCGAATAAATACGTGCTCACTCTGTCGGAAAAAAAAAAAAGAAGGGGGCAAAATGAAAGAAAAAAAATGTGAAAGACATGGCAAATTGAAAGCCAAGAACGAAGAAGAAAAGACGCAAAAGTCAAAAGGAATGAAAAGTCCAAAAGGGACAAATGCTTCAAAGAGATTCCTCCTCAAGAAATGATCCTTGATCTGATTACCCTCAAACACATATTTTGGGCCTATTTATCCTTTCTTTCTGAACCCTGAGTCATGGCCTACATTACGTGCTTTAAAAGTCCATTTTGATCAAGCATGAATATTTAATTTGAAAGGTTTTTCCTCAGATTTTATCCCATCTCATCGAATTATCATTTCACTAAGGAAGAATTTAGAATTCTCAAGTGTATGGTAAAAAAAAAAAGAAAAAAAATGGAAACGAGTTCCAATAAATATATTTATGTAATATATCTATGTAATATTACAATAGATATGTAATGCTAATGTTTTCTGTAATTGTAATATATATGTAATTGTAATTGTAATTGTAATATATCTATGTAATTGTAATATATCTTTGTAATTGTAATTGTAATATATCTATGTGATTGTAATATATCTTTGTAATTGTAATATATCTATGTAATATATTTATCTATGTAATTATAATATATCTATGTAGTTTTATTATATCTATGTAATTGTAATTACTAAAAACAAATATATTACAAAATAGATATATTACAGTTACATAATATATCTATGTAACTATATTATCTATTGAAGGAGAAGTTAATTATTACGGGGCTTTAACAGATATCATTCAGTTGAATTATTCTGGTAGATTTAAGATTGTGTTATTTAAATGTGATTGGATTGATGTCAATAGAGGTTGCAAGAAAGATAAGTTTGGTTTCACACTTGTGAATTTTTCACATCTAGCCCATAGTGGAACTAATTTGGTTCATGATCCTTTTATTTTGGCATCACAAGCTAAGAAAGTATACTATGTTAAGGATGAAGGTTATCAAGGTTGGGTTATTGTAAAGCATGCAAAACTTAGGGATGTATTTGATATGGGTGATCTATTATCCTTTGATAGAGAGCAAGAGAATGGAGAAATGCATGATGATGAATTAGATGATACGCGTAGTGCTTCAAATTGGGTTAGAAATGAAGCTGATGATGAAGGAGTGGACATCACACCAGAGATGGAGAATTAGCATGTAGAAAAAGATCCCATAGATGAACATAATGGGGAGGACATTTTTTTAATTTTATAGAAAATAGTTTAATTATATGTAATGGATTTGGATTATAAACATTATGACTTTGTATTTTCCTGTTCTTTCCTTTTCCATTTGCCATAGATGAACATATTGCATTCTAGCTTAGCTTGGCTTGGATTTCACTGAAGTTTATTGAGTGCCTAATGTTATTGCATTCTTCCTTAGCTTGTATTCTCTGTTATTGAGTGTCTATTGTTGTATTATCTATGTAATTGTAATATATCTATGTAATTGTAAAGTATCTATGTAATATATCTATGTAATTGTAATATATCTATGTAATTGAAATACATCTATGTAATTGAAATACATCTATGTAATTGTAATATATCTATGTAATTGTAATATATCTATGTAATTATATACATGTAATGTAACAACCGAGGTTACGTATAATCATGTAAAGTTAAATTCCGAAAATTTTAAGGATAAACTTGGAAATTGGTAAGAAGTTATAAGTGAAGGAAATAAAAGAAGAAAGGATCAAAATGAACATATTAAAAAAGTTTAGGGGCTTAATGGTTATTTATAAAAAGTTGAGGGACTAATATGCAATTATCCCAAAAACAAGAAAAATATCTCTTTATCTTCATCTTTCTCTCCCGAAATCTCAAAACATTTTCCTTCTCTTCTTCAAGCAGCCGGCCTCCCACTCTATCTCTCTCTCTCAAAATTTTCTTCAAGTATTCCACCATAATCTCAACAAAAATTACATCCAAGGTTAGTTTCTTGATAAATTCTTCATTTTCTTTAGATATTTTATTTGAGCATGCTAAGATCTTTACACCATAAACATGTTAAGGTCTGAAATCCATCTATTAAGTATGAATTTTTCTCAACTTGGTAAGAATTAAAAGGATTTGAAAGCATGAACAAGAAAATGGGAAGAAAAAAGCAAATCAGGGGAAGTTGAGCATGCTTGCTGTTCGGATTTTCTGGGTTCGGCACATTATGGTTTGTAATTTTTTGATATTTTTCCTAGAAACTATACTTCAATACGAGAATTTTGGTTTTTGAATCACCCAAAACCGATAAGCGGTTAAAAAGATAAAATTCGGTGAAGCTGGCTGTTCTGTGTTGACCCCTGTTTCAGCATAGTTTCGGGTTTTATCAAATTTGATCAAAATTTTGTTCTAGTTGTATAAGTTAGTTATTTTATTCATAAATTAGACATATTAGTTGAAATAAAACAATTGGGATCACTTCCAAATTCCTTACCAAACTCAAGTTATGATTTTCTAATCTAACTTGATATTAAGGAATTTATTGCTTAAGAGAAATATAGTACCAAATGATGGTTATGGATTATGAAAATCTCTAAGGCATGGAATACTAGAAACGAATTTGATAAAGACATGATTATGGAGTTGAATTATGGAGAAAATGATTATGGAAATGATATTAAAAATTAAGGATATGTTGTTTTGAGTATGAGAAATTAGTATATGGGGTAGATTTATGGGACGTCTTTAAATTACTTATTATGGTTTTATTATTATTTATTTTGAAAATGTCAATAATACTTTACAGATTTCCATTATGGTTTTCACACGCTTTAAATGTTGTCTACTCATTGAGATATTCATATATCTCACCTCCTCTTATTTCTCATTTTCAGGACACACTTAGGTGTCGGGATTGCTGCCTTCCTCTACTCTCCGTTTCAAGAGTATATTGACGTGGTGGGCATCATATCTAAATTTCTAGAAGATTTGGTCTTTTGATGTTTTTATCTAGTAAACCTTGCTGAGATAGGTTTATTTCTGGATATATTGTATATATTTGAAGATATGAGACAACAGATCAATATATTTGATTTGAGAATAAATTGATCATGAATAAATTTTGAATATGCATGGATATATGTGGTAATAGTATTGAGAAATACTGCTGGTTGAGGATATAAAATTGAGTGTTATTTGCAGGAGGGTTATAGTTGAGTTAGAAAGGAAACTCTGCCGGATTTTAGGTAGATTATCCGGACAGGGTGTTACAATTTGGTATCAGAGCAAGGTTATAGGTCCTGTAGACTTAGAAACTGTTTGTTGAAGTATTAAAATATTGTCACTTGCGTAGAAAATCAGACACGATGCCACCACGTCGAAGAGGAAGGCCTAGAATCAATCCTCTACCCTAAAATAGGGATAGGAATAGAAATGTGAATATTGATGAGCAAATTAGAGAACAAGCTTTAGTTGCTGGTTCATCTTCTGTTGCTGCACCCTCAGTAGCACCCCCAGCAGCTAATCTTAATTTAGTTAAGGCAGTTGCGGCCTTGGGAAGAGTAATTCCCGCTTTGACTGCCCCTGCTGAAAAGGGGATAGTTGATTATTGTATAGATTTGAAGAATATGGGTTGCAAGATTTTCACGGGGTCTTTGGAATCAGATTTATCCAGGTCATGGCTACAAAAAAAAAATAAAAAATTGAGACCACTTCCATTACTCTTTAGATTCGCGAGCCTATGAGATTACCATGTGTGGTGCAATTTTTGGAGGATCATGCACACACATGGTGGAAAATTATAGTGCAAAGGTATGTTGGACGTCCTGCCATAACCTGGGCAGATTTTCGAAGAGAGTTTGAAGAAAAATACTATTCTCGGGCCTTGCGAGAAAAGAAATGGACTGAGTTTATGAATTTAAAACAGGGTGGTATGTCAGTAGCAGAGTACGAGCAAAAATTCAGTGAACTATCAGAATTTGCTCCATCAATAGTAGCCAACGATGCTGATAGATGCAAGAAATTTCAAGATGGGCTACATGTTAGTATTCGAGATAGGTTGACGACCCTGGATACAGATGACTTTAATAAATGGGTCAACATGGCAATTAAAGCTGAACAGAATCTGAAAGAAATGAAAGATAGAGAAGAGATGTTCAGAAAAAGAAAAGGGCAGTTCTCCAGTGAGGACGTGAGGCCTAAGAAAAGTTATGTAGAAACCAGTGTCAGTGGTTCCAAACCCTTGAGATTTCAGGAGGGATTAGACAGAAAGCCTATTAGTGGTTCTTCTAGTAGACTTATCATTGGACCTCAACAGCAGACTAGATTGCCACCTGGGAGGTCAGGAGGACCTCGTACATTGACTTATCCTCAGTGTCCCCATTGTGGGAGGAATCACCCTGGTGAATGTTGGAGACTACAGGGTGTGTGTTTTTACTGCAAAGAATCGGGACACATGAAACGAGATTGTCCCAAGCTGGAGAACAAGGCAGTTACTAGTCAGTTGTCAGTGGGTCAAAGAGAAAGGACCCAACCTACTGCTGCACATCAGCCGACAGTAGTTAGAGATAGAATTGGGGTACAATCTCAAGTTGGTTCATCTACTGGCCCTCGACAGAGTGGACAGTCGGGTAGACCTCGAACTGCAGCCAAAATTTATGCTATGACCCATCAACAGGCTCAGGCTACTCCTAAAGTGGTTACAGGTACTCTCCCAATTTCTAAGGCAAATGCTAGGATCTTAATAGATCCGGGTGCAACTCATTATTTTGTTGCTAATTCATATGTCAAGCATTTGGGTAGAGAGTCTAGGAGGTTAGACATCCCTATGGTCGTTAGTACCCCAGTGGGAGAAACTTTGAAAATTGATGTGGTTTATCCAGATTGTACCGTTATGGTTCAGGAGCATGAATTACCAGTTAATTTGTTTCCATTAGGAATGTATGATTTTGATGTGATTTTGGGAATGGATTGGTTGTCTAAACACAATGCAGTGATAGATTGTTTTTCCAAAACTGTGACTTTTAAGAAGTCAGGAGACTCGGAGTTTACTTTTCAAGGAGAAAGGAAAGTTTTACCTTCTTGCCTTATCTCCAAGATGGCAGCCAATAGATTCTTGCAAAAAGGGTATTCTGCTTACCTTGCTTATGTGATTAACAAGGACATACATGAGGCAAAGTTGGAAACTATACTTGTGGTCAAAGAGTTTCCTGAGATCTTTCCTGAAGAATTAGTCGGTTTACCTCCTGACAGGGAATTGGAGTTTACTATTGACTTAATCCCTGGCAGTGCTCCTATTTCTCAGGCACCCTATAGAATGGCACCTTCGGAGCTAAAGGAATTGAAAGTGCAGTTGCAAGACCTAGTTGACAGAGGTTTCATTCGGCCTAGTACTTCACCGTGGGGAGCACCGATTTTATTTGTAAAGAAAAATGATGGATCTTTACGATTGTGTATCGACTATAGACAATTGAACAAGGTCACCATTAAGAATAAGTATCCTTTGCCAAGGATTGATGACTTGTTTGATCAGTTGCAAGGTGCAAGTGTGTTTTCCAAAATAGACCTAAGATCGGGTTATCATCAATTGAAGATTAAAGAATCTGATATTCCAAAGACTGCTTTTAGAACTCGATATGGTCATTATGAATTCTTAGTTATGCCTTTTGGGCTAACTAATGCACCTGCAGTCTTTATGGATTTGATGAATAGGTTGTTTCGGCCCTACTTAGATAAGTTTGTTATTGTTTTCATCGATGACATCCTAGTTTATTCCAGGAATAAGGATGATCATGTAAGCCATTTGAGAACGGTGTTGCAGACCATGCGTGAAAAGCAACTTTATGCTAAATTTTCCAAGTGTGAATTCTGGCTAGACAAAGTAGCATTCCTTGGTCATGTAGTATCTAAGGAAGGGATTTTTGTGAATCCACAAAAGATAGAAGCTGTAGTTGCTTGGGAAAGACCTACTAATGTCACAGAAGTTAGGAGCTTTATCGGATTGGCAGGGTACTATCGATTATTCGTGGAAGGATTTTCCATGATTGCCTCTCATTTGTTAAAACTAACAAGGAAGCATGCTAAGTTTGAGTGGACTAACGAATGTGAGCAAGCTTTCCAAGAGCTCAAGCGTAGATTGACCACAGCACCAGTTCTTACACTACCATCAGGGACTGGAAGCTTTGTGGTATACAGTGATGCCTCGAGGCGAGGTTTGGGTTGCTTTTTGATGCAACATGGGAAGGTGATAGCTTATGCTTCTCGACAAATGAAACAGCATGAGCAAAACTATCCCACTCATGATTTGGAGTTGGCGGCAGTGGTTTTTGCACTGAAAATTTGGAGGCATTATTTATTTGGAGAAAAATGTACAATCTACACTGATCATAAGAGTCTGAAATATCTGATGGATCAGAAAGAATTAAACTTGAGGCAAAGGAGATGGTTGGAATTGATAAAAGATTATGACTGTGTAATTGACTACCACCCAGGAAAGGCCAATGTAGTGGCCGATGCTCTTAGTAGAAAGTCTTCTAGTTCTCTTGCTCATATCCGAGAAATTCAGAAACCCTTACAAAATGAGTTGAAGTCTTTACCTTTAGAATTGATGATTGATGAGGATAATCTCTTGATAACCCACTTGAAGGTTAAACCGATTCATATTGATTGGATACGTGAAGCACAGAATAATGACCCTATGTTGGTAAAGTTAAAGCAAGAAGTAAGGGATGGTGTGAGGACTGACTTTCAAATAAAAGATGAGGATGTACTGATAATGAAAAATAGGCTTTGTGTGTCTCAGGATAAAGAACTCCAGAAGGTGATTTTGGAGGAAGCTCATAATGCACCATACGCGTTACATCCCGGTAGTGTGAAGATGTATCGAACCTTAAGAGAACATTATTGGTGGCAAGGTATGAAACGGGACATAGCTGAGTTTGTTTCTAGATGCTTGGTATGCCAACAAATTAAAGCCGAGCATCAAAAACCTTATAGGAAATTGAACCCCCTACCTATTCCTCAATGGAAGTGGGAAGATATTGCTATGGATTTCATTTCAGGATTGCCAAGAACACAGTCTGGTTATGATAGCATTTGGGTGATTGTTGATCGTTTGACCAAACCAGCTCACTTTTTGCTAGTCAAGAAGACTTTTTCCATGGAAAGAATGGCTAAACTTTATGTGAATGAAATTGTAGGTTACATGGTGTCCCAGTATCGATTGTATCTGATCGAGACCCCCGATTCACATCTCGCTTCTGGCCAAGTTTGCAGAATGCTATGGGTACTAAACTCAAGTTCAGTACTGCTTTTCATCCCCAGACGGATGGACAATCTGAACGGATAATTCAAATTCTGGAAGATATGCCCAGATCTTGTATTATGGAATTTAAAGGAAATTGGGATGAACACTTGCCTCTAGCAGAGTTTGCGTATAACAATAGTTATCAGTCCAGCATCGACATGGCTCCGTTTGAAGCTTTATATGGAAGGAAGTGCAGAACTCCGGTGTGTTGGGATGATATAGATGAAAGGAAATTACTAGGTCCAGAAATTGTTATGATGACTGCAGACAAAGTTAAGGTAATTCGGGAAAAGATAAAAATAGCTCAAGATCGACAAAAGAGCTATGCAGATAATCGGAGAAAAGATTTAGAGTTTGAAGTTGGTGATATGATATTTTTGAAAGTGACTCCTTGGAAGGGAGTAATCCGGTTTGGAAGACGAAGAAAGTTGGGTCCTCGATATATAAGGCCGTATGAGATCATTGAACGGATTGGCCCAGTTGCTTATAGATTGTCCTTACCAGAAGAATTGTCACGAATTCATAATGTGTTCCATGTTTCTTTGCTCCGAAAGTACATTTTCGATTCTTCACATATATTGAAGGACTTGCCTATGGAAATTGAGGAAAATTTAACTTATGAAGAGCAGCCGGTTGAGATTTTGGATAGAAAGGACCAAGTTCTAAGGACTAAGACTATTCCATTAGTGAAAGTTCTTTGGAGGAATCATTCATATGAAGAAGCTATATGGGAAAGGGACGAAGATATGCGGACTCAATATTCTCACTTGTTCAATCAAGTTGGTAAGTAAATTTCGAGGACGAAATTTTTCTAAGGGGGGTAAGTTGTAACAACCGAGGTTACGTATAATCATGTAAAGTTAAATTCCGAAAATTTTAAGGACAAACTTGGAAATTGGTAAGAAGTTATAAGTGAAGGAAATAAAAGAAGAAAGGATCAAAATGAACATATTAAAAAAATTTAGGGGCTTAATGGTTATTTATAAAAAGTTGAGGGACTAATATGCAATTATCCCAAAAACAAGAAAAATATCTCTTTATCTTCATCTTTCTCTCCCGAAATCTCAAAACATTTTCCTTCTCTTCTTCAAGCAGCCGGCCTCCCACTCTATCTCTCTCTCTCAAAATTTTCTTCAAGTATTCCACCATAATCTCAACAAAAATTACATCCAAGGTTAGTTTCTTGATAAATTCTTCATTTTCTTTAGATATTTTATTTGAGCATGCTAAGATCTTTACACCATAAACATGTTAAGGTCTGAAATCCATCTATTAAGTATGAATTTTTCTCAACTTGGTAAGAATTAAAAGGATTTGAAAGCATGAACAAGAAAATGGGAAGAAAAAAGCAAATCAGGGGAAGTTGAGCATGCTTGCTGTTCGGATTTTCTGGGTTCGGCACATTATGGTTTGTAATTTTTTGATATTTTTCCTAGAAACTATACTTCAATACGAAAATTTTGGTTTTTGAATCACCCAAAACCGATAAGCGGTTAAAAAGATAAAATTCGGTGAAGCTGGCTGTTCTGTGTTGACCCCTGTTTCAGCATAGTTTCGGGTTTTATCAAATTTGATCAAAATTTTGTTCTAGTTGTATAAGTTAGTTATTTTATTCATAAATTAGACATATTAGTTGAAATAAAACAATTGGGATCACTTCCAAATTCCTTACCAAACTCAAGTTATGATTTTCTAATCTAACTTGATATTAAGGAATTTATTGCTTAAGAGAAATATAGTACCAAATGATGGTTATGGATTATGAAAATCTCTAAGGCATGGAATACTAGAAACGAATTTGATAAAGACATGATTATGGAGTTGAATTATGGAGAAAATGATTATGGAAATGATATTAAAAATTAAGGATATGTTGTTTTGAGTATGAGAAATTAGTATATGGGGTAGATTTATGGGACTTAAGTTACATTCAAAATTGTGTAATGCTTTGAGCATGTATAGATACTAATTATTGTTAATCTCTAGGCCACGTAGATCCGACGTCACCTGTGGATCCCGAAGTTTCAGGTCGAGGTGTACAGTGAGATCATCTCAAGGATAGTGAGTAGATGACAACTATAGTTATTTGAAATTTCTTTAATTATAATTATATATATATATTTTTAACATAATATTTTTTTTACGTATTAAAGGTATATACGATATTTAATCATATGAATTGATTTGTTATTAAAGTATTTTTATTTCAAGAAATATTATATCGAGTAAGTTGGTTGATTTATGAAATATGATTTTACATAGAATTTGACGTACATGGTTTTGGCTCCACCTGACTTAATGTATGAGATTATTTCCTTGACCGGAATACGGGAGCTGCGTGCTACGCCTCTATGGCGGGAGCCACCTCCAGAGTCCCCATTCCGTGATATTAGACCGGAATACGGGAGCTGCGTGCTACGCCTTTGTGGGGGGAGCCACCTCCAGAGTCCCTATTCCGTGATATTAGACTGGGGTATGGGAGCTGCGTGCTACGCCTTTGTGGTGGGAGCCACCTCCAGAGTCCCTATTCCCGTTATATTTGCCTTTTGGGGGCACATCATAGCGACACATATGCCTTTGGGGCGTCCTATGGTGGTATTGGCCTTTGGGGCCGGCTACTAGTATGCCTACATGGATATTGCCTGGTTATTTCATGGATGTATTCTTGTGCATGACAGAAAGTTGGAGCCCAATTATACGAAACTTGAATTACTTTACGGATTTTATTCATTGATTTAATATTGTTATACATTTGAAAAGCTTGCTACGTCTTTAAATTACTTATTATGGTTTTATTATTATTTATTTTGAAAATGTCAATAATACTTTACAGATTTCCATTATGGTTTTCACACGCTTTAAATGTTGTCTACTCATTGAGATATTCATATATCTCACCTCCTCTTATTTCTCATTTTCAGGACACACTTAGGTGTCGGGATTGCTGCCTTCCTCTACTCTCCGTTTCAAGAGTATATTGACGTGGTGGGCATCATATCTAAATTTCTAGAAGATTTGGTCTTTTGATGTTTTTATCTAGTAAACCTTGCTGAGATAGGTTTATTTCTGGATATATTGTATATATTTGAAGATATGAGACAATAGATCAGTATGTTTGATTTGAGAATAAATTGATCATGAATAAATTTTGAATATGCATGGATATATGTGGTAATAGTATTGAGAAATACTGCTGGTTGAGGATATAAAATTGAGTGTTATTTGCAGGAGGGTTATAGTTGAGATAGAAAGGAAACTCTGCCGGATTTTAGGTAGATTATCCGGACAGGGTGTTACATGTAATATCTATGTATCTATGTAATTCTAATATATCTATGTAATTATACTATATCTATGTTATTGTAATATATTTATGCAATTGTAATATATCTAGGTAATTATAATATATCTATGTAATATTACATAGATATATATATTACATGTATTTTAATTGTAATATATCTATGTAATTGTAATAGATATTACATAGATATATTACATAGATATATATATTACAATTACATAGATATATTACAATTATATAGATATATTTCAATTACATAGATGTATTACAATTACATAGATGTATTTCAATTACATAGATGTATTACAATTACATAAATATATTTATTACAATTACATATATATATTACTATTACATAGATATATTATAATTACATAGATATATTACATATATTACATAAAATTACATAGATATAATCACAGAGATAATATATCTTTGTAGCTGTAATATATCTATGTAATTGTAATATATTTATGTAATATATCTATGTAATATTACATAGATACAATATTAATTGTAATATATTTACGTAATTGTAATATACCTATGTAATTGTAATATATCTATGTAATATATCTATGTAATTGTAATGTATCTATCTAATATATCTATGTAATTGTAATATATCTATGTAACTGTAGTATATCTATGTAATTGTAATATATAATATAATATATCTAGAATTGTAATAATATATCTATGTAGTTTTAATATATCTATGTAATTGTAATATATCTATGTAATTGTAATGTATCTATGTAATATATCTATGTAATTGTAATATATCTATGTAACTGTAGTATATCTATGTAATTGTAATATATATATCCAATTATGTATGTAATTCTAATATATCAATGTAATTCGAAAACATTATATATTACATGTATTTTAATATATCTCATGTGTAATTGTAATGTATTTATGTAATTGTAATATATAATATAATATGTCTATATAATTGTAATAATATATCTATGTAGTTTTAATATATATATGTAATTGTAATATATCTATGTAACTGTAGTATATCTACGTAATTGTAATATATATATATATATCCAATGTATCTATGTAATTCTAATATATAAATGTAATTCGAAAATATTATATATTACATGTATTTTAATATATCTAATGTGTAATTGTAATGTATCTATGTTACCGAAAACTTTAGATATATAATTGTAATGTATCTATGTAATTATAATGTACCTATGTAATTGTAATATATCTATGTAATAGTAATATATCTATGTAATTGTAATATATCTATGTACTTGTAATATATTTATGTAATATAAATATCTATGTAATTGTTATTGTAATATATTTGTGTAATTGTAATAAATGTATGTAATTGTAATATATACACAAATATATTACAACTACATACATATATTACAACTAAATAGATATATTACAATTACATAAATATATGCAATTACATAGATATATTATACAAATATATTACAATTATATAAATATTTGACAATTACATATATATATATTACAATTACAGAATACATTAGATATAGTCATATAATATTTTCAGTAATTCTAATATATCTATGTAAAAGTAAGTTTTTAGTAATTGTAATATATCTATTACAATTACATAGATATATTACAATTACATGTATTTTAATATATCTAATGTGTAATTGTAATGTACCTATGTAATTGTAATGTATCTATGTAATTGTAATATATCTATGTAATTACAAAAATAAGTAATTGTAATATATCTATTTAATTGTAATATATCTATGTAATTGTAATTGTAATATTACATAGATATATTTATGTAATTGTAATATATCCATGTAATTGTAATAATATATGTAATTGTAATATATTTATGTAATATATCTACGTAATATTACATATCTATTACATATATATTACAATTACATAGATATATTACATAAATGTAATGTATCTACGTAATTGTAATATATTTACGTAACTGTAATATATCTACGTAATTGTAATATATCTATGTAATTCTAATGTATCTATGTAATATATCTATGTAATTGTAATAGTATATCTATGTAATTGTAATATATATCTATGTAATTGTAATATATATATGTAATTGTAATATATTTATGTAACTACTAAAAACAAATATATTTATTACAGTTACACATTAGATATATAACAATACACGACAATTACATAGATACATTATTAATTGTAATAGATTTAAGTAATTGTAATATATCTATGTAATTATAATATATCTATGTAATTTTAATATATCTACGTAATTGTAATGTATCTATGTAATTTAATATATATGTAATTGTAATGTATCTATGTAATATATTAATTGTAATATATTTATGTAATTGTAATATATCTATGTAATTGTAATATCTATGTAATATATCTATGTAATTGTAATATATGTATGTAATTGTAATATCTATGTAATATATTATCTATGTAATATATCTATGTAATTGTAATATATCTATGTAACTATAATTGCATAGTTGTAATATATCTATGTAATTGTAATATATCTATGTAAGTGTAATAAATCTATTTATGTAATTATATATATCTAAGTAATTGTTATATATCTATGTAATTGCAATATATCTATGTAATTGTAATATATCTATGTAATTGTAACGTATCTATGTAATATATCTATGTAATTGTAATATATTTAACATGTTAATGTAATATATCTATGTAATTGTAATATATCTATGTAATTATAATAGTATATCTATGTAATTGTAATATATATATCTATGTAATGATAATATATATATATATATATGTAATTGTAATATATTTATGTAATTACTAAAAACAAAAATATTTATTACAGTTACACATTAGATATATAACAATACACGACAATTTCATAGATACATTATTAATTGTAATCTATTTATGTAATTGTAATATATCTATGTAATTTTAATACATCTTTGTAATTGTGATGTATCTATGTAATTTTAATATATCTGTGTAATTGTAATGTATCTATGTAATATATTAATTGTAATATATTTATGTAATGTATTTATGTAATATATCTATGTAATTGTAATATATATATAGATATATTTTTATATATATATATATATATATATATATATACGTAATTGTAATATATCTATGTAATATATCTATGTAATTGTAATATATCAATGTATTGTAATCTATACATATATGTATATTACAATTACATAGATATATTATATTTTTAAGTAATTGTAATATATCTATGTAATTGTAATATATCTATGTATAATATAAAAGACATTATAATTGCATAGATATATACAATTACACAAATATATATATATATATATATCTAAATAAATATATTACAATTACAATATATCTATGTAATTGTAATATATATTACAATTACACAAATATATATCTATGTTATAGTAATATATCAATGTAATAGATATATTACATGTATTACATAGATATATTATGTTATTGTAATATATATCTATGATATAGTAAAATATATCTATTTAATAGATATATTACATATATTACAATCACATAATTACAATTACATAGATATATTACTATTACACAGATATATTAAAATTACATAGATATATTACATATATTACATAAATATATGTATATATTACAATTACATAGATATATTACTATTACACAGATATATTAAAATTTCATAGATATATTACATATATTACATAAATATATGTATATAGTACAATTACATAGATATATTACATAGATGTATTACAATTACATAAATATATTTATTACAATTAGATACATTACATAGATATATTACAATTACAATATATCCAATGTATCTATGTAATATATCTATACAATTGTAATATATCTATGTAATTGTAATGTATCTATGTAATTCTAATATATCTATGTAATTATAATGTATCTATGTAATTCTAATATATACATATATAATTACATAGATATATTACAATTACTTACATATATTAGAATTACATAGATATATATTACAATTACATAGATATATGACATAGATTTATATATATATCTATGTATTTATGTAATATACATAGATATATAAATAACATAGATGTACTACAATTACATAAATATATATCTATGTAATTGTAATATTATAATTACATAATTATATATGTAATTGTAATATATATATGTAATTGTAATATATATCTAATATATCTATGTAATTCTAATATATTTATGTAATTGTAATTGTAACTGTAATAATATATTACATAGATATATTACAATTACATAAATATATCTATGTAATTGTAATGTATCTATGTAATATATCTATGTAATTGTAATATATCTATGTAATTGTAATGTATCTATATAATTCTAATGTATCTATGTAATTGTTATATATCAATTTAATTCTAATGTTTTAAGTAATTGTAATATATCTATGTAATTGTAATAAATCTATGTAATTGTAATGCATCTATATAATTGTAATATATCTATGTAATTCTAATATATAATTGTAGTATATTTATGTAATTGTAATATATCAATGTAATTCTAATATATTTATATAGATACATTAATATATATGTAATTGTAATATATCTATGTAACTGTAATATATTTATGTAATTGTAATGTATCTATGTAATATATCTATGTAATTGTAATATATCTATGTAATTGTATTATATCTATGTAATTATAATATATCTATGTAATTATAATATAATATAATTGTAATATATTTATGTAATATATCTATGTAATATTACATAGATACAATTATATAGATACATAGATATATTACATAGATATTACAATACATAGATATATTACATTAACACAATTACATAGATCTAATACAATTACATAGATAATAAATAAATTACACCATTATATTACAATTACATAGATATATTACAATTACACAAATATATTACAATTACATAGATATATCTATGTAATTGTAGTATATCTATGTAATTGTAATATATTTATGTAATTGTAATATATATATTTATGTAATTGTCATATATCTTTGTAATTGCATTATCTAATGCTTTCAGTAAATCTAATATATTCATGTAATATCTAATGTTTTCAGTAATTCTAATATTTTCAGTAATATATCTAATACAATTACAATTACATAGATACATTACAATTACATAGATATATTACAATTGCATAGATGTATTACAATTAGATAGATATATTATAATTACATAGATATATATTCTAATATATCTAATATTTTCAGTAATATATCTATGTAATTGTAATATCTAATGTTTTCAGAAACAATAATTGTAATATATCCGTGTAATTGTAATATTTCTATGTAATTGTAATTCTAATATATCTATGTAATTGTAATATATTTATGTAATGTATCTATGTAATTGTAATATATCTATGTAATTGTAATGTATCTATGTAATATTACAATTACAATTACATAGATATATTACAATTACAATTACATAGAAATATTACAATTACACGGATATATTACAATTATTGTTTCTGAAAACATTAGATATTACAATTACATAGATATATTACTAAAAATATTAGATATATTAGAATATATATCTATGTAATTATAATATATCTATCTAATTGTAATACATCTATGTAATTGTAATATATCTATGTAATTGTAATGTATCTATGTAATTGTAATTGTATTAGATATATTACTGAAAATATTAGAATTACTGAAAACATTAGATATTACATGAATATATTAGATTTACTGAAAGCATTAGATAATGCAATTACAAAGATATATGACAATTACATAAATATATATATTACAATTACATAAATATATTACAATTACATAGATATACTACAATTACATAGATATATCTATGTCATTGTAATATATTTGTGTAATTGTAATATATCTATGTAATTGTAATATAATGGTGTAATTTATTTATTATCTATGTAATTGTATTAGATCTATGTAATTGTGTTAATGTAATATATCTATGTATTGTAATATCTATGTAATATATCTATGTATCTATATAATTGTATCTATGTAATATTACATAGATATATTACATAAATATATTACTATTATATTCTATTATAATTATATAGATATATTATAATTACATAGATATAATACAATTACATAGATATATTACAATTACATAGATATATTACATAGATACATTACAATTACATAAATATATTACAGTTACATAGATATATTACAATTACGTATATATTAATGTATCTATATAAATATATTAGAATTACATTGATATATTACAATTACATAAATATACTACAATTACATAGATATATTACAATTACATAGATATATATATATTACAATTACATAGATACATTACATATATGTAATTGTAATATATCGATGTAATTGTAATATATCTAAATATATTACAATTACAATTACAATTACATGTATATTACAATTACAACTACATAGATATATTACAATGTATTACACAAATATATTACAAATACTTAAATATATTACAATTATATAGATACATTAAAATTACATAAAACATCATAATTACATAGATATATTAACACATTAAATATATAACAATACATGTTTTATCTAATTAAATTACATAGATATATTACAATTACATAGATACATTAGAATTACATAGATTATATTACAATTACATAGATATATTACAATTACATAGATACATTAGAATTACATAGATTATATTACAATTACATAGATATATTACAATTACACAAATATATTACAAATATACATATATTTATATATTACAATTACATAGATATATTACAAAGATATATTTCGAATTACATTGATATATTAGAATTACATATTTTAGATATATAACAATTACATAGATATATTACAATTACATAGTTATATTAGAATTACATAAATCTATCTATGTATCTATGTAATTCCATAAATATTGTAATTTTAATATATCTATGTAATTGTAATTACATAGATATATTACAATTACATAGATACATTACAATTACAATTACTGAAAATATTAGATATTACATGTATACATTACAATTACTGAAAACATTAGATATTGCATGTATACATTAAAATTTCTGAAAATATTAGATAATTGATAATGTATACATCTATGTAATTGTAATATATCTATGTAATTGTAATATATTTGTGGAATTTACGTGGAATTACTATGTGTACATTAGAATCACTGAAAACATTAGATAATGTAATTACAAAGATATATTGCATGTATACATTAGAATTACTAAAATCATTAGCTAATTGATAATATTATAATTACATACATAGATATATTATAATTACATAGATATATTATATTTATTTGTTAGAATTACCACTTAACATTACGTAAATTACACAAATATATTACATAGATATATTATAATTACAAAAATATATTACAATTACATAGATATATTAATGAAAACATTAGATATTACATGTATATTTTAGAATTACCAATTACATAGATATATTACAATTACCACTTAACATTATATTACAATTTTATAGATATATTACAAATACTGAAAACATTAGATATTTGATAATGTTTTGAGTAATTTAGAACTATCACTTAAAATTACATAAATTACATAGATAATTACTACTTTAAAATTACTTAAAACATATCTATGTAATTATAATATGTTTATGTAATTGTAATATATCTATATATCTATGTAATTGTAATATATTTCAGTAATTGTCATATATCTATGTAATTGTAATATATACATGTAATATATAATGTTTTCAGCAATTCTAATTATTCATGTAATATCTAATGTTTTCAGTAATTCTAATATTTTCAGTAATATATCTAATACTGTAATTGTAATATTATCTATATAATTGTAATATATCTATGTAATTGTAATATTTAATGTTTTCAGAAATAGTAATGTAACTTACATAGATATATTACAAATATATTACAATTACATAAATACAATTACACAAATATATTACAATTACATAGATACAATTACTGAAATTATATAATGTATACATGTTTTTAGTACTTGTATTATATCTATGTAATTATAATATATCTACATAATTGTAATATATCTATGTAATTGTTTTCAGTAATTGTAATATATCTATGTAATTATAATAATGTTAATTGTAATATATACATGTAGTTGTAATATATCTATGTAATTGTAATATATTTATGTAATTATAAAATATCTATGTAAGTGTAATGTATACATGTTGCAGACACCTAATTTTGTCTGGATCTCTAAATCAGGTAATTTTTCTTCCTTGAGATGTTTCAGAATGCAGAAAAGCTATTCTCATCCTGTGCTTGCTTCCTAGAGAAAGGGAAGGGGAGTGGCAAGTGGTATTCCTTGATATGTAATATATCTATGTAATTCTAATATTCCCACAATTATCTTTATTGCAAATTTTGTATTTGCAGCAAAACAAATTATTTCATTTGGGAATGAAAAGAAAATCTTTGGCATCGAAAACTGTCATCGAATTCTCCATCGTCTATGCAGAATTTAAGAAAAGTTTCTTCGCTTTCGAATTTGCATAATTATTGTATTACATTGCAATTACATAGATATATTACAATTACTTAAATATATTACAATTACATAGATATATTACAATTACTTAAAACATTAGAATTACATAGATATATTACAATTATATAGATACATTACAATTACATAGATTTATTACAATTACATAGATATATTACAATTACTTAAAACATTAGAATTAAATTGATATATAACAATTACATAGATACATTAGAATTATATAGATACATTACAATTACATAGATATATTACAATTACATAGATATATTAAAATTACATAGATATATTAAATATGTAATTGTTATATATCTATGTAACTGTAATATATCAATGTAATTCTAATATATCTATGTAATAGTAATATATCTATGTAATTGTAATATATTACATGTAATAGTAATATATCTATGTAATTGTAATTGTAATATATACATAAATATATCTATGTATCTATGTAATTGTAATATAAACATAAATATATCTATGTAATTATAATATAGCAATCCAAACATTGAAATACATCTACGTAATTGTAATATATACAGTTTTAGATATCTATGTAATATTACATAAATAATTACATCGATATATTACAATTGCATAGATATATATTACAATTACATATATATCTATATAATTGTAATAATATATGAATGTAATAGATATATTACAATTACATCGATATATTACAATTTCATAGATATATATTACTGTAACAACCGAGGTTACGTATAATCATGTAAAGTTAAATTCCGAAAATTTTAAGGACAAACTTGGAAATTGGTAAAAAGTTATAAGTGAAGGAAATAAAAGAAGAAAGGATCAAATTGAATATATTAAAAAAGTTTAGGGGCTTCATGGTTATTTATAAAGAGTTGAGGGACTAATATGCAATTATCCCAAAAATAAAAAATATCCCTTATGTTCATATTGTCTCCCGAAAAATCTTGACATCTTCAATTGCAAAATGAGCAGCCGGCAGCCTCCCTCTCCAATTTCTTCATCTCCTCCATTTCTCTTCAAGAACTCCACCAAAATCTCAACAAGGATTACATCCAAGGTTAGTTTCTTGATAAATTCTTCATTTTCTTTAGATATTCTACTTGAGCATGCTAAGATCTTTGCTCCATAAACATGTTAAGGTCTGAAATCCATCTATTAAGTATGAATTTTACTCATTTTTGGTAAGAATTAAAAGGATTTGAAAGCATGAACAAGAAAATGGGAAGAAAAAGCAAAACAGGGGAATCTGAGCATGCTTGCTGTTCGGATTTTCTGGGTTCGGCAAAGTTGAGTTTATATTTTTTTGATATTTTTCCTAGAAACTAGACTTCAATACGAGAATTTTGGTCTTTGAATCAACCAAAACCGATAAGTGGTTAAAAAGATAAAATTCGGTGAAGTTGGCTGTTCAGTGTGACCCCTGTTTTCTGAGCATGCTTGCTGTTCGGATTTTCTGGGTTCGGCACATTTGGGTTTATATTTGTTTGATATTTTTCCCAGAAACTAGACTTCAATACGAGAATTTTGGTCTTTGAATCAACCAAAACCGATAAGCGGTTAAAAATCTAAAATTCGGTGAAGTTGGCTGTTCAGTGTGACCCCTGTTTCAGCATAGTTACGGGTTTTATCAAATTTGATCAAGATTTTGTTCTAATTGTCTAAGTTAGTTATTTTCTTCATAAATTAGACTTATTGGTACCAAACTCAAGTTATGATTTTCTAATCTAACTTGATATTAAGGAATTTATTGCTTAAGAGAAATATAGTACTATTGATGGTTATGGATTATGAAAATCTCTAAGGCATGGAATACTAGAAAGGAATTTGATAAGGACATGAATATGGAGTTGAATTTTGGAGAAAATGATTTTGGAAATGATATTAAAAATTTGGGATATGTTGTTTTGAGTATGAGAAATTATTATTGACCTTGAGGGAAGATTATGAGATTTAAGTTGCATTCATAATTGTGTAATGCTTTGAGTATGTATAGATACTAATTATCGTTAATCTCTAGGCCACGTAGATCCGACGTAACCTGTGGATTTCGAAGTTTCAGATCGAGATGTACAATGAGATCATCTCAAGGATTGTGAGTAGACGACAACTATAGTTATTTGAAATTTATTTAAATATAATTATATATATTTTTTTAGCATGATATTTATTTTATGCATTAAAGGTATATACGATATTTAATTATATGAATTGATTTGTTATTAAAGTAGTTTTATTTCAAGAAATATTATATCGAGTAAGTTGGTAGATTTTATGAAATATGATTGTACATAGAATTTGACGTACATGGTTTTGGCTCCACCTGACTTAATGTATGAGATTATTTCCTTGACCGGAATACGGGAGCTGCGTGCTACGCCTTTGTGGCGGGAGCCACCTCCAGAGTCCCCATTCCGTGATATTAGACCGGAATACGGGAGCTGCGTGCTACGCCTTTGTGGCGGGAGCCACCTCCAGAGTCCCCATTCCGTGATATTATATTGGGGTATGGGAGCTGCGTGCTACGCCTTTGTGGTGGGAGCCACCTCCAGAGTCCCTATCCCGTTATATTTGCCTTTTGGGGGCACATCATAGAGACATATATGCCTTTGGGGCGTCCTATGGTGGTATTGGCCTTTGGGGCCGGCTACTAGTATGCCTACATGGATATTGCCTGGTTATTTCATGGATGTACTCTTGTGCATGATAGAAAGTTGGAGCCCAATTATATGTAACTTGAATTACTTCACAGATTTTATACATTGATTTAATATTATAATATTGTTATGCAATTGAAAACTTTGCTACGTCTTTGAATTACTCATTATGGTTTTACTATTATTTATTTTGAAAACGTCTATTATGTTTTAAAGGAGTTGGAGCCCAATTATACGAAACTTGATTTACTTTACAGATTTTATACATTGATTTAATATTATAATATTGTTATACATTTGAAAACTTTGCTACGCCTTTGAATTAGTTATTATGATTTTACTATTATTTATTTTGAAAATGTAAATTATGCTCTACAGACTACCATTATAGTTTTCACACGCTTTAAAAGTTGTTTACTCACTGAGATATTCATATATCTCACCATTTCATATTCTCATTTTCAGGTGATAGTTAGGTGTTGGGATTGCAACCTTTCTCTATTCTCTGCTTCAAATAGTATTGTGACGTGGTGGGCATCATAGTAAAAATTTATTGAAGTCTTGATCTTTTGATGTTTTTATCTAGTAAACCTTGCTGAGATAGGTTTACTTTTGGATATATTGTATATATTTGAAGATATGAGACAATAGATCAATATGTTTTGATTTGAGCATAAATTGATCATGGAATTTTTTTTGAATATATATGGATATATGTGATAATAGTATTGAGGAATATTGCTGGTTGAGGATATGAATTGAGTGTTATTTGCAGGAGGATTATCGTTAAGATAGAAAGGAAACTCTGCCGGATTTTAGGTAGATTATCCGGACAGGGTGTAACAATTTGGTATCAGAGCCAGGTTATAGGTCCTGTAGACTTAGAAACTATTTGTGGAAGTATTAAAATATTGTCACTTGCGTAGGAAATCAGACACGATGCCACCACGTCGAAGAGGAAGGCTTAGAATCAATCCCCTAGCCCAAAATAGGGATAGGAATAGAAATGTGAATGTCGATGAGCAAATTGGAGAACAAGCTTCAGCTGCTGGTTCATCTTCTGTTGCTGCACCCTCAACAGCACCTCCAGCAGCTGATCGTAATTTAGCTGAGGTAGTTGCGGCCTTGGCAAGAGTAATTCCCGCTTTGACTGCCCCTGCTGAGAAGGGGATAGTTGATTACTGTAAAGATTTGAAGAATATGGGTTGCAAGATTTTCACGGGGTCTTTGGAATCAGATTTAGCCTGGTCATGGCTACAAAAATTTGAGACTACTTCCATTACTCTTCAGATTCCCGAGCCTATGAGGTTACCATGTGCGGTGCAATTTTTGGAGGGTCATGCACACACATGGTGGAAAACTACAGTGCAAAGGTATGTTGGACGTCCTGCCATAACCTGGGTAGATTTTCGAAGAGAGTTTGAAGAAAAATACTATTCTCGGGCCTTGCGGGAAAAGAAATGGACTGAGTTTATGAATTTAAAACAGGGTGGTATGTCAGTAGTAGAGTATGAGCAAAAATTCAGTGAACTATTAGAATTTGCTCCATCTATAGTAGCAAACAATGCAGTAATAGATTATTTTTTTCCAAAACTGTGACTTTTAAGAAGTCGGGAGACTTAGAGTTTACCTTTCAAGGAGAAATGAAAGTTTTACCTTCTTGCCTTATCTCCAAGATGGCAGCCAATAGATACTTGCAGAAAGGGTATTCAGATACCTTGCTTATTTGATTAACCAGGATATACATGAGGCAAAGTTGGAAACTATATCTGTGGTCAAAGAGTTTCCTGAGATCTTTTTAAAAAAAAAAAAAAAAAAAATTGGTTGGTTTACCCCCTGACAGGGAATTGGAGTTTACTGTCGACTTAATCACTGGCAGTGCTCCTATTTCTTAGGCACCCTAAAGAATGGCACCTTCGGAGCTAAAGGAATTGAAAGTGTAGTTGCAAGACCTAGTTGACAGAGGTTTCATTCGGCAACTGAACAAGGTCACCATTAAGAATAAGTATCCTTTGCCAAGGATTGATGACTTGTTTGATCAGTTGCAAGGCGCAAGTGTGTTCTCCAAAATAGACCTAAGATCGGGTTATCATCAATTGAAGATTAAAGAATCTGATATTCCAAAGACTGCTTTTAGAACTCGATATGGTCATTATGAATTCTTAGTTATGCCTTTTGGGCTAACTAATGCACCTACAGTCTTTATGGATTTGATGAATAGGGTGTTTCGTCCCTACTTAGATAAGTTTGTTATTGTTTTCATCGATGACATCCTAGTTTATTCCAGGAATAAGGATAATCATGTAAGCCATTTGAAAACAGTGTTGCAGACCATGCGTGAAAAGCAATTTTATGCTAAATTTTCCAAGTGTGAATTCTGGCTAGACAAAGTAGCATTCCTTGGTCATGTAGTATCTAAGGAAGGGATTTTTGTGGATCCACAAAAGATAGAAACTGTAGTTGCTTAGGAAAGACCCACTAATGTCACAGAAATTAGGAGCTTTCTTTGATTGGCAGGGTACTATCGAAGATTCGTGGAAGCATTTTCCATGATTGCCTCTCCTTTGTCAAAACTAACAAGGAAGTATGCTAAGTTTGAGTGGACTGACGAATGTGAGTAAGCTTTCCAAGAGCTCAAGCGTAGATTGGCCACAGCACCAATTCTTACACTACCATCAGGGACTAGAAGCTTTGTGGTATACAGTGATGCCTCGAGGCGAGGTTTGGGTTACGTTTTGATGCAACATGGGAAGGTGATAGCTTATGCTTCTCGACAACTGAAACAGCATGAGCAAAACTATCCCACTCATGATTTAGTGTTGGCGGCAGTGGTGTTGCACTGAAAATTTGGAGGCATTATTTATTTGGAGAAAAATGTACAATCTACACTGATCATAAGAGTCTGAAATATCTGATGGATCGAAAAGAATTAAATTTGAGGCAAAGGAGATGGTTGGAATTGATAAAAGATTATGACTGTGTAATTGGCTATCACCCAGGAAAGGCCAATGTAGTGGCCGATGCTCTTAGTAGAAAGTCTTCTAGTTCTCTTGCTCATATCCGAGCAATTCAGAAACCCTTACAAAATGAGTTGAAGTCTTTACCTTTAGAATTGATGATTGATGAGAATAATCTCCTGATAGCCCACTTGAAGGTTAAATCGATTCATATTGATTGGATACATGAAGCACAAAATAATGACCCTATGTTGGTAAAGTTAAAGCAAGAAGTAAATGATGGTGTGAGGACTGACTTTCAAATAAAAGATGAGGATGTATTGATAATGAAAAATAGGCTTTGTGTGCCTCAGGATGAAAAACTCCGAAAGGTGATTTTGGAGGAAGCTCATAATGCACCATACGCGTTACATCCTGGTAGTGTGAAGATGTATCGAACCTTAAGAGAACATTATTGGTGGCAAGATATAAAACAGGACATAGCTGAGTTTGTTTCTAGATGCTTGGTATGCCAACAAATTAAAGCCGAGCATCAAAAACCTTCTGGGAAATTGAACCTTCTACCTATTCCTCAATGGAAATGGGAAGATATTGCTATGGATTTCGTTTCGGGATTACCAAGAACACAGTCTGGTTATGATAGTATTTGGGTGATTGTTGATCGTTTGACAAAATCAGCTCACTTTTTGCCAGTCAATAAGACTTTTTCCATGGAAAGATTGGCTAAACTTTATGTGAACGAAATTGTTAGGCTACATGGTGCCCCAGTATCGATTCTATCTGATCGAGACCCCCGATTCACATCTCGCTTCTGGCCAAGTTTGCAGAATGCTATGGGTACTAAACTCAAGTTCAGTACTGCTTTTCATCCCCAGACGGATGGACAATCTGAACGGACAATTCAAATTTTGGAAGATATGCTCAGATCTTGTATTATGGAATTCAAAGGAAATTGGGATGAACACTTGCCTCTAGCAGAGTTTGCGTATAACAATAGTTATCAGTCCAGCATCGACATGGCTCCATTTGAAGCTTTGTATGGAAGGAAGTGTAGAACTCCGGTGTGTTGGGATGATACAAATGAAAGGAAATTACTAGGTCCAGAAATTGTTATGATGACTGCAGACAAAGTTAAGGTAATTCGGGAAAAGATAAAAATAGCTCAAGATCGACAAAGAGCTATGCAGATAATCGAAGAAAATAATTAGAGTTTGAAGTTGGTGATATGGTGTTTTTGAAAGTGACTCATTGGAAGGGAGTAATCCGATTTGGAAGACGAGGAAAGTTGGGTCTTCGATATATAGGGTCGTATGAGATCATTGAACGGATTAGCCCAGTTGCTTATAGATTGGCCTTACCAGAAGAATTGTCACGAATTCATAATGTGTTTCATGTTTCCATGCTCCGAAAGTATATTTTCGATTCTTCACATATATTGAAGGATTTGCCTATGGAAATTGAGGAAAATTTAACTTATGAAGAGCAGTCGGTTGAGATTTTGGATAGAAGGGACCAAGTTCTAAGGACTAAGACTATTCCATTAGTGAAAGTTCTTTGGAGGAATCATTTATACGAAGAAGCTACATGGAAAATTGAGGAAGATATGTAGACTCAATATCCTCACTTGTTCAATCAAGTTGGTAAGTAAATTTCGAGGACGAAATTTTTCTAAGGGGGGTAAGTTGTAACAACCGAGGTTACGTATAATCATGTAAAGTTAAATTCCGAAAATTTTAAGGACAAACTTGGAAATTGGTAAAAAGTTATAAGTGAAGGAAATAAAAGAAGAAAGGATCAAATTGAATATATTAAAAAAGTTTAGGGGCTTCATGGTTATTTATAAAGAGTTGAGGGACTAATATGCAATTATCCCAAAAATAAAAAAATATCCCTTATGTTCATATTGTCTCCCGAAAAATCTTGACATCTTCAATTGCAAAATGAGCAGCCGGCAGCCTCCCTCTCCAATTTCTTCATCTCCTCCATTTCTCTTCAAGAACTCCACCAAAATCTCAACAAGGATTACATCCAAGGTTAGTTTCTTGATAAATTCTTCATTTTCTTTAGATATTCTACTTGAGCATGCTAAGATCTTTGCTCCATAAACATGTTAAGGTCTGAAATCCATCTATTAAGTATGAATTTTACTCATTTTTGGTAAGAATTAAAAGGATTTGAAAGCATGAACAAGAAAATGGGAAGAAAAAGCAAAACAGGGGAATCTGAGCATGCTTGCTGTTCGGATTTTCTGGGTTCGGCAAAGTTGAGTTTATATTTTTTTGATATTTTTCCTAGAAACTAGACTTCAATACGAGAATTTTGGTCTTTGAATCAACCAAAACCGATAAGTGGTTAAAAAGATAAAATTCGGTGAAGTTGGCTGTTCAGTGTGACCCCTGTTTTCTGAGCATGCTTGCTGTTCGGATTTTCTGGGTTCGGCACATTTGGGTTTATATTTGTTTGATATTTTTCCCAGAAACTAGACTTCAATACGAGAATTTTGGTCTTTGAATCAACCAAAACCGATAAGCGGTTAAAAATCTAAAATTCGGTGAAGTTGGCTGTTCAGTGTGACCCCTGTTTCAGCATAGTTACGGGTTTTATCAAATTTGATCAAGATTTTGTTCTAATTGTCTAAGTTAGTTATTTTCTTCATAAATTAGACTTATTGGTACCAAACTCAAGTTATGATTTTCTAATCTAACTTGATATTAAGGAATTTATTGCTTAAGAGAAATATAGTACTATTGATGGTTATGGATTATGAAAATCTCTAAGGCATGGAATACTAGAAAGGAATTTGATAAGGACATGAATATGGAGTTGAATTTTGGAGAAAATGATTTTGGAAATGATATTAAAAATTTGGGATATGTTGTTTTGAGTATGAGAAATTATTATTGACCTTGAGGGAAGATTATGAGATTTAAGTTGCATTCATAATTGTGTAATGCTTTGAGTATGTATAGATACTAATTATCGTTAATCTCTAGGCCACGTAGATCCGACGTAACCTGTGGATTTCGAAGTTTCAGATCGAGATGTACAATGAGATCATCTCAAGGATTGTGAGTAGACGACAACTATAGTTATTTGAAATTTATTTAAATATAATTATATATATTTTTTTAGCATGATATTTATTTTATGCATTAAAGGTATATACGATATTTAATTATATGAATTGATTTGTTATTAAAGTAGTTTTATTTCAAGAAATATTATATCGAGTAAGTTGGTAGATTTTATGAAATATGATTGTACATAGAATTTGACGTACATGGTTTTGGCTCCACCTGACTTAATGTATGAGATTATTTCCTTGACCGGAATACGGGAGCTGCGTGCTACGCCTTTGTGGCGGGAGCCACCTCCAGAGTCCCCATTCCGTGATATTAGACCGGAATACGGGAGCTGCGTGCTACGCCTTTGTGGCGGGAGCCACCTCCAGAGTCCCCATTCCGTGATATTATATTGGGGTATGGGAGCTGCGTGCTACGCCTTTGTGGTGGGAGCCACCTCCAGAGTCCCTATCCCGTTATATTTGCCTTTTGGGGGCACATCATAGAGACACATATGCCTTTGGGGCGTCCTATGGTGGTATTGGCCTTTGGGGCCGGCTACTAGTATGCCTACATGGATATTGCCTGGTTATTTCATGGATGTACTCTTGTGCATGATAGAAAGTTGGAGCCCAATTATACGTAACTTGAATTACTTCACAGATTTTATACATTGATTTAATATTATAATATTGTTATGCAATTGAAAACTTTGCTACGTCTTTGAATTACTCATTATGGTTTTACTATTATTTATTTTGAAAACGTCTATTATGTTTTAAAGGAGTTGGAGCCCAATTATACGAAACTTGATTTACTTTACAGATTTTATACATTGATTTAATATTATAATATTGTTATACATTTGAAAACTTTGCTACGCCTTTGAATTAGTTATTATGATTTTACTATTATTTATTTTGAAAATGTAAATTATGCTCTACAGACTACCATTATAGTTTTCACACGCTTTAAAAGTTGTTTACTCACTGAGATATTCATATATCTCACCATTTCATATTCTCATTTTCAGGTGATAGTTAGGTGTTGGGATTGCAACCTTTCTCTATTCTCTGCTTCAAATAGTATTGTGACGTGGTGGGCATCATAGTAAAAATTTATTGAAGTCTTGATCTTTTGATGTTTTTATCTAGTAAACCTTGCTGAGATAGGTTTACTTTTGGATATATTGTATATATTTGAAGATATGAGACAATAGATCAATATGTTTTGATTTGAGCATAAATTGATCATGGAATTTTTTTTGAATATATATGGATATATGTGATAATAGTATTGAGGAATATTGCTGGTTGAGGATATGAATTGAGTGTTATTTGCAGGAGGATTATCGTTAAGATAGAAAGGAAACTCTGCCGGATTTTAGGTAGATTATCCGGACAGGGTGTAACAATTACAATTACATAGAATTACATAGATACATTACAATTACACAAATATATTATCTATGTAATATAACTATGTAATATATCTATGTAATATATTATCTATGTAATTGTAGTATATTTAATTAATTGTAATTGTAATATATATATCTATGTAATTGTAATGGATCTATGTAATTGTAATATATTTATGAAATATGTCTATGTAATATTACATAGATATATTACATAAATACAGTACAATTACATATATTATTACAATTACATAGATATATTACAATTACATAGATGTATTACAATTACATAGATATATTACAATTACATAGATGTATTACAATTACATAGATATATTACAATTACATAAATATATCTATGTAATATTACAATTACATAGATATATTACAATTACATATTTTTGTAATTACATAGATATATTACAATTACATAGATACATTACAATTATATAGATACATTACAATTACACATTAGATATATTAAAATACATGTAATTGTAATATATCTATGCAATTGTAATACATCTATGTAATTGTAATATATCTATATCTATGTAATATTACAATAGATATGTAATTGTAATATATCTATGTAATTGTATTATATTACATAGACATATATTACAATTACATAGATATATTACAATAACATAGATATATTATAATTACATAAATATATTACAATTACATAAATATATTACAATTACATAGATATATTACAATTACATAGATAATATATTACATAGATATATTATAATTACATAGATATATTTATTAATATATATTACAATTATATAGATATATTACAATTGCATATATTTATTATAATTGTATTACTATTACATAAATATATTACAATTACATAGATATATTATAATTACATAGATATATTACATAAATATATTTACAATTACATGGATATATATATTACATAGATATATTACAATTACATAGATATATTACATAGATACATTACATAAATATATTACAATTACATAGATATTACAATTACATAGATATATTACAATTACATAGATAAATATATTACATAGATATATATATATATATATTACAATTACATAGAGATATTACAATAACATACATATATTACATACATATATTACAATTACAATTACACAAATATATAATTACAAAAATATATTACAATTACATTGATATATTACAGTTACATACATATATTACAATACAGAAATATATTACAATTACATAGATATATTACAATTACATAGACATATTATAATTGCATACATATATTACAATTGCATAAATATATTACAATAACATAGATATATTACAATTACATAAATATATTACAATTACATAGAAATATTACAATTACAGAAAACATTAGAATTACATATCTATTGTAATATATTACAATTACAATTACATGAAAATTATAATTACAACTACATAGATATATTACAATGTATTACACAAATATAATACAATTACTTAAATATGTTACAGTTACATACATATATTACATAAATATATTACAATTACATATATATATTACAATTACATAGATATACTACAGTTACATAGATATATTACAATTACATAGATATATATTACAGTTACATAGATATATTACAATTACATAGATATATTACGTAGATACATTAGAATTACAAAGATATATTAAAATTACATTGATATATTACAATTACATAAATATATTACAATTAATAATGTATCTATGTAATATTACATAGATATATTACATAAATATATTACAATTACATAGATATATTACAACTACAAAGATATATTATTGTTACATAGATATATTACAATTACATAGATATATTACAATTAAATAGTATAACATAGATATATTAAAATTACATAGATATATTACAATTACATTACATATACTATTACAATTACATTACATATACTATTATAATTACATAGATATACTATTACAATTACATAGATATATTATAATTACAAAGATATATTACATAAATATATTTACAATTACATAGATATATTACAATTACATATATATATATATTACAATTACATAGATATATTACATAGATACATTACATAAATATATTACAATTACATAGATATATTAGAATTACATAGTTATATTTCATAGATATATTACATAGATATATATTACAATTACAATTACATAGATATATTACAATTACATAAATATATTAGAATTACATAGATATATTACAATTACATAAATATATTTACAATTACATAGTGTCGCAACCTAAAAAATAACGAGTCTTATCGCAAGACTTTATTATTCGTTAAGCGTGACATTAAAAAAAAACCGAGGAAAAGTCGACTTAATTCCTCTAGAAAATTGAAGGTTTTGAAAATGACCTTAAAAAGGACATGGAGTCGCCACCAATCTTTTTTAGCTTGGTGTGATCGGCCACCTATTAAAACCGGTTTTATAAAATATTTTAAAAATTAATTAAAACATTTTAAAAACCAATTTCAAGTCTGCGTTTTAAACCAGAGAAATCAAAGAAGCGGGTTCGGGAGTCGGTTACGTGTGGGGAAGGATTAGCACCCCCACAACGCCCGTATAAATCGGTACCTTATTAATCGTGTGTTATCTCAAGTCTCGGTAAAAATTGGTTTTAAATTTAGTATTTCAAGTTAATTCCCAATTTAAAGAAAAATAATTCCATTTTTAATTGAAAATGATTCGGAACTTATAAATTCAAAATTTTCCTATATTCCCCAACAAACGTGGCAAAATATAGAAATTTTTATTAGTTTTGGAAAATTTTTCGAATCATTTTCTTTTTAAAGAAGATATTCCGTTATTAATAATAATTGATGATATCCTCCCCAGCAAACCCGGCAGAGAACTCATGAATTATTTTAACTCGGGAATATCTTTATTTTATTGAAAACCATTATCTTTGTTGAAAACATTTAAAAGAAATGAATATGTATATGCATGACATAAATAAAATGACATAGTAAAATCTAAATAATATAATGCAACCTAAATGACATGATATGATTTGAATGCCTTAGCATATTCTAAATGAAATGAAATATCCTAAGTTATATGATATATTCTAAATGAAATTAAATGACCTATGTAACATAATACATTCTATATGAAATGCAATATCCTAAGTCATATGATATAATCTAAATGAAATAAAATATTCTAGATGACATAATATATCCTAAATGAAATGAAATGACCTAGGTAATATAATATATTCTACATGAAATGCAATATCCTAAGTCATATGATATAATCTAAATGAAATAAAATATTCTAGATGACATAATATATCCTAAATGAAATGAAATAATTTAAATGACATGACAAATATGAATGATATGGCATATAATTTAAATGACATGGAATAAAATAATGCTATCATATAATATGCATGAATATAAAAATAATAATGCATGAACATAGTATATGCTAAATAAAAATAATTAAAATGCATAGTATATCATGAAATATTCAAAACCATATGATAAACCATATAACATCAAAAAATATAAATCAAAATAATAACAATATCATAGAAATTATTATAGCAAGAATCACATATTATATAAAATGCATGAATACGAAAAATGCAATGCATGAAATGTATTTTTTCCTTTAATTAAGGAAATTCGTATATCTAAAAAGATATCCGGCTACCTTAGGAAAATATGTCAAATTAAATATTCTAAAACCAAAATACTTTGTGATTGTTTGAAAACAATTTTGAAAAGCTTGAATAAAAATAAAAACTGGGCTAAATCTTTTTTAAATGGCTCTAATTTCCTAAGTTTAAAAATCCGAACTTGACTACCCTTAACCCGAGACTTGAAAAACCATTTTTAGAGTTTAAAAAGGCTTAGAAACTATCCTAAGTCAGTAGCTAACCCTCCTAATCAGCCCACTCTAAGTAACTTAACCAAAACAGAAAAATGATTTTTCTTTAAATTCAATTTTGACTCCACTATCCAGTTTTAAGCCACGATTTTTACCCTATTTTTAAGAATTCAAAAAATTCTGAAAAAAAATACTGGAGACTCAGGACATGTAAAAACACACGGTAAAAAATTGGCTTAATTTTCTGATTAAAGATGAATTCCCAAAAAAATCGGAGATGTACGAGTACTGGGTGAAAAAACTGCTTTGCCAAAACACATTTTTTGCCTTTGATAAAATCATTTAAAAATCAAAGTAAAAATATTTGAAACTCATAAAATGACTTAAAAACAGTAGCTAGGACTTTTTGAAAGTTAGATAAAAATTGGCTAAGTAAAAAAAAATCACAAAGGTAGAATAATCAATTTGACAAACTTTAATCTTCCACAAGTGTGCTCAAGTGAGCATGACTTTGAACCATTAATTGACTCAAGTCATTATTCAAGTGGAATGAACATGAAATGTATGAAACAATACAACAAACATAGTGCATGAAATGCATGAGCTTAAACCTAAATGTCATGAAAAAATGCATGGCATTCATATAGTGACCTAGACCTAAATGAACTTGCATGACATTTAATGCAACCTAGACCTAAAATGCATGAACATGCATAGCAAATAAACCTAACTTAATAACTAAAATATGCATGGCATTTTCACAAACACAAAGCATGCTTAAACCAAATATCATGCAAATGCTAACCTATCAACTAACATGGCAAGAATGCACATAAAATGCAAAAATTCCAAGGGTGGCCGAATGGAATAATGTAACTAGCAAACATGGCATTTTCACAAACACTTGGTATACTAACATGCTCAACTAAATCAAATGTCATGCAAATGCAAAAACCTACTAACTAACATGGCAAAAATGCAACACACAATGCAAAACACATGGAGTAGCCAAATGGCCTCAAGCTCCAACAAGCATGGCATTTTCACAAACACTTGGTATACTAACATGCTCAACTAAAATATAACACTCAAATCATGCAGAAACCACACAAGCATTTTCACAAACACTTAATATACTAAATCTAAAACATGCTCAACTAAGATATAAAACTCAAATCATGCAAAGACCACACAAGCATTTTCACAAACACTTGATATACTAAATCTATAACATGCTCAAATTTAAACATTATGAAAACAGAAAATAAAAAAAATGCAAAAACATGATATTTAAAACATAAATGGCAACAAACAAAGCAACCAAATTAAAATATAACTCAAGTATATGAAATAACATAACATTTAAAACATCAAGATCAAAGAAAATAACATAAACAATATGATAAAATAAACCAAAACAGCAACTTAAATAAATAATGTAGGCTATTTGGCCATGGTGAGTATAATATAAAAAAAATTGTAAAAAACATATTTAAGAAAGAGATGAAGGAAGAACTTAAGAAGAACAATAAAAAAACATTTATTTAAAATGGAAACTCACCAAATAGTAATCAAAATAGCAAAAATAAGAATGGAAAATCAAGAAAGTGCAAGAGTTGGTGCTCAAGAGCAACCTCAAGAAGCTATATTTCAAGCTTTATCTCTTCAAACTTTCCTTTCTTTTCTAAACTTTTATTTTTTGCTTTCAACCAAGAAGAGAAAAACCAAGTAAAAACTCAAAGAACTCAGCAAAATGAAATGTAAAAATGAAATTTCTGACCCCCTCAACAAGTGCTGGCCGAATGGCCCTTTAATTGCCCAAGGATGTTGTCATTTTTCTTGTAACCAATTTTCCATCAAATGGCTAATAATTCAAGGTGAAAAAATCATGAAATTACCACCTTTAGATTAGCATATCAGCTCTCTCAAATTACAGCTGTTCAAGAATAATGTTGACATCTCTCTTGGCCTATGTGGCTTAATCACCATGGCTTGATCAAAGAGAATCTCTAACTAACTCTTGATTTTTAATCATTTGATTGAAAAACCAGAAGCTTCCTCCTTCCTTTGGGCCTGGGCAGGCCAGCACTTCTCTTTTCCAGCCCAACTCTGATTTTTTGAAAGGCCCAAAGTAGCCCTTTTCGGTTGCTTGGGTGAAATGACCGTTTTGCCCCCCGGATGCAAATAAATATCAAACGGACTCCAAATTCAATTTTTATTTTTTAATACTTTCAAAATAATAAAACATTGAGTTCTGGAAGTTTTCAAAATTATCCGAGTTCGTTTGCTATTTATTTTGATTTTTTCTTCCAAAAATGCCCTTTTATGCCCCTACATTTTACCATTTTTTAAACGAGCTCCAAATAAAGATTTTTCTTCACCAATCTCTTCAAAATAATTAAAAAGTGTGATCTGGAAGTTTTCATAATTTTTGGAGCTCATTTGGTATTTTTTCGGGATTTATCGGCTTGAATTACTACATAGGAGGCCCGGGATTTGGCCATTTTGCAAACTAACTCCGAATCAATATTTTCTTTCACCAATCTCTTCAAAATAATTTAAAAATGAGATTTGCAAAATTTCAGAATTTTTGGAGTCCATTTGCTATTTTTCCGGGATTTATCTTTTTGAATTATTCCATAGGTGGCCCAGGATTTGGCCATTTTGCAAACGAACTCCGAATCAAGATTTTATTTCGCCAATCTCTTCCAAATAATATAAAAATGAGATTTGAAAAATTTCAGAAGATTTGGAGCTCATTTGCTATTTGTTCGGGATTTATCTTTTTGAATTATTGCATAGGAGGCCTGGGATTTGGCCATTTTGCAAACGAACTCCGAATCAAGATTTTCTTTCGCCAATCTCTTCCAAATAATTTAAAAATGATATTTGCAAAATTTTAGAAGATTTGGAGCTCATTTGCTATATTTTCGGGATTTTCCTTTTTGACTTACTACATAAGAAGCCCGGGATTTGGCCATTTTGCAAACGAACTCCAAATCAAGATTTTATTTCGCCAATCTCTTTAAAATGATTTAAGAATGAGATTGAAAATTTTTCAGAATTTTCGGAGTCCATTTTCTATTTTTCCCAAATTTTCCAATTTTGCCCTTTTGCCTCCGAAACCCGGTTTTGCTCAAAACAAGTTCGATTTTCATATTTTCTTCAAGCTGAGCCTTGGTCTATCCCTTTTTAATCATTCCTCATCCATTGGGAGCTTTGGTCTTACCAAGTCAGGCCATTTCCGTGATTCTTCCCGATTTCACCGAAATCCACTAAAAAACCCTAATTCTCGGTTTTCTCCCGGATTGACTTTTCTTTCGGTTTTTCGTGCAAGTGGCTTCTCCATTACCCGTAGTCAGTGCTTATCTTTCATTTGGAACCTTCAATTTCGACCAATTTGATCGTTTAAGCACTTTTCCTCAAATTTCTCGGATTAGGGTTTTCTTTCTACTGAATCTCCAAATGCCAACTTCCGAACTCCATATCTTTCAATGTAGACCTCGGATTATCAAAATTCTTTCGCCATTTTTCAATTGAACTTAAAATCTTGATTTTGAAAGTGGGTTGACTTTTTTAGTAGTTGACTTTCTGGAGTTGACATTTTCAGGGTTGACTTTTTCCAGGGTTGACTTTTTTCAAGTTTGACTTTTTATGCTCGCCCTCTTAAACTAAGTCTCGGAGTACCACCTGTAGAATGAAAAAAATCTTTTTACACTCGGAAACATCAATTTAGGAAGAAAACATACCTGTATTAGTGGTCCGGACAAAATTAGGTGTCTACACATAGATATCTAATTACATAGATATATTACATATATTACAATCACACAATTACAATTACATAGATATATTACTATTACATAGATATATTACAATTATATAGATATATTACATATATTACATAAATATATGTATATATTACAATTACAATTACACAAATATATAATTACAAAAATATATTACAATTACATAGATATATTACAATTACAAAGATATATTATAATACACAAATATATTACAATTACATAGATATATTACAATTACATAGACATATTATAATTACATAGATATATTACAATTACATAGACATATTATAATTACATAGATATATTTCAATTACATAGATATATTACAATTACATAGATATTACAATTACAAAGATATATTACAATTACATAGATAATATATTACATAGATATATTATAATTACATAAATATATTACAATTACATAGATATATTACAATTACATAGATATATATATTACATAGATATATTACAATTACATAAATATATTAGAATTACATAGATATATTACAATTACATAAATATATTAGAATTGCATAGATATATTAGAATTACATAAATATATTTACAATTACATAGATATCTAATTACATAGATATATTACATATATTACAATCACATAATTACAATTACATAGATATATTACAATTACATAGATAAATATATTACATATATATATATATATTACAATTACATAGATATATTACATACATATATTACAATTACAATTACACAAATATATAATTACAAAAATATATTACAATTACATAGATATATTACAATTACAAAGATATATTAAAATACACAAATATATTACAATTACATAGATATATTACAATTACATAGACATATTATAATTACATAGATATATTACAATTATATAGACATATTATAATTACATAGATATATTTCAATTACATAGATATATTACAATTACATAGATATTACAATTACATAGATATATTACAATTACATAGATAATATATTACAGAGATATATTACAATTACATAAATATATTACAATTACATAGATATGTTACAATTACATTAGATATACTATTACAATTACATAGATATACTATTACAATTTCATAGATATATTATAATTACATAGATATATTACAATTACATAAATATATTACAACTACATAGATATATTACATAGATATATATTACAATTACATAAATATATTAGAATTACATAGATATATTACAATTACATAAATATATTTACAATTACATAGATATCTAATTACATAGATATATTACATATATTACAATCACATAATTACAATTACATAGATATATTACAATCACATAGATATATTACAATTATATAGATATATTACATATATTACATAAATATATGTATATATTACAATTACAATTACACAAATATATATCTAAATAAATACATAGATATATTACAATTACATGGATAAATATATTACATAGATGTATATATATATTACAATTACATAGATATATTACATACATATGTTACAATTACAATTACACAAATATATAATTACAAAAATATATTACAATTGCATAAATATATTACAATAACATAGATGTATTACAATTACATAAATATATTACAATTACATAGATATATTACAATTACAGAAAACATTAGAATTACATATCTATTGTAATATATTACAATTACAATTACATGTATATTATAATTACAACTACATAGATATATTACAATGTATTACACAAATATATTACAATTACATAGATATATTACATAAATATATTACAATTACATATATATTTATTATAATTACATAGATATACTACAGTAACATAGATATATTACAATTACATTGATATATTACATAGATACATTACAATTACATAGATATATTAAAATTACATAGATATATTACAATTACATAGATAATATATTACATAGATATATTACAATTACATAAATATATTACAATTAATAATGTATCTATGTAATATTACATAGATATATTACATAAATATATTACACTTACATAGATATATTACAACTACAAAGATATATTATAGTTACGTAGATATATCACAATTACGCAGATATATTACAATTACATAGAATTACATAGATATATTAAAATTACATAGATATATTACAATTACATAGATATATTACAATTACATAGATAATATATCACATAGATATATCTATGTAATTGTTATACATCTATGTATAATATATCTATGTAATTGTAATATATATATATATATAGATGTAATTGTAATATATTTATGTAATTGCAAATATATCTATGTAATTGTAATTTATCTATGTAATTGTAATATATCTTTGTAATTGTAATTATGTAATATATCTATGTAATTGTAATAGTATATCTATGTAATAAATACATTAGAATTACTGAAAACATTAGATAATGTAATTACATAGATATATATATATATATATATTACAGTTACATAGATACATTACAATTACATAGATATATTAAAATTACATAGATATATTACAATTACATAGATATATTACACATTCATATATTATTATATGTAATATATCTATGTAATTGTAATATATCTATATAAATGTAACACTCTGTCCGGATAATCTACCTAAAATCCGGCAGAGTTTCCTTTCTATCTCAACTATAACCCTCCTGCAAATAACACTCAATTTATATCCTCAACCAGCAATATTTCTCAATACTATTATCACATATATCCATCATATTCAAAAAAATTATCCATGATCAATTTATGCTCAAGTCAAAACATACTGATCTATTGTGTCATATCTTCAAATATATACATATAATATATCCAAAAGTAAACCTATCTTAGCAAGGTTTACTAGATAAAAACATCAAAAGATCAAGACTTCAATAAATTTTTAGTATGATGCCCACCACGTCAAAATACTATTTGAAGCAGAGAATAGAGGAAGGTTGCAATCCCGACACCTAACTGTCACCTGAAAATGAGAATATGAAAAGGTGAGATATATAAATATCTTAGTGAGTAGACAACTTTTAAAACATTTGAAAACTATGATTATAATCCTTTAAAACATAATAGACGTTTTCAAAATAAATAATAGTAAAACCATAATGAATAATTCGAAGATGTAGCGAAGTTTTCAAATTTATATCAGTATTATAATACCAAATCAATGTATAAAATCTGTAAAGTAAATGAAGTTTCGTATAATTGGGCTCCAACTTTCTGTCATGCACAAGAGTACATCCATGAAATAACCAGGTAATATCAATGTAGGCATACTAGTAGCCGGCCCCAAAGGCCAATACCACCATAGGACGCCCCAAAGGCATATGTGTCGCTATGATGTGCCCCCAAAAGGCAAATATAACGGGATAGGGACTCTGGAGGTGGCTCCCACCACAAAGGCGTAGCACGCAGCTCCCATACCCCAGTCTAATATCATGAAATTGGGACTCTGGAGGTGGCTCCCGCCACAAAGGCGTAGCACGCAGCTCCCGTATTCCGATCAAGGGTATAATCTCATACATTAAGTCAGGTGGAGCCAAAACCATGTACGTCAAATTCTATGCATAATCATATTTCATAAATCAACCAACTTACTCGATATAATATTTCTTGAAATAAATGTACTTTAATAACAAATCAATTCATATGATTATATATCGGATATACCTTTAATACATAAAATAAATATCATGCTAAAAAAAAATTATAATTATAATTAAAGAAATTTCAAATAACTATAGTTGTCGTCTAGTCACAATCCTTGAGATGATCTCACTATACACCTCGATCTGAAACTTCGGGATCCACAGGTGACGTCGGATCTAAGTGGCCTAGAGATTAACGATAATTAGTATCTATACATACTCAAAGAATTACACAATTATGAATGCAACTTAAATCTCATAATCTTCCCTCAAGGTCAATACTAATTTCTCATACTCAAAACAACATATCCCAAATTTTTAATATCATTTCCATAATCATTTTCTCCAAAATTCAGCTCCATATTCATGTCCTTATCAAATTCCTTTCTAGTACTCCATGCCTTAGAGATTTTCATAATCCATAACCATCCTATATTTCTCTTAAGCAATAAATTCCTTAATATCAAGTTAGATTAGAAAATCATAACTTGAGTTTGGTAAGGAATTTTGAAGTGATTCCAATTGGTTTATTTCAACCAATATGTCTAATTTATGAAGAAAATAACTAACTTATACAATTAGAACAAAATTTTGATCAAATTTGATAAATCCCGAAACTATGCTGAAACAGGGGTCAACACAGAACAGCCAACTTCACCGAATTTAATATTTTTAACCCGTTTATCGGTTTTGGGTGATTCAAAAACCAAAATTCTTGTATTGAAGTCTAGTTTCTAGGAAAAATATCAAAAAAATACAAACCCAGCTGTTCCGAACCCAGAAAATCCGAACAGCAAGCATGCTCAACTTTCCCTGTTTTGCTTTTTCTTCCCATTTTCTTGTTCATGCTTTCAAATCCTTTTAATTCTTACCAAAGGTAAGTAAAACTCATACTTAATAGATGGATTTCAGACCTTAACATGTTTATGGAGCTAAGATCTTAGCATGCTCAAGTAGAATATCTAAAGAAAAGGAAGAATTTATCAAGAAACTAACCTTGGATGTAATTATTGTTGAGATTTTTGGTGGAGTTGTTTGAAGAGAATTTTGAGAGAGAGGGAGGATGGGAGCCGGCTGCTACTTGGATAATAGGTTGAAAAATTCTAGAGTTTTCAAGAGATTTAATGAACTTAAAGATATTTTTAAATTTTGGTATAATTGCACATTGGTCCCTCAACTTTTTATAAATAACCATTAAGCCCCTAAACTTTTTAATATGTTCAATTTGATCATTTCTTCTTTTACTTCCTTCACTTATAACTTCTTACAAATTTCCAAGTTTGTCCTTAAAATTTTCGGAATTTAACTTTACATGATTATACGTAACCTCGGTTGTTACAACTTACCCCCCTTAGAAAAATTTCGTCCTCGAAATTTATTTACCAACTTGATTGAACAAGTGAGGATATTGAGTCCGCATATCTTCCTCCCATTCCCATGTAGCTTCTTCATATTAATGATTCCTCCAAAGAACTTTCACTAATGGAATAGTCTTAGTCCTTAGAACTTGGTCCTTTCTATACAGAATCTCAACCGATTGCTCTCCACGGTGAATTACTAGGCCCAATGAAACCTTTGTCAACTAGGTCTTGCAACTGCACTTTCAATTTCTTTAGCTCCGAAGGTGCCATTCTATAGGGTGCCTGAGAAATAGGAGTACTTCCAGGGATTAAGTCGATAGTAAACTCCAATTCCCTGTCAGGAGGTAAACCGACCAATTCTTCAGGGAAGATCTCAGGAAACTCTTTGACCACAGGTATAGTTTCTAACTTTGCCTCATGTATGTCATTGTTAATCACATAAGCAAGGTAAGTAGAATACCTTTTCTGCAAGTATCTATTGGCTGCTGATGGAAACTCAATTAAGAGTTGTAAACCCAAGTGCAGGTTATGTTCAAGTAATAAATTCTCGGGTGTCCGAGGTCGAACCACAGGGAAGCGTATTAGTAAGTATAAGTTTATAAATATATAAGAAAAAGAAAGTAAACAAGATATTAGGGAATCAACAACAAAACAAAATAAACAAGATATTAGAGAACAAAATAAATAAAATAACATAAAAGAAATTAAACAAAATATAAAAAACAATAAGAAAGGATGTTGAGGTTAGAGAATCCACTCTTGGTGTTATGCTAAGATTAATCTTGTTTTATTACACAATTGAAATCCACACATAAGGGAGGTTCCAACCGGAAGGTTTAGCAATTCAGTCCAAATTGTCCAACGTCCATAGCATATGATATTATGTTCATTTGGTGTCCTCAAAACTCACAAAAAGAGTCCAAGCATTCCTTATGCCAAGGTATATGTCTACAACAAATCAAGGTTATGAAACCAAGCATTTACTGTGCCATTTTCATTGTCAATAATGAATCAAGATCTCTACTTTGCAAGTATGATTTTAAACCAAAAGAAAATATTATCTATGCTAGTGCTTATAAATGATGATTCATTTTAGCTCATGTTTAAGAGACTAACCTTAGCATTTACCAAGAGCTTCACCTCATCACCTCAACAATATGATTAGAAACACATACTAGATATGAATAAAATGAAAAGAAATATAAGAAGAAAAAGAAAACTAGAGAAAGGAAAGAAAAAGAAAACTTAGAGAATTTTATTACAATGGCTATCCTACCAATGTATCAATGTATCCCAATACTCATCCAAGGCCCTCTATTTATACACATTTTGGAGGGCTAAATGACAAGAGACAAGCTTTACAAATTTCAAAGGTAGGTATAATAGGTGGGTGCATTTTTCTAACAATTTTCGTCATATTGTATGACAATTCTGATCAGCCAGCTTGATGGTCGATTTTGTCAATGTTGGAGGCTCGATCTGATAAAATGGTCTTCTAGAAAAATATACCCCTATCAGTTACGGATCCATAGCCGTTGGAATCAGATCATTTGCGCACGTGGATCGGACGATATGGTCAAAATACCAAAACGGTGCAGAACAGACGTCATTGCACATCAGCCAACTTGATGGTCGATTTCGCTAGGGAAAACGACTCCGTTTCAAGAAGTGTAAAACATGAAAAAGATAGATATGCCTCTTAGCTTTGCAGGGATACAAAGTTCAGCCTTATTGCTTCAGTGAAACTCAAGATATAGCTGATATGGCAAAAGGTGTCGGAACTGGAACTGAACTGGATTTGCCCTTAATACTAGTAATCTGAAATCACTCAAAGAAACTTGTGAAAAACACCAAATTACATAAAAATATAAAAGATCATAAACACAATTAGACTAAACAATAATAACTCGTATTTAACACAAAACAATAATAAAACATAACTAAAAACTATATAATTATACGAGTTATCACACCCCCATACTTAGATTGTTGCTAGTCCCTAGCAACGACTCAATAAAAAATAAAATAAGAAAATCTAATCTAATCCATTTTCGTAGGAAATCACGGTGGCACTTAGCATGTGACACAAGCCTTTAAACCCCTAGGTGTCCCTAGTGGACGAGTTTAGTCTCGTGAGGGTTTACTAGGACGATACCCACAAACATTGAAGAAATAAGAAAAACTAAAAATAATAATTATAACTAATCCTTCCAATATAAATTAGAGATAATCATTGGACAAGTCTTAAAAACTAATCAATAGCTTAAAGAAATTCACAAAAAATCTTGCTTGAATGTAAATAGTTTGAGTTAAGCCAATAATAACATAACATATTTCAATCAAAATAGTGTATATTCAAACTTAATCTCAACTTCTCACATGGGATACTCTCTTGATTTTCACTCTTTAAAGTAGTGGTAAAGTGTTTACACTCAATCAATCTCATGAAAACACTTCTACCATATGCTTGCTTGTCCACCTATTCTCCACTATTTAGATCATACAACTTCATAAATCAAGAGGTCTTTATTCAAAGTTGTAATGGGGCCAAAGGGTTATAATGTGGTTAAAGAACAAAAGGATAAAGATATCACAAAGGTTCCAAAGAGTTCATAGATTTTAGAGACATAATAAGATCATACAAATAAAACTTCTCAAAACTCTTATAAAGCACATAATAACATAGGCTAAATATTCATGTTGAGCCTTTGCATCATTCTAACCAACTTTGTAACATCTTTTTCTAGAAGTTCAAGAGAAGATTTTTTTTTTTTTTTTTTTTTTTTTTTTTTAATATGGGAATGTATTTGACAATGATCCCTTTCTTTTTCTCTTGACTTTTTCTTTTCTTTTCTTCCCCCACACTTATCTTTTGTTTCTAACCCAAATTTTCAAATAAAAATATCCCTTGTTTTTTTGCAATATGTCTCAAAATATAAAATTCATCTTTAGAACAAGGGTAAGGATATAAGCATATTTAGGCTAGGTGTAAGTTGTGGTTACCAATAAAACATCATATTTAATGTAGGCTCAAATTGGCTCACTAGTGGGGATGTTCTCGTAGAACATTAATAATGGATGGCTGTTTGGCTCTGGTTATAATCCTAATGCCTCTATCATATTCATGTTGTCACATGTATCAATATAGTCTCAAACGGTTTAAAGCAAGTTCTAGAGAATCATGTAATCATAAGAGCACTCAAGAAAGAAATTAGATTGATTTGTATAATGCATCAATCATTATAGGCTCAAAAACTCACAAAGATGATTATACAAGTCAGATTAAGTCTAAACATGCTTCTTTCTCAATCAACATATCATATTAACATTGGCTCATAAAAAGGTTGACATCAAGCTCAATTCTCATGAAAATCTTCTCACTAATAAATCTGTTTTAGACTTATGCAATTCATATCTTATCATTGTATTGAAAGTAACTAAAAAAAAAAAACACACTAAGTCTAAACATGCTTTTTTTTTTTTTTTTTTTTTTTTTTTTTTTTTTTTAAGAGAAATATGTCCCTTACCCCCTACTAAAATATGACATTGTCCCCAATGTCAAATTTTAAAGGTAGAATTTAGGAGATATTACCTGCAGAGGTTGCTAACCACTTATTATAACTGAGACACAACAAACAAAATGTTAGATAATGTCACAAAGACAAAGTGCAATCCACTCCTTGCTCGTCCATATCTCTTTTTCTTTTTCCGAGCGTTTGCGAAACAACCGTAGCAGATAAACACTCATAAGCTTGTAGCTTTTTGAGTAAATCTTCAATGGTTGTAGCAGAAATTATGGTTCTCCTTGCCTCTGAAAACATGAATCCATTATCCACAGCATTATCTAAATATGAAAGTAAATTACTAAAATAACCATTAATATTAAGCAAACCAATGGGTTTCTTATTTGTGATCAAAGATGACCAAGAAGCCACGCAAGCTATTTCTTCCAATGTACCCAGACCTCCTGGTAAGGCAATGAATGCATCGGCAGAATGGTACATGATTGTTATCCGTTCAGGGATACTCCAGACTTGTATTTCCTTACCCACGGTAGGTCCACAAAAATCTGTGAATAGTTTTGGCACGATTCCTAGAACTGGACTTCCTCCGGCGTGTGCTGCTGTAGCGACTGCTCCCATTAAACCCGTACTACCGCCTCCATAAATCAAGTGGATCTTTTGTTGGGCAAGTATTACTCCAACTCTTATGGCTTCATCAGCGAATATGTTATTTTTCCCTGGATAAGCACCTCCAAAGACACAAATTTTTTTAATGCGCTGGGACGAAGTGCTTTCCATTTTTTTTCTTTTTCGAGTGCCTGAAAGAGAATGAGTACATGGTGTAATATATAGAGGACTGAGTAGTGAATCAGACAAGAGTAATAATGTCGCCGAAAGTGTATTTGACCTGTCAGAAGAAAATGTTAACCTAACAAAAGATTTTTGCGTGATTTCAGGAAGAAAATCAAAAAGAGAAGAAAAATCAACCGTAAAAGACCAATGCAAAAAAAAGAGAATAATTACACAAATCGAACAACACGTAAACTAAACCGAAATAAAATTATTGCAAATCAAACCAAAAGCTGAGAAGTCATTTATTGTAGTTGTGATTGTGGCTCACATCTTCCTCTGGTTTTACGTCCAGAAACGGCTTAAACGCCTTCTATGAGTCGAGGATATGCTTCCCATCCAGTTTTCTTACAAGCTGGCAAACAGGGTCTTTTAACATCAGATTCCCAAGATGTTGCCATTCCCTTTGGAATTGCGGCCATAAATCAAGAATTTCTCTTTGTACGTCTCCACTAGGATGCGTCTCAAGAGAAAGTTGGATATTACCCAAATTCTCCTTACTCAGTCCATCCTTAATGAATTCAATTTTATCATCTCGATTAGAGGACGGAATCCCAATAGAACGACATTTACCGTTACACGTCCATCGTGCACACTTGTGGCAATTTGAACTCATGCGCTTTGCTCGTCGCTTCTTTGCATAAGTGCTTCTACCTGTACCTGGTAAATGCAAAACAGGAAGATATTCATCTTCACGTACCTTGGCTTCAATTATCCAACGTATGTCTTCAGGAATCCCTTTGTTCATAAGCATTCTTAATCTTTCTAATCGAACTTGGTAAAGCTTCAGTAAAATATTCCGAGGAAAAGGAGGAAATCGTTTCTGCAATCTTTTGAGAATATCATCCATCCTGAAAAAAAAAATGAAATAAAATAAAATGAAAGAGAAATTTATATACAATATCAGTTTTGTGGGTAGCTGATGGAACCGACTTAAATAATCACGGAGTACCGTTATCCGCCATTTAACCGGGAAAAAAAATGAATTTTTTTTTTTTTTTTTTTTTTTTTTTTTTTTTTTTGAAGATTAGTAAAAGTTATATTTACATCTAGTTATTTTCAAAACAAGGATCAGAAAGAAAAACAACCTCTTCTTGAGTAACATGATTTTCCAAAAAGAGTTTGAGTCTTTGTCCATTTACCTTGAATACGTTACCATTTTGAGGATTCTCAATGTCAACTGCTCCATAATGATACACATGCTTAACCACAAATGGGCCAGTCCATCTTGATCTCAACTTACCAGAAAATATGTGAAGTCTAGAATTATAAAGTAGAACTTTTTGCCCAACATCAAATATTTTTCTTGAAATTAACTTGTCATGAAAGGCTTTAGTTCTTTCTTTATGAATTTTAGAATTCTCATATGCATCATTTCTGAGTTCCTCAAGTTCATTTATGACTGGAAAAGTTTCATTCTCACCCAAAAAGGAATATTTTAGTTCGGATGGCAATGGTTTTAAATCCAGCTTGGGTGGTTCAATAGTTGATGGTACAGTGACATTTGTGAGTGATGGAAGTTCCTCAAACTTTTGTTTCCAACAATGCTTAACCTGAAAAGAATTTAACAAAGAATCAGTGTGTGAAATTTCTGAAGCATTATCAAACTCACATTCAATTAAATAAGCTTCTAAAGAATCATGGAATGTGGTAGTGGTGAGATGTTCATGAACAAGTTCTTCAATGAAATCCACTTCATGTACTTCTGAATCATCACCAGGTTGCTTGCAAGTGTTGAACACATTTAATTCTAAAGTCATATTTCCAAAAGAAATGTTCAACATACCATTCCTGCAATTTATCAGAGCATTAGAAGTTGCAAGAAATGGACGGCCTAATATAACAGGAATTTGAACATTTGGATTTGAAACAGGATGTGTGTCCAAAACAATAAAATCAACAGGGAAGTAAAAATTATCAATTTGAACCAAAACATCTTCAACTATCCCTCGAGGAATTTTTACAGAACGATCAGCTAGTTGAAGTGTAACAGGTGTTTCCTTGAGTTCACCTAAACCTAACTGTTGATAAACAGAAAAAGGCAAAAGATTAACACTAGCACCAAGATCAAGCAATGCACGTTCTATTCTAGTGTTTCCAATGATGCATGAGATTGTTGGACATCCAGGATCTTTGAATTTTGGTGGAGTAAGGTGCTGAATGATTGAGCTCACACTTTCCGTCAGAAATGCTTTCTTTTGTACATTATGTTTCCTTTTAACTGTGCACATGTCCTTCAAAAATTTAGCATAAGATGGAACTTGTTTGATTGCATCCAATAAAGGAATGTTAATCTTAACTTGTTTGAAAAGTTCATAAATTTCTGCATTTTGATTCAAATTCTTTATTGTTTGCAACCTTTGAGGAAAAGGAGCAGGATACATACCTTTTTCTTTGTCCAAATTTTCAAGAAGTTCAGACTTACCATCATCCTTACCATTACTTTTCGGAGGGGAAAGAGGATCTTGGTCTTTTGATGGAATGTTTTTGTCAATTGCCTTTCCACTTCGAAGAGTTGTGATAGAACTGGCATTTTCCTGTTGAGTTTCATTGGAGCAAGAAACAAGACATTGAGTAGAAGGGTTAGGCTGAGGTTGAGCAGGAAACTTACCTTTTTCTTGAGTGCGTAATGAAGCTGTCAATGTGGACAAGGTGTTTTTGATCTCATTGATGTCCTGTGAAGTCCGGTTATTCACATTTGCTTGTGTTTGCATGAATGCTTGCAATGTCTCTTCCAAGGTTTGTACACGTGAAGGTTGATAGGAAAAAGTGTTGCCCGGCTTTTGAGATTGTGGTACCTGAACATGATGATTATTCCGCCAACTGAAGTTGGGATGATTTCTCCATTCAGGGTTATACGTTTCAGAGTAAGGAGAAGGAAAAGGCTTTTTAAATGTGTTTATGGAATTTACTTGATCATGCAACACTTCTTTAAGAATGGGAATGTTTGGACATTCAGAAGTGGGGTGTCCCATGATTTCACAAATTCCACAACTTTCTTCATTTTTAACCGTTTTGACTTCTTTTACTTCTCTAAGTTCCATGGCTTCAATCTTTCTAGCCAAATTAGCTACTTTAGCTTTTATCTCATCTTCTTGACTAAAATGATATTTACCTCTGTTAGAAAAAAGATTAGATCTATTGGAACTTTCAGAGGAATTATCTGTGTGCCAGGCTTGAGAGTTATCTGCCAAATGGTCTAGGTAGTCAAAGGCTTCTTCAGGTTCTTTTTCTAGAAACTCACCGTTACACATTGTTTCAACAAATTGTTTAGTTTCGGGAGTTAAACTTTCATAAAAGAAACTAATAAGACGCCATTTTTCAAAACCATGATGTGGACAAGAACTTAACAAATCTTTAAAACGCTCCCAGCACTGAAAAAATGCTTCATTTTGATTTTGATTGAAATTTTGAATCTGTCTTTTCAAAGCAGTAGTTTTATGTGCTGGGAAAAATTTCTTTAGAAACTCAGTTTGTAATTCTTGCCATGTGCCAATTGACCTTGGTTTTAAATTATGAAGCCAAATTTTTGCTTTATCTTTTAAAGAAAAAGGAAATAATTTTAGCTTGACAATTTCATTTGTGCATTGTTGGTCATTAAAGGTGACACATACATCTTCGAAGTCTTTTAGAAACGAGTAAGCACTTTCCGATTCTAACCCATGGAAATTTGGAAGCAAAGCTATCATACCTGGTTTAAAACGAAAGTTGTTTGCATTGAGAGGAAAAATAAAACAAGAGGGTGATGAGCTTCGAGTTGGTTGCAAGTAGTCACGCATGGTGCGTACTTGTCTGTTCTCATCTTCAGCATGAACACTTTCATTGTCAGCCATGTTAGAAGTTGTATTAGAAAGATTACCTGAAAAAGTTTCACAATAAAATCTAACTAAACGACGAGATCTAAAATCACGTCGCCAAACAAGCATAAAACAAAGTTAATATACAGATTAGGCGGTATAACCAGCCAATAGAAATAAAACAAAGTTAATATACAATATAAATATAAATATATAGAAAATTAGGCGGTATAACCAGCCAATAAAAATAAATATAGGCGGTATAACCAGCCAATAAAAATAAATATACTTATAAACTTATATACTTAGTATTGCTTCCCCGGCAACGGCGCCAAAAACTTGATGGAAACTCAATTAAGAGTTGTAAACCCAAGTGCAGGTTATGTTCAAGTAATAAATTCTCGGGTGTCCGAGGTCGAACCACAGGGAAGCGTATTAGTAAGTATAAGTTTATAAATATATAAGAAAAAGAAAGTAAACAAGATATTAGGGAATCAACAACAAAACAAAATAAACAAGATATTAGAGAACAAAATAAATAAAATAACATAAAAGAAATTAAACAAAATATAAAAAACAATAAGAAAGGATGTTGAGGTTAGAGAATCCACTCTTGGTGTTATGCTAAGATTAATCTTGTTTTATTACACAATTGAAATCCACACATAAGGGAGGTTCCAACCGGAAGGTTTAGCAATTCAGTCCAAATTGTCCAACGTCCATAGCATATGATATTATGTTCATTTGGTGTCCTCAAAACTCACAAAAAGAGTCCAAGCATTCCTTATGCCAAGGTATATGTCTACAACAAATCAAGGTTATGAAACCAAGCATTTACTGTGCCATTTTCATTGTCAATAATGAATCAAGATCTCTACTTTGCAAGTATGATTTTAAACCAAAAGAAAATATTATCTATGCTAGTGCTTATAAATGATGATTCATTTTAGCTCATGTTTAAGAGACTAACCTTAGCATTTACCAAGAGCTTCACCTCATCACCTCAACAATATGATTAGAAACACATACTAGATATGAATAAAATGAAAAGAAATATAAGAAGAAAAAGAAAACTAGAGAAAGGAAAGAAAAAGAAAACTTAGAGAATTTTATTACAATGGCTATCCTACCAATGTATCAATGTATCCCAATACTCATCCAAGGCCCTCTATTTATACACATTTTGGAGGGCTAAATGACAAGAGACAAGCTTTACAAATTTCAAAGGTAGGTATAATAGGTGGGTGCATTTTTCTAACAATTTTCGTCATATTGTATGACAATTCTGATCAGCCAGCTTGATGGTCGATTTTGTCAATGTTGGAGGCTCGATCTGATAAAATGGTCTTCTAGAAAAATATACCCCTATCAGTTACGGATCCATAGCCGTTGGAATCAGATCATTTGCGCACGTGGATCGGACGATATGGTCAAAATACCAAAACGGTGCAGAACAGACGTCATTGCACATCAGCCAACTTGATGGTCGATTTCGCTAGGGAAAACGACTCCGTTTCAAGAAGTGTAAAACATGAAAAAGATAGATATGCCTCTTAGCTTTGCAGGGATACAAAGTTCAGCCTTATTGCTTCAGTGAAACTCAAGATATAGCTGATATGGAAAAAGGTGTCGGAACTGGAACTGAACTGGATTTGCCCTTAATACTAGTAATCTGAAATCACTCAAAGAAACTTGTGAAAAACACCAAATTACATAAAAATATAAAAGATCATAAACACAATTAGACTAAACAATAATAACTCGTATTTAACACAAAACAATAATAAAACATAACTAAAAACTATATAATTATACGAGTTATCAGCTGCCATCTTGGAGATAAGGCAAGAAGGTAAAACTTTCCTTTCTCCTTGAAAGGTAAACTCCAAGTCTCCCGACTTCTTAAAAGTCATAGTTTTGGAAAAGCAATCTATCACTGCATTGTGTTTAGACAACCAATCCATTCCCAAAATCACATCAAAATCATACATTCCTAATGGAAACAAATTAACTGGTAATTCATGCTCCTGAACCATAACGGTACAATCCGGATAAACCACATCAATTTTCAAAGTTTCTCCCACTGGGGTACTAACGACCATAGGGATGTCTAACCTCCTAGACTCTCTACCCAAATGCATGACATATGAATTAGCAACAAAAGAATAAGTTGCACCCGGATCTATTAAGATCCTAGCATTTGCCTTAGAAATTGGGAGAGTACCTGTAACCACTTCAGGAGTAGCCTGAGCCTGTTGTTGGGTCATAGCATAAATTCTGGTAGAAGTTCAAGGTCTACCAGGCTGTCCAATCTGTCGAGGACCAGTAGATGAACCAACTGAAGATTGTGCCCCAGTTCTATCTCTAACTATTGTCGGCTGAGGTGCAGCAGTAGGTTGGGTCCTTTCCCTTTGAGCAAGGACCAGATTCGCTCTTGGAATGATTTGGCTAGGGCTTTTCTAAACCAGTACAAGCATATGACCGACATGGCGCCTGACCGTTTCACCTTGCAAAATATGAAGAAAAGAGCTACTGAGAGCTTCAAAGAATATGCGCAACGGTGGATGAGCCTGGCCGTCCAAGTACAACCGCCCTTAACTCAGAAGGAAACCGCTGTCATTTTTATGGATACACTGCAGGCTCCGTACTATGATATACTTGTCGGCAACACCACGAAGAATTTTTCGGACATGGTAATTTCAGGGGAGATGATTGAGAATGCTATCAAGGATGGGAAAATTGAAGGAGAAAGAACATCCAATACCAAGAACAATGGGGCATCTGAAAAGAAAAAGAAAGATATCCAAGTCGTGGAAGACTTTGCCCCACCTCCCCAATTCTCCTCGTATCAGCCATTTTACTCTACCCTGAACAATGTCTCTCAAGGTTTTTATCCTTACCAACCAATGGCTGCAACTACACCAGAATTTACATCTGTCTATCAATCGAACATCTTTGGGAATAATCGAAGGGGGCATAAAAAGCGAAAAAGAAATCAGGTTGACCCGATTCCTGTGACATACAGTGAGCTATTACCTCAACTCATCCAGAATCACCTTGTGACACCCATGCAATTAGAGCCTCTGAAGCCCCCTTATCCGAGCTGGTATGATGCTAAAGAATGTTGTGGTTACCATTCTGGCAATCAAGGTCACTCAACAGAGAACTGCCCTGCTTTGAAGTACAAGGTTAGAGATCTCATCAAGGCTGGTTCGATAAGTTTTGAAGATAGGGAAGTCAAGTGTCATAAGAAACATTGTGCATGATCATATTAGGTTTTTGACGCATGTAGTTCTATACACTGTGATGATGAAAGCACTTGTCTCATGTTAACATCTACATGAATTAAATGAATTTTGAATTTTAAATGCTTTGTGATTGTTGTGTTTTAACAATAACTTGAATTTGCAAAAACAAGCATTAAGGAAGTTTTAATAATGGATAGTCTCAAGAGGATTGATGATCAGTGTTAGAAATGACCCAACATTATCCCCCTTTTTTTGGGCTTCTCTATACCTAAACCTTGAATCAAGAACACTTGAAAGACCTAATGCTTCAAGGAAAAATGAACTTGAAAAAAAGAGAGAAGCATTGTCATTACAGAATAAGCAAGGATGTAAATCTTAGTCTAGGCTATGAACAAAGGAACGAACTTTTTTGAAATTTTTCGAATTCCTTGAAATTCAAACAAATGAGACATTATTTCAAGAATCTAGATTTTGGTAATTTGATCTGTGTCAAGGTTGTGCCAAAACCATTCATGTCATTTTCAACAAACCACAAAACACTAATTGCCCAAACATCACTTCATGATTGACACCTTGGGGCACAATGATTAAACTAGATTACTCATTGTCCCAGAGAAAACCTGTTTTTGGGTCATATTTTTCTTGTCTCTTCAAAGAACTCAGATTGGAAACTCAGCCTTTTCAAAATTGACCTAGACTTGCTATGTTCCTCGTTGATACAAATTCTCATGGTTAATCAATTTGGGGCATCATATGTGGAAATGATGGATACATGGTGAAGAAGGATTGGCTAACACATGAAATCATTGGGGTATGCGATGGAAAAAAGAGAAGAAATTTTTTATGATATCATGCATATGAGAATTCGGATGATTCCAAAGTGGAAAATGAAATTTTGATTATCTATTTCCCCTGAGGATTGCTTTTCAATGAGAATATTTGGGCTTGATATGATGAATGGCCATCTTTCATATCCCTTTCACAAGAAAAAAATTATTATCCATAGTCACCCCTTTTGAGCCAAAAGAATTCTTTCTTCTTTGAACCCTGATCAAGGATCATCCTCTACACTGGGGGGCAAATGCGAGGAAAGATCTTTTTAAAGATCACTGAGAAATGAGTCCTAGCTCAAAGACAGATACAAAGCAAATGGAACCCCGAATAAATACGGGCTCACTCTGTCAAAGAAAAAAGAAGAGGAAAAGATGGAGAAATGAAAGCCAAGAAAAACAAAAGAAAAAACAGAAAACAAAATGTGTGAAAGACATGGCAAATTGAAAGCCAAGAACGAGGTAAGAAAGACACAAAAGTCAAAAGGAAAGAAATGTCCAAGAAGGGACAAATGCTTCAAAGAGAATCCTCCTCAAGAAATGATCCTTGATCTGATTACCCTCAAACATGTATTTTGGGCCTATTTATCCTTTCTTTCTGAACCCTGAGCCATGGCCTACATTACGTGCTTTAAAAGTCCATTTTGATCAAGCATGAATATTTAATTTGAAAGGTTTTTCCTCAGATTTTATCCCATTTCATCGAATTATCATTTCACTAAGGAAGAATTCAGAATTCTCAAGTGTATGGTAGGAAAAAAAAATGGAAAGAATGGGACTCTAGGGCGAAAACCCAAAAACGGGCGGTCTAGAGTAGAATGGGAATTTTTGATGCCATCTATGAAAGTGCCGATACCATAAAAAGAGAAGGTCATCTTGAAAAGGTGGTCATCGAGGAACATCTAGGAATTCCTGAACCCCCCAAATTGTTAGCTCTCATTCGGAGGGTTGTCTTCAAAAACTGAAACTTTTTCTCCAAGATTCAACTTTCCAGTTTAAACATCCCAGCCAATCTTGACGCTTGTCAAAAATACCTTGATATTGGAAACTAAAAGAATGTTGAATTTGTTTGGTTCTCAATGAATTCATGATTTATAAAACCTGTTCCATTTGTGAGCCTAGAGGGGATATACATTTTTGTCATGAAGTTTTCCTGGAAAAGCCAGAATCTTGTTATACCAAACCTTGCCAATCCCAGTTGAAAATACCCAGATTGATACTTAGAGAAATTTCTAACAATGATCATCAGTCTTCAAAAGATTTGTACATCACACATTGTGGGGTTAATATTTTTTGTTCAGAAGTTTTCAAAATGCGAAAACAAATAAAGAGATTTTTGAAATACCCATTTTGATGTTGACATGAGACAAGGATTTTTTTTAACACAAAGGTGTAGAACTGCCAAGATAGGTCCTGACTTCCAGATATGAGAAGAAGAAATAGAACCCGGTTCAGATCTCTTTTGATGAAAGTTTGAAAACTGTTGGGGCAAAGAGAATAGCCAAAATGAATTGAAAATATACTCTGATTTGAAGAGGAAAAATGAATTTGAAAGGCTAAGCCAAAGTCTAGAAAAACAACTGGGGGCATTTGCATCACTCATGAGCACTCATCTCTTTATCAAGCTTTTACATCTGCATAGTGTCGGCAAGCATTTGCATCCTTCATGGGTGTTTACATTGGCATTATTTCATAAGCATCTGCATTTTACCTTTACATTTACATTCTTCATGGAATTCGCTTTTGTGTCATCTCAAGCAATTGCATCATTTCTAGAATCATTGCATTTTCATTATTGTGTGGTAATTGTAGTTACACCATTCATAAACCAGTTACATGAACACAATTAGTAGGGGCATCTGCATCATGAAACATGGACATCAATCCAGGCCATTTGCATTTGCACTAAGAAATATTTTACATTTGCACCATGAAGCATGAGCACCTTGTTAAAAGACATGTGCATCTGCATCATTTTTCAAAGCTTCTGGTGGGGATATCCAGAATTTTACAGTTTTAAAAGAACAAGTCTTCGGTGGTGATAGCTGAAGCCTCTGGTGGAGATATCCAGGGTTTTATAATTTTGGAAATGAGAAATCTTCTTCTGAAGGAGTTACCCAGAATTTTACAATGAGCAAGTCTTTGGTGGTGATAGCCAAAGCTTCTGGTGGGGATATCCAGAATTTTACAGTTTTAAAAGTGAACAAGTCTTCGGTGGTGATAGCTGAAGCCTCTGGTAGAGATATCCAGGGTTTTATAATTTTGAAACATGAGAAATCTTCTTTTGAAGGAGTTACCCTGAATTTTACAATGAGCAAGTCTTTGGTGGTGATAGCCAAAGCTTCTAGTGGGGATATCCAGAATTTTACAGTTTTAAAAGTGAACAAGTCTTCGGTGGTGATAGCTGAAGCCTCTGGTAGAGATATCCAGGGTTTTATAATTTTGAAACATGAAAAATCTTCTTCTGAAGGAGTTACCCAGAATTTACAATGAGCAAGTCTTTGGTGGTGATAGCCAAAGCTTCTGGTGGGGATATCCAGAATTTTACAGTTTTAAAAGTGAACAAGTCTTCGGTGGTGATAGCTGAAGCCTCTGGTAGAGATATCCAGGGTTTTATAATTTTGAAAAATGAGAAATCTTCTTTTGGAAGAGTTATCCAGAATTTTATTCAACATGTGCATCTACATCAAGAAGCATTTGCATCAATCTAAGTTAGTTGAATCTGCATCAAGAAAGTTTGCATCAAATCAAGTCATTTGCATTTGCATGAAAAACATTTGCACCAATCTAAGTCATTTGCATCTGCATCAAGAAGCGTTTGCATCAATCAAAGACATTTGCATCTGTATCATCTCTTAAAGCTGTCAGGTATAATCGAACTTGTTTTGCCTCTCAAATGAGTCGAGCCCCGAGATCATTGTCGAGGTATTTTTTTTTTATTATGAACAAGTCTTCGGTGGTGATAGCTGAAGCCTCTGATGGAGATATCCAGAGTTTTTAAAATCCTTTGAAAAGGTAGAAAGTCTTCGGTGGTGATAGCTGAAGCTTCTGGAGGTGATACCCAGAATTTTTTACAGTTTTAAAAATGAGCAAGACTTTGGTGGTGATAGCCAAAGCTTCTGGAGGAGATATCCAGAATTTTAAACACAGCTGAGAACAAGACAGGTTAAGGCCCCGAGACCATCGTCGAGGTCATTTCTTTTCTTACAAATCGAATTCGTTTTCTTAAGACGAGTCGAGCCCTGAGATCATCGTCGAGGTACTTTTATTATTATTATTATTATTATGAACAAGTCTTCGGTGGTGATAGCTGAAGCCTCTGGTGGAGATATCCAGAGTTTTAAAATCCTTTGAAAAGGTAAAAAGTCTTCGGTGGTGATAGCGGAAGCTTCTGGAGGTGATACCCAGAATTTTTACATTTTAGAAAAAAATGAGCAAGACTTTGGTGGTGATAGCCGAAGCTTCTGGAGGAGATATCCAGAATTTTAAACATAGCTGAGAACAAGACAGGTTAAGGCCCCGAGACCATCGTCGAGGTCATTTCCTTTCTTGCAAATCGAATTCGTTTCCTTAAGATGGGTCGAGCCTTGTTTAGTCAGGGAATTCAATTTAAGGACAAAATCTTCAATTTACTGTATGGTAAAAAAAAACAAAAAAAAAATATAAAAAAAAATGAAAAAAGGAAAAATGAAAAATGAAAAAATGAAAAAAATGAAAAAATGAAAAAAATGAAAAATGATAGAAGAATGAAAAAGAAAATCCCTTTCCCTTTCCTTCCCATGTGATTTCACTGACCGTACGAAATTAGTGTCGGTTTATCTTTGCCTGATTCCTGATTCTCAGCAATAGCCAAAGAGGGGCAGCTGTTTTCATCCTGCGGGTGGTACTCCGAGTCTTAGTTTAAGAGGGCGAGCACAAAAAGTCAAACTTGAAAAAAGTCAACCCCAAAAAAAGTCAACCTCGAAAAAGTCAACCCCAGAAAGTCAACTACTGAAAACGTCAACCCACTTTCAAAATCAAGATTTTAAGTTCAATTGAAAAATGGCGAAAGAATTTTGATAATCCGAGGTCTATATTAAAAGATATGGAGTTCGGAAGTTGGGATTTGGAGATTCAGTAGAATAGAAACCCTAATCCGAGAAATTTGGGGAAAAGTGCTTAAACGATCAAATTCATCGAAATTAAAGGTTCTAAATGAAAGATAAGCACTGAATACGGATAATGGAGAAGTCACTTGCAAGAAAAATCGAAAGAAAAGTCAATCCGGGAGAAAACCGAGAATTAGGTTTTTTAGTGGATTTCGGTGAAATCGAGAAGAATCACAGAAATGGCCTGACTTGGTGAGACAAAAGCCCCCAATGTATGAAGAATGATTAAAAAGGATAGCCCAAGGCTCAGATTGAAGAAAATTTGAAAATCGGACTTGTTTTGAGCAAAACCGGGTTTCGGAGGTAAAAGGGCAAAATTGGAAAATTTGGAAAAAATAGCAAATGGACTCCGAAAATTCTAAAAAATTTGTCAATCTCATTCTTAAATCATTTGAAAGAGATTGGTAAAATAAAATCTTGATTCGGAGTTCGTTTGCAAAATGGCCAAATCCCGGGCTTCTTATGCAGTAATTCAAAAAGGAAAATCCCGAAAAAATAGCAAATGAGCTCCAAATCTTTTGAAATTTTGCAGATCTCATTTTTAAATTATTTGGAAGAGATTGACGAAATAAAATCTTGATTCCGAGTTCGTTTGCAAAATGGCCAAATCCCGGGCCTCCTATGCAATAATTCAAAAAGATAAATCCCGGAAAAATAGCAAATGGACTCCAAAAATTCTGAAATTTGGAAAATCTCATTTTTAAATTATTTGGAAGAAATTGGCGAAAGAAAATCTTGATTCGGAGTTCGTTTGCAAAATGGCCAAATCCCGGGCCTCCTATGCAGTAATTCAAGCCGATAAATCCCGAAAAAATACCAAATGAGCTCCAAAAATTATGAAAACTTCCAGATCACACTTTTTAATTGTTTTGAAGAGATTGGTGAAGAAAAATCTTGATTTGGAGCTCGTTTAAAAAATGGTAAAATGTAGGGGCATAAAAGGGCATTTTGGGAAGAAAAATTCCAAATAAATAGAAAACGGACTTGGATAATTTTGAAAACTTCAAGAAATCAATATTTTATTATTTTGGAAGTATTAAAAAAAGAAAAATTGAATTTGGAGTCCGTTTGATATTTATTTGCATCCGGGGGGCAAAATGGTCATTTCACCCAAGCAACCGAAAAGGGCTTCTTTGGGCCTTTCAAAAAAATCAGAGTTGGGCTGGAAAAGAGAAGTGCTGGCCTGCCCAAGCCCAAAGGAAGGAGGAAGCTTCTGATTTTTCAATCAAATGGCTAAAAATCAAGAGTTAGTTAGGGATTCTCTTTGATCAAGCCATGGTGATTAAGCCACATAAGCTAAGAAAGATGTCAACAATATTCTTTAACAGCTGTAATTTGAGAGAGCTGAGATGCTAATCTAAAGGTGGTAATTTCATGATTTTTCACCTTGAATTATTAGCCATTTGATGGAAAATTGGTTACACAAAAAATGACAACATCCTAGGGGAGGAGAGAGGTAAAATTCTGCCACCATTAAGGGGAGGGGCAGAATTTCGAATTTGGGAGGTTCATTTTGGCTGATTTCTCTTAGTTTTTCTTAGTTTTTATCTTCTTGGTTGAGAGCAAAAAAGAAAAGTTTAGAAAAAAAAGGAAAGTTTGAAGAGAAAAGCTTGAAATATTAGCTTCTTGAGGTTGCTCTTGAGCACCAACTCTTGTACTTTCTTCATTTTCTATTCTTGTTTTTGCTATTTTAATCTCTACTTGGTGAGTTTTCATTTTAAAATAATGTTTTTTGTTCTTCCTTCATCTCCTTTCTTAAGTATATTTTTTTTTACATTTTGTTTTTACAATAAACTCACCATGGCCAAATGGCCTACATTATTTATTTTGAGTTGCTGTTTTGAGTTCATTTTACCATATTGTTTATGCTATTTTTTTTTTTATGTTTTAAATGTTTTGTTACTTCATGTTCCTGAGTTATATTTTAATTTGGTTGCTTTGTTTGTTGCCATTTATGTCTTAGATATCATGTTTTTGCATTTTTAATTTTCTGTTTTCATGTTGTTTAAATTTGAGCATGTTTTAGAGTTAGCATATTAAGTGTTTGTTAAAATGCTTGTGTGATTCTTTGCATGATTCTTGTTTTATATCTTAGTTGAGCATGTTTTAGATTTAGTATATTAAGTGTTTGTGAAAATGCTTGTGTGATTTTTGCATGATTTAAGTGTTATGACTTAGTTTTTCATGCTAGTATGCCAAGTGTTTGTGAAAATGCCATGCTTGTTGGAGCTTGAGGCCATTTGGCTACTCCATGTGTTTTGCATTGTGTGTTGCATTTTTTGTCATGCTAGTTGTTAGGTTTTTGCATTTGCATGATATTTGGTTGGATTTTTGAATTAAGCATGCCTTGTGTTTGTGAAAATGCCATGCATTTTAGGTCTAGGTTGCATTAAATGCCATGCAAGTTCATTTAGGTCTAGGTCACTTTATGAATGCCATGCATTTTTTCATGACATTTAGGTTTAAATCCATGCATTTCATGCATTATGTTTGCTGCATTATTTCATGCATTTCATGTTCATGCCACTTGAATAATGACTTGAGCCAATTAATGGTTCAAAGTCATGCTCTCTTGAGCACATTTATGGAAAATTAAGTTTGTCAAGTTGATTATTCTACCTTTGTGATTTTTTTTACTTATCCAATTTTTATCTAACTTTCAAAAAGTCCTAGCTACTGTTTGCAAATCATTTTATGAGTTTCAAATATTTTTACTTTGGTTTTTAAATGATTTTATCAAAGGCAAAAATGTGTTGGCAAAGCAGGTTTTTTTTCTCCTCCAAAAACTCGTACATCTCTGATTTTTCTGGGAATTCATCTTTGATCAGAAAATTAAGCCAATTTTTTACAAGTCCTGAGTCTCCAGTATTTTTTTTCAGAATTTTTGGAATTTTTAAAAATAGGATAAAAAAATCGTGGATTAAAACTGGACAGTGGAGTCAGAATTGAATTTAAAGAGAAACCATTTTTCTGTTTTGATTAATCTACTTAGAGTGGGCTGATTAGGAGGTTAGCTACTGACTTAGGGTAATTTCTAAGCCTTTTTAAACTCTAAAAATGGTTTTTCAAGTCCCGGGTTAAGGGTAGTCAAGTCCGGATATTTTAAACTTAGGAAATTAAAGCCATTTTAAAAATTTTAGCCCAGTTTTTATTTTTAATTCAAGCTTCTCAAAATGTTTTCAAACAATCACAAAGTATTTTGGTTTTAGAATATTTAATTTGACATATTTTTCTAAGGTAGCCGGATATCTTTTTAGATATACGGATTTCCTTAATTAAAGGAAAAAATACATTTCATGCATTGCATTTTTATATTCGTGCATTTTATATAATATGTGATTCTTGCCATAATAATTTCTATGATATTGTTGTTATTTTGATTTATATTTTTTGATGTTACATGGTTTATTATATAGTTTTGAATATTTCATGATATCCTATGCTTTTATTTAGTTATTTTTATTTAGCATATACTATGTTCATGCATTATTATTTTCATGCATATTATATGATAGCATTATTTTATTCCATGTCATTTAAATTATAAGCCATACCATTCATATTTGTCATGTCATTTAAATCATTTCATTTCATTTAGAAAATATCATGTTACTTAGTTTATTTCATTTCATATAGAATATGTTATGTTACTTAGGTTATTCTATTTCATTTAGATTATATCATATGACTTAGAATATTGCATCTCATATAGAATATACTATGTTACCTAGGTCATTTCATTTTATTTAGAATATATTATATAACTTAGGATATTCCATTTCATTTAGAATATGCTAAGGCATTCAAATCATGTCATGTCATTTAGGTTGCATTATATTATTTAGACTTTGCTATGTCATTTTATTTATGTCATGCATATACATATTCATTTATTTTAAATGGTTTCAAAAAAGATAATGTTTTTCAATAAAATAAAGATATTCCCGAGTTAAAATAATTCATGAGTTCTCTGTCGGGTTTGCTGGGGAGGATATCATCAATTATTATTAATAACGGAATATCTTCTTTAAAAAGAGAATGGTTCGGAAAATTTTCCAAAACTAATAAAAATTTCTATATTTTGCCACGTTTGTTGGGGAATATAGGAAAATTTTGAATTTATAAATTTCGGATCATTCTCAATAAAAATGGAATTATTTTTCTTTAAATTGGGAATTAACTTGAAATACTAAATTTAAAACCAATTTTTACCGAGACTTGAGATAACATACGATTAATAAGGTACCGATTTATACGGGCGTTGTGGGGGTGCTAATCCTTCCCCACACGTAACCGACTCCCGAACCCGCTTCTTTGATTTCTCTGGTTTAAAACGCAGACTTGAAATTGGTTTTTAAAATGTTTTAATTAATTTTTTAAAATATTTTATAAAACCGGTTTTAATAGGTGGCCGATCACACCTAGCTAAAAAAGATTGGTGGCGACTCCATGTCTTTTTTTAAGGTCATTTTCAAAACCTTCATTTTTCTAGAGGAATTAAGTCGACTTTTTCTCGGTTTTTTTAATGTCACGCTTAACGAATAATAAAGTCTTGCGATGAGACTCGTTATTTTTTAGGTTGCGACAACATAAATATATTACAATTACATAGATATATTACAATTACATAGATATATTACATAGATACATTACAATTACATAGATATATTACAATTACATAGATATATTACAATTACATAAATACATGTAATATATCTATGTAATATATTACAATTACATAAATATATAGATATATTACATAGATATATTTTTGTAATATAATAGTAATTATAGTATATCTATGTAATATATATCTATGTTATTGTATATCTATGTAATTGTAATATATCTATGTAATATATCTATTGTATGTAATTGTAATATATTTATGTAATTGTAATGTATCTATGTAATATATCTATATAATTGTAAAATATCTATTGTATCTATGTAATATATATAAGTAATTGTAATAGATATATTACAATTACATAGATATATTACATAGATTTATTACAATTACATATATATATATATATATTACACTTAAATAGATATATTGCAATTACATAGATATATTATTACAATTACATAGATATATTATTACAATTACATAGATATATTACAATATCATAGATATATTACATTTACATAGATATATATTACAATTACATAAATATATCTATGTAATTGTAATATATCTATGTAATTTTAATATATCTATGTAATTGTAATATCTATGTAATTGTAATATAATTATGTAATGTATCTATGTAATATATCTATGTAATTGTAATATATCTATATATATGTAATTGTAATATATTTATGTAATTATAATATATTACAATTACATAGATATATTACATGGATATATTACAATTACATAGATGTATTACAATTACAAAGATATATTACAATTACATATATATATATTACAATTACACAGACATATTACAATTGCATAGATATATATTACAATTACATAGATCCATTACAATTACACAAATATATTATCTATGTAATATATATATATGTAATATATTTTCTATGTAATTGTAATATATTTAACTACTTGTAATTGTAATATATATATATATCTATGTAATTCTAATGTATCCATGTAATTGTAATATATCTATGTAATTGTAATATATATATATATCCATTGTATCTATGTAATTCTAATAGATCAATGTAATTCGAAAACATTATATGTTACATGTATTTTAATATATCTATGTAATTGTAATAGTATATCTTTGTAATAAATACATTAGAATTACTGAAAACATTAGATAATTTAATTACATAGATATATAAATTACAATTACATAGATACTTTACAATTACATAGATATATTAAAATTACATAGATATATTAAAATTACATAGATATATTACACATTCATATATTATTATATGTAATATATCTATTGTATGTAATTGTAATATATCTATGTAATTATATAGATACATTGTAATGTATCTATGTAATATATGTAATATATCTATGTAATTATAATATGTTTTCGAATTACAATGATATATTAGAATTACATGGATACATTGGATATATATATTACAATTACATAGATATACTACAGTTACATAGATATATTACAATTACATAGATATATTACATAGATACATTACAATTACATAGATATATTACATTTACATAGATATATTACATAGATACATGACATAAATATATTACAATTACATAGATATTACAATTACATAGATATACTAGAATTACGTAGATATATTACAATTACATAGATATATTACATAGATACATTACAATTACATAGATATATTTATGTAATTATAATATATCTATGTAATATATTATTACAATTACAATTGCAATTACATAAATATATTACAATTACATAAATATATTAGATATATATTACAATTATATCCATAATTATGTAATTGTAGTATTACAATTACATAGATATATATTTATTTAATTGTAGTATATCTATGTTATTTATATATCTGTGTATTACATAAATACGTAGATTTATATATATATATCTGTGTAATTGTAATACATATATATATATATATATATATATATATGTAATCGTAATCGTAATATCTATGTATGTAATATATATATATATATATCTATGTAATTCTAATATATCTAAGTAATTGTAATATATCTATGCAATTATATATGTATATATTAGAATTACATAGATATCTATGTAATATAATTGTACTACATAAATATATTTATCTATGGATATATATCTATGTAATATATCTATGTAATTGTAATATATTTATGTAATTGTAATTGTAATAATTACATAGATATATTACATGGATATTACAATTACATAGATGTATTACAATTACATAGATGTATTTCAATTACATTGATATATTACGATTACATAGATAAATATTACAATTACATAGACATATTATAATTACATAGATATATTACAATTACATTGATATATTAGAATTACATAGATACATTACAATTACATAGATATATGGCAGTTACATAGATATATTACATAGATACAATGGATATATTACAATTATATATTATAATTACAATTACATAAATATATTACATAGATATTACAATTACATAGATATATTACAGTAATTGTAATTGTAATATATCTATGTAATGTATCTAATTGTAATAAATATATTTATGTAATTGTAATACATTTATGTAATATATGTAATATATCTATGTAATTGTAATACATTTATGTAATATATGTAATATATCTATGTAATTGTAATATAACATAGATATATTTATTAATTTATATATTACAATTACATAGATATGTTACATATATTACATAGATATACTACATAAATATATTACAATCACATAGATATATTACATAGATACATTACATAAATATATTACAGTTACATAGATATATTACAATTACATAGATATACTTGATAACTCGTATAATTATATAGTTCTTAGTTATGTTTTATTATTGTTTTGTGTCGAAAACGAGTTATTATTGCTTAGTCTAATTGTGTTTATGATATTTTATATTTTTATGTAATTTGGTGTTTTTCACGAGTTTCTTTGAGTGATTTCAGATTACTAGGTTAAATCAAGAATTAAGGGCAAATCCAATTCAGTTCCAGTTCCGATACCTTTTGCCATATCAGCTATATCTGGAGTTTCACTGAAGCATTAAGGCTGAACGTTTTACAGTGCATAGTTAAGAGGCATATCTATCGTTTTCATGTTTTACACTTCTTGAAACAGAGTCGTTTTCCCTAGCGAAAACGACCATCAAGTTGGCTGATGTGCAATGACGTCTGTGCTGACCTGTTTTGGTATTTTGACCATATCTTCCGATCCACATGAGCAAATGATCTGATTCCAACGGCTATGGATCCGTAACTGATAGGGGTATATTGTTCTAGAAGACCATTTAATCAGATCGAGCCTCCAACATTGACAAAATCGACCATCAAGCTGGCTGATCAGAATTGTCATACAATATGACGAAAATTGTTAGAAAAATGCACCCACCTATTATACCTACCTTTGAAACTTATAAAGCTTGTCTCTTGTCATTTAGCTCTCCAAAATGTGTATAAATAGAGGGCCTTGGATGATTGTAAGAGTATTATTATAGATTGGTAGGATATTAGCCATTGTAATAAAATTCTCTAAGTTTTCTTTTTCTTTCCTTTCTCTAGTTTTCTTTTTCTATATTTACTTATGCTTCTTACATTTCTTTTCATTTTATTCATATCTAGTATGTGTTGCTAATCATATTGTTGAGGTGATGAGGTGAAGCTCTTGGTAAATGCTAAGGTTAGTCTCTTAAACATGAGCTAAAATGAATTATCATTTATAAACACTAGTATAGATAATATATTCTTTTGGTTTAAAATCATACTTGCAAAGTAGGGATCTTGATTCATTATTGACAATGAAAATGGCACAATAAATGCTTGGTTTCATAACCTTGATTTGTTGTAGACATATACCTTGGCATAAGGAATGCTTGGACTCTTTTTATGAGTTTTGAGGACACCAAATGAACATAATATCATATGCTATGGACGTTGGACAATTTGGACTGAATTGCTAAACCTTCCGATTGGAACCTCCTTTATGTGTGGATTTCAATTGTGTAATAAAACAAGATTAATCTTAGCATAACACCAAGAGTGGATTCTCTAACCTCAACATCTTTTCTTATTGTTTTTTTTATATCTTGTTTAATTTCTTTTATATTTTGTTTATTTTGTTCTCTAATATCTTGTTTATCTTATTTTGTTGTTGATTCCCTAATATCTTGTTTACTTTCTTTGTCTTATATATTTATAAACTTATACTTACTAATACGCTTCCATGTGGTTCGACCTCGGACACCCGAGAATTTATTACTTGAACATAACCTGCACTTGGGTTTACAACTCTTAATTGAGTCTCCATCAAGTTTTTGGCGCCGTTGCCGGGGAGGCAATACTAAGTATATAAGTTTATAAGTATATTTATTTTTATTGGCTGGTTATACCGCCTAATTTTCTATATATTTATATTGTATATTAACTTTGTTTTATTTCTATTGGCTGGTTATACCGCCTAATCTGTATATTAACTTTGTTTTATGCTTGTTTGGCGACGTGATTTTAGATCTCGTCGTTTAGTTAGATTTTATTGTGAAACTTTTTCAGGTAATCTTTCTAATACAACTCCTACCATGGCTGACAATGAAAGTGTTCATGCTGAAGATGAGAACAGACAAGTACGCACCATGCGTGACTACTTGCAACCAACTCGAAGCTCATCACCCTCTTGTTTTATTTTTCCTCTCAATGCAAACAACTTTCATTTTAAACCAGGTATGATAGCTTTGCTTCCAAATTTCCATGGGTTAGAATCGGAAAGTGCTTACTCGTTTCTAAAAGACTTCGAAGATGTATGTGTCACCTTTAATGACCAACAATGTACAAATGAAATTGTCAAGCTAAAATTATTTCCTTTTTCTTTAAAAGATAAAGCAAAAATTTGGCTTCATAATTTAAAACCAAGGTCAATTGGCACATGGCAAGAATTACAAACTGAGTTTCTAAAGAAATTTTTCCCAGCACATAAAACTACTGCTTTGAAAAGACAGATTCAAAATTTCAATCAAAATCAAAATGAAGCATTTTTTCAGTGCTGGGAGCGTTTTAAAGATTTGTTAAGTTCTTGTCCACATCATGGTTTTGAAAAATGGCGTCTTATTAGTTTCTTTTATGAAAGTTTAACTCCCGAAACTAAACAATTTGTTGAAACAATGTGTAACGGTGAGTTTCTAGAAAAAGAACCTGAAGAAGCCTTTGACTACCTAGACCATTTGGCAGATAACTCTCAAGCCTGGCACACAGATAATTCCTCTGAAAGTTCCAATAGATCTAATCTTTTTTCTAACAGAGGTAAATATCATTTTAGTCAAGAAGATGAGATAAAAGCTAAAGTAGCTAATTTGGCTAGAAAGATTGAAGCCTTGGAACTTAGAGAAGTAAAAGAAGTCAAAACGGTTAAAAATGAAGAAAGTTGTGGAATTTGTGAAATCATGGGACACCCCACTTCTGAATGTCCAAACATTCCCATTCTTAAAGAAGCGTTGCATGATCAAGTAAATCCCATAAACACATTTAAAAAGCCTTTTCCTTCTCCTTACTCTGAAACGTATAACCCTGAATGGAGAAATCATCCCAACTTCAGTTGGCGGAATAATAATCATGTTCAGGTACCACAATCTCAAAAGCCGAGCAACACTTTTTCCTATCAACCTTCACGTGTACAAACCTTGGAAGAGACATTGCAAGCATTCATGCAAACACAAGCAAATGTGAATAACCAAACTTCACAGGACATCAATGAGATCAAAAACACCTTGTCCACATTGACAGCTTCATTACGCACTCAAGAAAAAGGTAAGTTTCCTGCTCAACCTCAGCCTAACCCTTCTACTCAATGTCTTGTTTCTTGCTCCAATGAAACTGAACAGGAAAATGCCAGTTCTATCACAACTCTTCGAAGTGGAAAGGCAATTGACAAAAACATTCCATCAAAAGACCAAGATCCTCCTTCCCCTCCGAAAAGTAATGGTAAGGATGATGGTAAGTCTGAACTTCTTGAAAATTTGGACAAAGAAAAAGGTATGCATCCTGCTCCTTTTCCTCAAAGGTTGCAAACAATAAAGAATTTGAATCAAAATGCAGAAATTTATGAACTTTTCAAACAAGTTAAGATTAACATTCCTTTATTGGATGCAATCAAACAAGTTCCATCTTATGCTAAATTTTTGAAGGACATGTGCACAGTTAAAAGGAAACATAATGTACAAAAGAAAGCATTTCTGACGGAAAGTGTGAGCTCAGTCATTCAGCACCTTACTCCACCAAAATTCAAAGATCCTGGATGTCCAACAATCTCATGCATCATTGGAAACACTAGAATAGAACGTGCATTACTTGATCTTGGTGCTAGTGTTAATCTTTTGCCTTTTTCTATTTATCAACAGTTAGGTTTAGGTGAACTAAAGGAAACACCTGTTACACTTCAACTAGCTGATCGTTCTGTAAAAATTCCTCGAGGGATAGTTGAAGATGTTTTGGTTCAAATTGATAATTTTTACTTCCCTGTTGATTTTATTGTTTTGGACACACATCCTGTTTCAAATCCAAATGTTCAAATTCCTGTTATATTAGGCCGTCCATTTCTTGCAACTTCTAATGCTCTGATAAATTGCAGGAATGGTATTTTGAACATTTCTTTTGGAAATATGACTTTAGAATTAAATGTGTTCAACATTTGCAAGCAACCTGGTGATGATTCAGAAGTACATGAAGTGGATTTCATTGAAGAACTTGTTCATGAACATCTCACCACTACCACATTCCATGATCCTTTAGAAGCTTATTTAATTGAATGTGAGTTTGATAATGCTTCAGAAATTTCACACACTGATTCTTTGTTAAATTCTTTTCAGGATAAGCATTGTTGGAAACAAAAGTTTGAGGAACTTCCATCACTCACAAATGTGACTGTACCATCAACTATTGAACCACCCAAGCTGGATTTAAAACCATTGCCATCCGAGCTAAAATATTCCTTTTTGGGTGAGAATGAAACTTTTCCAGTCATAATTTCTTCACATCTTGATGAACTACAAGAAGGTAAGTTGTTACAACTTTTGAAAATGCACAAAAATGCATTAGGATGGACCTTAGCTGACATAAAGGGAATAAGCCCATTAATCTGCACACATAATATTTATTTAGAGGAAAATGCTAAACCCTCTAGACAAATGCAACGAAGGCTTAATCCTAATATGAAAGAAGTAGTGAGAAATGAAGTCATTAAACTTCTAGATAATGGAATCATTTATCCTATCTCTGATAGCAAATGGGTAAGTCATACTCAAGTCGTACCTAAGAAATCTGGAGTTACTGTAGTTAAAAATGAAAACAATGAATTAATTCCAACTAGGACTGTTACTGGTTGGCGCATGTGCATTGACTACAGGAAACTTAACTCAGTGACGAGGAAAGATCATTTCCCTTTGCCTTTCATGGATCAAATCTTAGAAAGAGTTGCAGGGCATGAGTTTTATTGTTTTCTAGATGGATATTCTGGGTATAATCAAATTGCCATTGCACTTGAGGACCAAGAGAAAACCACTTTTACATGTCCTTTTTGTACTTTTGCATATCGTAGAATGCCATTTGGATTATGTAACGCCCCTGCCACATTTCAAAGATGCATGCTTAGTATTTTTAGTGACATGATTGAACGTAATCTTGAGATTTTCATGGATGATTTTTCTGTTTCTGGTGATTCATTTGATGATTGCTTAGCCAATTTGAAAAATGTATTGATTAGGTGTGAAGAAAAAAATCTTGTTCTTAATTGGGAAAAATGTCATTTCATGGTCACTAAAGGTATTGTACTAGGTCACATTGTTTCTGCAAAAGGGATTGAGGTAGACAAGTCAAAAATTGAATTGATTGCTAATCTACCCACACCAAAGACAGTAAAGGACATTAGGTCATTCTTGGGACATGCAGGTTTTTATAGAAGATTCATAAAAGATTTTAGCACGATATCTAAACCTCTATGTAATCTTTTAATGAAAGACACTGCATTTGAATGGACTAAAGATTGTGAAGATGCTTTTGAAAAACTCAAAAATATGCTCACTACTACTCCTATTATGAGATCTCCTGATTGGTCTTTACCATTTGAAATAATGTGTGATGCTAGTGACTATGCTGTTGGTGCTGTGTTAGGACAAAGGAAAGATAAGAAACCACATGTAATTTACTATGCAAGTAAAACTTTAAATAGAGCCCAAATGAATTATTCCACTACAGAAAAGGAATTACTTGCAGTTGTTTTTGCATTTGATAAATTTAGATCTTACCTTGTTGGATCATCAATTGTTGTCTTTAGTGATCATGCAGCTTTAAAATATCTTCTCTCTAAGAACGATGCAAAACCTAGGTTGCTGAGGTGGATCCTTTTGCTGCAAGAATTTGACATCACCATTCGAGATAAAAAAGGAGTAGAAAATGTGGTGGCTGATCATTTATCAAGACTTGTTTGTGATGAATCTTTTGGAACCTCACCAATAAATGATATTTTTCCTGATGAACAACTTCTAATTGTCTCCACGACACCTTGGTTTGCTGACATTGCTAATTTTCTTGCTACAGGAAAAATTCCTTCTCAATGGAGCCCCCAAGATAAAAGGAAGTTTCTGAATGAGGTAAAGAAGTTCTACTGGGATGACCCTTACTTGTTCAAATATTGTCCTGATAAGATTTTTCAAAGATGCATTCCCGACAATGAGGTAAGTAGTGTAATTAAGTTTTGTCATTCCGAGGCATGTGGTGGTCATTTTTCATCAAAGAAAACTGCTGCAAAAATTTTACAGTGTGGATTTTACTGGCCAACTTTATTCAAAGATGCATATAATTTTTGCAAGACATGTGAAAGTTGTCAAAAATTAGGTTCCATTTCGAAAAGAAACATGATGCCTTTGAACCCAATTCTTGTAATTGAAATTTTTAACTGTTGGGGTATTGATTTCATGGGACCATTTCCACCATCTTTTGGTTTCTTATACATTTTAGTTGCAATAGATTATGTTTCAAAGTGGATAGAGGCAATTCCATGTCGAAATAATGATCACAAAACAGTGATTAAATTTTTAAAAGAAAATATTTTGAGTCGATTTGGAATTCCTCGATCTATCATAAGTGATGGGGGAACACATTTTTGCAACAAGGTTTTTGAAACATTAATGAAGAAATATGCCATTACACACAAAGTTGCAACCCCTTATCACCCGCAGACAAATGGACAGGTAGAATTAGCAAATAGGGAGATTAAACAAATTTTGGAAAAGACGGTTAATCCAAATCACAAAGATTGGTCTCTTAGACTTAACGATGCATTATGGGCCTATCGAACAGCTTTTAAAACAGCATTGGGCATGTCTCCTTATAGGCTAGTTTATGGAAAACCTTGTCATTTACCTGTGGAACTTGAGCATAAAGCATATTGGGCCATTAAAATGTTCAACTCAAACCTTGATGATGCTTCTAATTTACGGAAATTACAAATAAATGAACTTGAGGAACTCAGAAATGATGCATATGAGAATTCTAAAATTCATAAAGAAAGAACTAAAGCCTTTCATGACAAGTTAATTTCAAGAAAAACATTTGATGTTGGGCAAAAAGTTCTACTTTATAATTCTAGACTTCACATATTTCCTGGTAAGTTGAGATCAAGATGGACTGGCCCATTTGTGGTTAAGCATGTGTATCATTATGGAGCAGTTGACATTGAGAATCCTAGAAATGGTAACGTATTCAAGGTAAATGGACAAAGACTCAAACTCTTTTTGGAAAATCATGTTACTCAAGAAGAGGTTGTTTTTCTTTCTGATCCTTGTTTTGAAAATAACTAGATGTAAATATAATTTTTACTAATCTTCAAAAAAAAAATACATTTTTTTTAACCCCGGTTAAATGGCGGATAACGGTACTCCGTGATTATTTAAGTCGGTTCCATCAGCTACCCACAAAACTGATATTGTATATAAATTTCTCTTTCAATTTCTCCTTCATTTTATTTTATTTTATTTTTTTCAAGATGGATGATATTCTCACAAGATTGCAAAAACGATTTCCTCATTTTCCTCGAAATATTTTATTGAAGCTTTACCAAGTTCGATTTGAAAGATTAAGAATGCTTATGCACAAAGGGATTCCTGAAGACATACGTTGGATAATTGAAGCCAAGGTACGTGAAGATGAATATCTTCCTGTTTTGCATTTACCAGGTACAGGTAGAAGCACTTTTGCAAAGAAGCGACGAGCAAAGCGCATGAGTTCAAATTGCCACAAATGTGCACGATGGACGTGTAACGGTAAATGTCGTTCTATTGGGATTCCGTCCTCTAATCGAGATGATAAAATTGAATTCATTAAGGATGGACTGAGTAAGGAGAATTTGGGTAATATCCAACTTTCTCTTGAGACGCATCCTAGTGGAGACGTACAAAGAGAAATTCTTGATTTATGGCTGCAATTCCAAAGGGAATGGCAACATCTTGGGAATCTGATGTTAAAAGACCCTGTTTGCCAGCTTGTAAGAAAACTGGATGGGAAGCATATCCTCGACTCATAGAAGGCGTTTAAGCCGTTTCTGGACGTAAAACCAGAGGAAGATGTGAGCCACAATCACAACTACAATAAATGACTTCTCAGCTTTTGGTTTGATTTGCAATAACTTCATTTCGGTTTAATTTACGTGTTGTTCGAGTTGTGTAATTATTTTCGTTTTTTTTGCATTGGTCTTTTACGGTTGATTTTTCTTCTCTTTTTGATTTTCTTCCTGAAATAACGAAAAAATCTTTTGTTAGGTTAACATTTTCTTCTGACAGGTCAAATACACTTTCGGCGACATTATTACTCTTGTCTGATTCACTACTCAGTCCTCTATATATTACACCATGTACTCATTCTCTTTCAGGCACTCAAAAAAAAAATGGAAAGTACTTCGTCCCAGCGCATTGAAAAAATTTGTGTCTTTGGAGGTGCTTATCCAGGGAAAAATAAAATATTCGCTGATGAAGCCATAAGAGTTGGAGTAATACTTGCCCAACAAAAGATCCAGTTGATTTATGGAGGCGGTAGTTCGGGTTTAATGGGAGCAGTCGCTACAGCAGCACACGCCGGAGGAAGTCCAGTTCTAGGAATCGTGCCAAAACTATTCACAGGTTTTTGTGGACCTACCGTAGGTAAGGAAATACAAGTCTGGAGTATCCCTGAACGGATAACAATCATGTACCATTCTGCCGATGCATTCATTGCTTTACCAGGAGGTCTGGGTACATTGGAAGAAATAGCTTGCGTGGCTTCTTGGTCATCTTTGGTCACAAATAAGAAACCCATTGGTTTACTTAATATTAATGGTTATTTTAGTAATTTGCTTTCATATTTAGATAATGCTGTGGATAATGGATTCATGTTTTCAGAGGCAAGGAGAACCATAATTTCTGCTACAACCATTGAAGATTTACTCAAAAAGCTCCAAGCTTATGAGTATTTATCTGCTACGGTTGTTTCGCAAACGCTCGGAAAAAGAAAAAGAGATATGGACGAGCAAGGAGTGGATTGCACTCTGTCTTTGTGACATTATCTAACATTTTGTTTGTTGTGTCTCAGTTATAATAAGTGGTTAGCAACCTCTGCAGGTAATTTAAAAAAAAAAAAATTTTGATGTGTTTTAAGCCATTTAGAAGTATTCATTCTGAACAAGGTCTGAGTCAGGGAGACTTGAGACATACCTTGTCAGTTTGATTTCTTCTTTCAAAAAAAAAAAAAGTTTGTTGTGTTTTAAGCAATTTAGAAGTATTCATTCTGAACAAGGTCTGAGTAAGGGAGACTTGAGACATACCTTGTCAGTTTGATTTTAATCTTTTTATGTTTACTTGTTAATTTTTGTTTAGTATTTTAGGATTAATTAGGTTGCATGAGTTTGTTTTGTTTTAAGTCTTAGTTATTCCTATTCTTATGTTATTAGTTCTTTTCTCTTACACATGATTCTTTCATTTGGGTTAATAGACTTACATTGAGGACAATGTAAGAATTAAGTGTGGGGGGAACGATTTAGGATTTCTTTTATTTTTGTCTACTATTTTTTTTTATGAGTCTTTATTATTATTATTATTATTTTAATGTGTTCTAGTTCCTTTTTAATACAATGATGAGATATGAATTGCATAAGTCTAAAACAGATTTATTAGTGAGAAGATTTTCATGAGAATTGAGCTTGATGTCAACCTTTTTATGAGCCAATGTTAATATGATATGTTGATTGAGAAAGAAGCATGTTTAGACTTAATCTGACTTGTATAATCATCCTTGTGAGTTTTTGAGCCTATAATGATTGATGCATTATACAAATCAATCTAATTTCTTTCTTGAGTGCTCTTATGATTACATGATTCTCTAGAACTTGCTTTAAACCGTTTGAGACTATATTGATACATGTGACAACATGAATATGATAGAGGCATTAGGATTATAACTTGAGCCAAACAGCCATCCATTATTAATGTTCTAAGAGAACATCCCCACTAGTGAGCCAATTTGAGCCTACATTAAATATGCTATTTTATTGGTAACCAGAACTTACACCTAGCCTAAATATACTTATATCCTTACCCTTGTTCTAAAGATGGATTATATATTTTGAGACATATTGCAAAAACAAGGGATACTTTTTGAAAATTTGGGTTAGAACGAAAGATAAGTTTGGGGGAGGAGAGAGGCAAAAGTCAAGAGAAAAAGAAAGGGATCATTGTCAAATACATTCCCATATTAAAAAAAAAAAATCTTCTCTTGAACTTCTAGTTAAAGTAAAGAAAAAGATGTTACAAAGTTGGTTAGAATGAAGCAAAGGCTCAACATGAATATTTAGCCTATGTTATTATGTGCTTTATAAGAGTTTTGAGAAGTTTTATTCGTATGATCTTATTATGTCTCTAAACTCTATGAACTCTTTGGAACCTTTGTGATATCTTTATCCTTTTGTTCTTTAACCACATTATAACCCTTTGGCCCCATTACAACCTTGAAAAAAGACCTCTTGATTTATGAAGTTGTATGATCTAAATAGTGGAGAATAGGTGGACAAGCAAGCATATGGTAGAACTGTTTTCATGAGATTGATTGAGTGTAAACACTTTACCACTACTTTAAAGAGTGAAAATCATGAGAGTATAGTGAGAAGTTGAGATTAAGTTGAATATGCACTATTTTGATTGAAATATGTTATGTTAATATTGGCTTAACTCATTTATTTACATTCAAGCATGAATTTTTGTGAAATTATTTGAGCTATTGATTAGTTTATAAGACTTGTTCAAAGATTGTCTCTAATTTATATTGAAAGGATTAGGAGTAAATATTTTTAGTGTATGTAGTTTACTTATATTTTAGTTTTTCAATGTTTGTGGGTATCGTTCTAGCAAACCCTCACGAGACTAAACTCGTCCACTAGGGACACCTAGGGGTTTAAAGGCTTGTGTCACATGCTAAGTGCCACCGTGATTTCCAACGAAAATGGATTAGATTAGATTTTCTTATTTTATTTTTATTGAGTCGTTGCTAGGGACTAGCAACAATCTAAGTGTGGGGGTGTGATAACTCGTATAATTATATAGTTCTTAGTTATGTTTTATTATTGTTTTGTGTCGAATACGAGTTATTATTGCTTAGTCTAATTGTGTTTATGATATTTTATATTTTTATGTAATTTGGTGTTTTTCACGAGTTTCTTTGAGTGATTTCAGATTACTAGGTTAAATCAAGAATTAAGGGCAAATCCAATTCAGTTCCAGTTCCGACACCTTTTACCATATCAGCTATATCTGGAGTTTCACTGAAGCATTAAGGCTGAAATTTTTACAGTGTATAGTTAAGAATATCTATCTTTTTCATGTTTTACACTTCTTGAAACGGAGTCGTTTTCCCTAGCGCAATCGACCATCAAGTTGGCTGATGTGCAATGACGTCTGTGCTGACCTGTTTTGGTATTTTGACCATATCTTCCGATCCACATGAGCAAATGATCTGATTCCAACGGATATGGATCCGTAACTGATAGGGGTATATTTTTCTAGAAGACCATTTGATCAGATCGAGCCTCCAACATTGACAAAATCGACCATCAAGCTGGCTGATCAGAATTGTCATACAATATAACGAAAATTATTAGAAAAATGCACCCACCTATTATACCTACCTTTGAAATTTATAAAGCTTGTCTCTTGTCATTTAGCTCTCCAAAATATGTATAAATAGAGGGCCTTGGATGATTGTAAGAGTATTATTATAGATTGGTAGGATATTAGCCATTGTAATAAAATTCTCTAAGTTTTCTTTTTCTTTCCTTTCTCTAGTTTTCTTTTTCTATATTTACTTATGCTTCTTACATTTCTTTTCATTTTATTCATATCTAGTATGTGTTGCTAATCATATTGTTGAGGTGATGAGGTGAAGCTCTTGGTAAGTGCTAAGGTTAGTCTCTTAAACATGAGCTAAAATGAATTATCATTTATAAACACTAGTATAGATAATATTTTCTTTTGGTTTAAAATCATACTTGCAAAGTAGGGATCTTGATTCATTATTGACAATGAAAATGGCACAATAAATGCTTGGTTTCATAACCTTGATTTGTTGTAGACATATACCTTGGCATAAGGAATGCTTGGACTCTTTTTATGAGTTTTGAGGACACCAAATGAACATAATATCATATGCTATGGACATTGGACAATTTGGACTGAATTGCTAAACCTTCCGATTGGAACCTCCTTTATGTGTGGATTTCAATTGTGTAATAAAACAAGATTAATCTTAGCATAACACCAAGAGTGGATTCTCTAACCTCAACATCTTTTCTTATTGTTTTTTTTATATCTTGTTTAATTTCTTTTATATTTTGTTTATTTTGTTCTCTAATATCTTGTTTATCTTATTTTGTTGTTGATTCCCTAATATCTTGTTTACTCTCTTTGACTTATATATTTATAAACTTATACTTACTAATACGCTTCCCTGTGGTTCGACCTCGGACAACCGAGAATTTATTACTTGAACATAACCAGCACTTGGGTTTACAACTCTTAATTGAGTCTCCATCAATACTACATCAATATATTACAATTACATAGATATATTACAATTACATAGTTATTACAATTACATATATATATATATATATATTACAATTACATATATTACAATTACATAGATATATTACAATTACATAAATATATTACAATTAATATATTACATAGATACATTATAATTACATAGATATATTAAAATTACATAGATATATTAAAATAACATAGATATTACAATTACATAGATATATTATACATAGATATATTACAATTATATATATCTATGTAATATATCTTTGTAATTGTTATATATCTATGTAATTGTATAGATATATAACAATTACGTAGATATTATAATTACATAGATATATTAGAATTACATAGATATTACATGTATATGATTACATAGATATATTACAATTACATAGATGTATTTCAATTACATAGATGTATTTCAATTGCATAGATATATAACAATTACGTAGATATTATAATTACATAGATATATTACAATTACATAGATATATTGCATAGATACATTACAATTACATAGATATATTACAATTACATAGATATATTACAATTACATAGATGTATTTCAATTACATAGATGTATTTCAATTACATAGATATATTACAATTACATAGATATATATATTACATAGATATATTATATTAACACTATTAAATATATTATAATTACATCAATTTAGGAAGAAAAAATAGTGTCTATAATATCTATGTATATTACAATTATATAGATCTAATATATCTATGTATCTATGCTATTGTATCTATGTATTACAATTATATCTATGTAATTGTAATATATATCCAATGTATCTATATAAATATAATATATCTATGTAATTGTAATATATTAGTTATTGTAATATATCTATGTAATTGTAATATATCTATGTAACTGTAATATATCTATGTAATTGTAATGTATCTATGTAATATATCTATGTAATTGTAATATATCTATGTAGCTGTAGTATATCTATGTAATTGTAATATATATATATATATATATGTATATATCCAATGTATCTATGTAATTCTAATATATCAATGTAATTCGAAAACATTATATATTACATGTATTTTAATATATCTAATGTGTAATTTTAATGTATCTATGTAATTGTAATATATATTATAATATAATATACCTATATAATTGTAATAATATATGAATGTAATAGATATATTACATTGATATATACAATTACAATTACTGTAATATATCTATGTAATTGTAATATATCTATATACACAAATATATTACATAGATATATTATAATTACAAAAATATATTACAATTACAGAGATATATTAATGAAAACATTAGATATTACATGTATATTTAAGAATTACCAATTACATAGATATATTACAATTACCACTTAACATTATATTACAATTATATAGATATATTACAATTACTGAAAACATTAGATATTTGATAATGTTTTGAGTAATTTAGAACTATCACTTAAAATTACATAAATTACATAGATAATTAATACTTTAGAATTGCTTAAAACATATCTATGTAATTATAATATGTTTATGTAATTGTAATATATCTATATATCTATGTAATTGTAATATATTTCAGTAATTGTAATATATACATGTAATATCTAATGTTTTCAGTAATTCTAATATTTTCAGTAATATATCTAATACAATAATTGTAATATTATCTATATAATTGTAATATATCTATGTAATTGTAATATCTAATGTTTTCAAAAATAGTAATGTAACTTACATAGATATATTACAAATACATAAATACAATTACACAAATATATTACAATTACATAGATACAATTACTGAAAGTATCTAATGTATACATGTTTTTAGTAATTGTAATATATCTATGTAATTATAATATATCTACGTAATTGTAATATATCTATGTAATTGTTTTCAGTAATTGTAATATATCTATGTAATTATAATAATGTTAATTGTAATGTATACATGTAGTTGTAATATATCTATGTAATTGTAATATATTTATGTAATTATAAAATATCTATGTAAGTGTAATGTATACATGTTGTAGACACCTAATTTTGTCCTGATCCCTAAATCAGGTAATTTTTCTTCCTTGAGATGTTTCAGAATGCAAAAAAGCTATTCTCATCCTGTGCTTGCTTCCTAGAGAAAGGGAAGGGATGTGGCAGGTGGTATTCCAAGACTTTGTTTAAGAGGTCAAGCATGAAAATTCAATATGGAAAAAATCAACCTCGAAAAAGTCACCTCTGAAAGTCAACTACTAAAAAAATTCAACCCTTATTCAAAATTAAGATTCAAAGTTATATATCTATGTAATTGTAATATATCTATATAAATGTAATACCACCTGCAACAATTGTAATATATGTACAATCACCACTTAAATAGATACATTAAACCAAATTTATTACAATTACACAGATATATTACAATTATATATATATATTACAATTACATAGATATATTACAATTACATAGATATAATACATAGATACATTACAGTTACATAGATATATTTCAGTAACATAGATACATTGCAATTACACATTAGATATATTAAAATACATGTAATATATAATGTTTTCGAATTACATTGATATATTAGAATTACATAGATACATTGGATATATATATATATATATATTACAAATACATGGATATACTACAGTTACATAGATATATTACAATTACATAGATATATTACATACATAGATTACAATTACATAGATATATTACATAGATACATTACAATTATATAGATATATTACAATTACATAGATATATTAAAACTACATAGATATAATATTACAATTATATAGATATATTATATTATATATTACAATTACATAGATACATTATAATTACACATTAGATATATTAAAATACATGTAATATATAATGTTTTCGAATTACATTGATTTATTACAATTACACAGATATATTACAATTACATATATATATTACATAGATATATTACAATTACATAGAAATATTTCAGTAATATAGATACATTACAATTACATAGATCCATTACAATTACTCATTAGATATATTAAAATACATGTAATATATAATGTTTTCGAATTACGTTGATATATTAGAATTACATTGATACATTTGATATATATATTACAATTACATAGATATATTATATAGATACATTACAATTACATAGATATATTACAATTACATAGATATATTACATAGATACATTACAATTACATAGAAATATTACAGTTACATAGATATATTAAAACTACATAGATATATATTTACAATTATATAGATATATTATGCTATATATTACAATTACATAGATACATTACAATTACACATTAGATATATTAAAATACATGTAATATATAATGTTTTCGAATTACATTGACATATTGGAATTACATAGATACATTGGATATATATATATATATATATATATTACAATTACATAGATATACTACAGTTACATAGATATATTACAATTACATAGATATATTACATAGATACATTACAATTACTTAGATATTTCACATAGATACATTACAATTACATAGATTATTACAATTACATAGATATATTACAATTACATAGATGTATTAAAACTACATAGATATATACTACAATTATATAGATATATTATATTATAATTACATAGATATATTACAATTACATAGATATTTATACATAAATATCTATGCAATTTTAATATATTATAATTACATAGATATATTAAAACTACATAGATATATTACAATTACACAAATTTATTACAATTTTATAGATAAATTACAATTACGTAGATATATAACAATTACATAGATATATTACATAGATACATTACAATTACATAGATATATTTCAATTACATAGATATACTACAATTACACAAATTTATTACAATTATATAGATATATAACAATTACATAGATATATAACAATTACATAGATATATTACAATTGCATAGATATATTACAATTACATAGATATATTAGAATTACATAAATCTATCTATGTATTTATGTAATTCCATAAATATTGTAATTTTAATATATCTATGTAATTGTAATTACATAGATATATTACAATTACATAGATACATTACAATTACACATTAATATATCTATGTAATATATCTATGTAATTCTAATATATCTATGTAATTGTAATATATTTTTGTAATAGATATATTTCACATGTAATATACAATTACATTCATATATACATTACAACTACATAGATATATTACAATTACATAGATATATTACAATTATATTGATATATACATAGATATTACAATTACATTTATATAGATGTATTACAATTACATAGATATATTACAATTAAATTATATATTACAATTACACAGATATATGAAAATTACATAGATATATTACAATTACATAGATATATTACAATTACATATATATATTACAATTACATAGATATATTACAATAAATAATATATTACAATTACATAGATATATTACATTTATAAAGATATATTATTACAATTACAATTACAATTACATAGATACATTACAATTACAATTACATAGATATATATATATATTACAATTACATAGATATATTACAATTACATAGATATACTACAATTACATAGATATATTACAATTACATAGATATATTACATAGACACATTACAATTACATAGATATATTACATTAACACTATTAAATATATTACAATTACATAGATATGTTACATTTATATAGATATATTACAATTACTGAAAATATTAGATATTACATGTATACATTACAATTACTGAAAACATTAGATATTACATGTATACATTAGAATTACTGAAAGTATTAGATAATTGATAATGTATACATCTATGTAATTGTAATATATCTATGTAATTGTAATATATCTATGTTATTGTAATATATCTATGTGATTTTAATATATTTATGTAATATATCTATGTAATATTACATAGATACATTATTAATTGTAATATATATATGTAATTGTAATATATCTATGTAATTGTAATATATATCTATGCAATTGTAATATATCTATGTAATTGTAATAGTATATCTATGTAATTGTAATATATTTATGTAGTATATCTATGTAATAATTTTTAATATATCTATGTAATTGTAATATATATATGTAATTGTAATAGTATATCTATGTAATATATTCTATATCTATGTAATATATATCTATGTAATTGTAATTTATATATATATATATATGTAATATAGTTACATAGATATATTACAATTACACAAATATATTACAATTACATAAATATATTACAATAACATAGATATATTATAATTACATAAATATATTACAATTATTGAAAACATTAGAATTACATAGATATATATTAATGTAATATATGTAATATATCTATGTAATTGTAATATATCTTGTCGCAACCTAAAAACTAACGAGTCTCATCGCAAGACTTTATTATTCGTTAAGCATGACATAAAAAAAAAATCGAGGAAAAGTCGACTTAATTCCTCTAGAAAAATGAAGGTTTTGAAAATGACCTTAAAAAAGACATGGAGTCGCCACCAATCTTCTTTAGCTAGGTGTGATCGGCCACCTATTAAAACCGGTTTTATAAAATATTTTAAAAATTAATTAAAACATTTTAAAAACCAATTTCAAGTGTGCGTTCTAAAACCAGAGAAATCAAAGAAGCGGGTTCAGGAATCGGTTACGTGCGGGGAAGGATTAGCACCCGCACAACGCCCGTATAAATCGGTACCTTATTAATCGTGTGTTATCTCAAGTCTCGGTAAAAAAATCGGTTTTAAATTTAGTATTTCAAGTTAATTCCCAATTTAAAGAAAAATAATTCCATTTTTTAATTGAAAATGATCCGGAATTTTTAAATTCAAAATTTTCCTATATTCCCCAACAAACGTGGCAAAATGTAGAAATTTTTATTAATTTGGAAAACTTTCCGAATCATTCTCATTTTAAAGAAGATATTTCGTTATTAATAATAATTTATGATATCCTCCCCAGCAAACCCGGCAGAGAACTCATGAATTATTTTAACTTGGAAATATCTTTATTTTATTAAAAATCATTACCTTTTTGAAAATATTTTAAAACATATGAATATGTATATGCATGACATAAATAAAATGACATAGCAAAATCTAAATAATATAATGCACCCTAAATGATATGATATAATTTAAATGTCTTAGCATATTCTAAATAAAATGAAATATCATAAGTTATATGATATATTCTAAATGAAATAAAATGACCTAGGTAACATAATACATTCTATATGAAATGCAATATCCTAAGTCATATGATATAATCTAAATGAAATAAAATATCCTAGATGACATAATATATCCTAAATGAAATGAAATGACCTAGGTAATATAATATATTCTACATGAAATGAAATGACCTAAGTAACATACATATTCTATATGAAATGAAATGATTTAAATGACATGACAAATATAAATGATATGGCATATAATTTAAATGACATGGAATATAAAATAATGCTATCATATAATATGCATGAAAATAAAAATAAAAATAATAATGCATGAACATAGCATATGCTAAATAAAAATAACTAAATAAAAGCATAGGATATCATGAAATATTCAAAACCATATAATAAATCATATAACATCAAAAAAAATATAAATCAAAATAATAACAATACCATAGGAATTATCATAGCAAAAATCACATATTATATAAAATGCATGAATATGGAAAATGCAATGCATGAAATGTATTTTTTCCTTTAATTAAGGAAATCCGTATATCTAAAAAGATATTTGGCTACCTTAGGAAAATATGTCAAATTAAATATTCTAAAACCGAAATATTTTGTGATTGTTTGAAAACAACTTTGAATAGCTTGAATTAAAAGTAAAAACTGGGCTAAATCTTTTTTAAATGGCTCTAATTTCCTAAGTTTAAAAATCCGGACTTGACTATCCTTAACCCGAGACTTGAAAAACCATTTTTAGAGTTTAAAAAAGGCTTAGAAACTACCCTAAGTCAGTAGCTAACCCTCCTAATCAGCCCACTCTAAGTAACTTAACCAAAACAGAAAAATGATTTTTCTTTAAATTCAATTCTGACTCCACTGTCCAGTTTTAAGCCACGATTTTTTACCCTATTTTTAAGAATTCAAAAAATTCTGAAAAAAGCACTGGAGACTCAGGACATGTAAAACTACACGGGAAAAAATCGGCTTAATTTTCTGATTAAAGATGAATTCCCAAAAAAATCGGAAATGTACGAGTACTGGGTGAAAAAACTGTTTTGTCAAAACACATTTTTGCCTTTGATAAAATCATTTAAAAATCAAAGTAAAATATTTAAAACTCATAAAATGACTCACAAACAGTAGCTATGACTTTTTGAAAGTTAGATAAAAATTGGCTAAGTAAAAAAAATCACAAAGGTAGAATAATCAATTTGACAAACTTTAATTTTTCACAAGTGTGCTTAAGAGAGCATGACTTTGAACCATTAATTGGCCTAAGTCATTATTCAAGTGGCATGAACATGAAATGCATGAAAAATTACAGCAAACATAGTGCATGAAATGCATGAGCTTAAACCTAAATGTCATGAAATGCATTCATAAAGTGACCTAGACCTAAATGAACTTGCATGGCATTTAATGTAACCTAGACCTAAAATGCATGAACATGCATGGCAAATAAACCAAACCTAATAACTAAAATATGCATGGCATTTTCACAAACATAAAGCATGCTTAAACCAAAAACTCAACCAAATATCATGCAAATGCACATACAATACAAAGATTCCAAGAGTGGCCGAATGGAATAATGTAACTAGCAAACATGGCATTTTCACAAACACTTGGAATACTAGCATGCAAAACTAAATCAAATGTCATGCAAATGCAAAAACCTACCAACTAACATGGCAAAAATGCAACACACAATTCAAAACACATGGAGTAGCCAAATGGCCTCAAGCTCCAACAAGCATGGCATTTTCACAAACACTTGATATACTAACATGCTCAACTAAAATATAAAACTCAAATCATGCAAAAACCACACAAGCATTTTCACAAACACTTAATATACTAAATCTAAAACATGCTCAACTAAAATATAAAACTCAAATCATGCAAAAACCACACAAGCATTTTCACAAACACTTGATATACTAAATCTAAAACACCAACAAATTTAAACATTATGAAAACAGAAAATTAAAAATGCAAAAACATGATATTTAAAACATAAATGGCAACAAACAAAGCAACCAAATTAAAATATAACTCAAGTATATGAAGTAACATAACATTTAAAACATCAAGATCAAAGAAAATAACATCAATAACATGATAAAATAAACCAAAACAGCAACTTAACAAAAATTGTAGGCCATTCGGCCATGGTGAGTATATTGTAAAAGAAATTGTAAAAAAAATATATTTAAGAAAGAGATGAAGGAAGAACTTAAGAAGAACAATAAAAAAATATTTATTTAAAAAGGAATCTCACCAAATAGTAATCAAAATAGCAAAAACAAGAATGGAAAATCAAGAAAGTGCAAGAGTTGGTGCTCAAGAGCAACCTCAAGAAGCTATATTTCAAGCTTTATCTCTTCAAACTTTCATTTCTTTTCTAAACTTTTTCTTTTTGCTTTCAACCAAAGCGAGAAAAACCAAGAGAACTCAGCAAAATGAAATGTGAAAATAAAATTTCTCAACCCCTCCCTATGCTGGCCGAATGGCCCTTAAAATGCTCAAGGATGTTGTCATTTTTTTGTAACCAATTTTCCATCAAATGGCTAATAATTCAAGGTGAAAAATCATGAAATTATCACCCTTAGATTATCATCTCAGCTGTCCCAAATTACATTTGTTCAAGAATAATGTTGACATCTTTCTTGGCCTATGTGGCTTAATCACCATGGCTTGATCAAAGAGAATCTCTAACTAACTCTTAATTCTTGGCCATTTGATTGAAAAATCAGAAGCTTCATCCTTCCTTTGGGCCTTGGAAGGCCAGCAATTCTCTTTTCCAGCCCAACTCTGATTTTTTGAAAGGCCCAAAGTAGCACTTTTCGGTTGCTTGGGTGAAATGACCGTTTTGCCCCCCGGATGCAAATAAATATCAAACGGACTCCAAATTCAGTTTTTCTTTTTTAATACTTCCAAAATAATAAAATATTTAGTTCTGGAAGTTTTCAAAATTATCCGAGTCCGTTTGCTATTTATTTGGATTTTTTCTTCCAAAAATGCCCTTTTATGCCCCCACATTTTACCATTTTTTAAACGAGCTCCAAATCAAGATTTTTCTTCACCAATATATTCCAAATAATTTAAAAGTGTGATCTGGAAGTTTTCATAAGTTTTGGAGCTCATTTGGTATTTTTTCGGGATTTATCGGCTTGAATTACTACATAAGAGGCCCAGGATTTGGCCATTTTGCAAACGAACTCCGAATCAAGATTTTCTTTCGCCAATATCTTCCAAATAATTTAAAAATGATATTTGCACAATTTCATAATTGTTGGAGTCCATTTGCTATTTTTCCGGGATTTATATTCTTGAATTATTGCATAGGAGGCCCGGGATTTGGCCATTTTGCAAACGAAGTCCGAATCAAGATTTTCTTTTGCCAATATCTTTAAAATAATTTAAAAATGAGATTTGCAAAATTTTAGAAGATTTGGAGTTTATTTGCTATTTTTCCGGGATTTTCCTTTTTGAATTACTGCATAAGAGACCCGGGATTTGGCCATTTTGCAAACGAACTCCGAATCAAGATTTTATTTTTCCAATCTCTTTCAAATGGTTTAGGAATGAGATTTGCAAATTTTCAGAATTTTCGGAGTTCATTAGCTATTTTTCCCAAATTTTCCAATTTTGCCCTTTTGCCTCCGAAACCCGGTTTTGCTCATAACAAGTCCGATTTTCAAATTTTCTTCAAGCCGAGCCTTGGGCTATCCGTTTTTAATCATTCCTCATCCATTGGGGCTTTGGTCTTACCAAGTCGGGCCATTTCTGTGATTCTTCCCGATTTCACTAAAACCCTAATTCTCGGTTTTCTCCCGATTGATTCTTTCATTTTTTTCTTGCAAGTGACTTCTCCATTACCCGTAGTCAGTGCTTATATTTCATTTGGAACCTTCAATTTCGACCAATTTGATCGTTTAAGCACTTTTCCCCAAATTTTTCGGATTAGGGTTTACTTTCTACTGAATCTCCAAATCCCAACTTCCGAACTCCATATGTTTCATTGTAGACCTCGGATTATCAAAATTCTTTCGCCATTTTTCAATTGAACTTAAAATCTTGATTTTAAAAGTGGGTTGACTTTTTTAGTAGTTGACTTTCCGGGGATGACTTTTTCGGGGTTGACTTTTTCCGGGATTGACTTTTTTCAAGTTTGACTTTTTATGCTCGCTCTCTTAAACTAAGTCTCGGGATACCACCTGCAAGATGAAAAAAGTCTTTTTACATTCGGAAACATCAATTTAAGAAGAAAACATACCTGTTTTAGTGGTCCGGACAAAATTAGGTGTCTACAGCTGCCCCTCTTTGGCTATTGCTGAGAATCAGGAATCAGGCAAAGATAAACAAACACTAATTTTGTACGGTCAGTGAAATCACATGTGAAGGAAAGGGAAAGGGGTTTCTTTTTCATTCTTCTATCATTTTTTTCACACTTTTTTTTTTTTACATATATATATTACAGTAATATATAATATATTTAAGTAATATGTAATTGAATAACCAAAAGTTAAAAATCTTAATCTCTTAAAATCATTGTCTATTCATACAGGACAAATCAATAATTTAATTAATTATAAACAAAACAAATCTCTTTTCTCTAGGAAGAAATTCACTTCAAAAAAATTAGTGACCAACTAAAAACAAAATCTCAAACGAGGCCCAGTGATCAAAAGAGATAAAATGCAATTGTAATATATCTATGTAATATATCTTTCCGAATTACATAGATATATTAGAATTACATAGATACATAGATATAATATATCTATGTATCTATGCAATAGTATCTATGTATTACAATTATATCTATGTAATTGTAATATATATATATATCCAATGTCTCTATATAAATGTAATATATCTATGTAATTGTAATATATTAGTTATTGTAATATATCTATGTAATTGTAATATATCTATGTAACTGTAATATATTTATGTAATATATATTACAATTGCATAGATACATAGATATATTACATAGATATATTATTATTACATAAATATATTACAATTACATATATATATATTACAATTTTATATATATATATATATTACAATTACATAGATATACTATTACAAGTATACAATTACACAAATATATATATTACAATTACATAAATATATCTATATATATTACAATTACATAGATATATATTACAATTACATATATATTACAATTACATAGATATATTACATACATGTTACATTTACATAGATATATCCAATGTATCTATGTAATATATCTATGTAATATATTTATGTATATGTAATATATCTATGTAATTGTAATATCTATGTAATTGTAGTATATATCTATGTTACAATTACATAGATATATTACATATATTACATAGATGTATTACAATTACATAGATATATTACAATTATCTATGTAATATATATCTATGTAATTGTAATATATCTATGTAACTGCAGTATATCTATGTAATATATCTATGTAATTCTAATATATCTATGTAATTCTAATATATTATAATTACATAAATATATTACAATTACATATATATATATATAAATTACAATTACATAGATATAATACAGTTACATAGATATATTACAATTACATAGATATATTACATAGATACATTACATAAATATATTACAGTTACATAGATATTACAATTACATAGATATATTACATAGATATATTACAATTAGATAGATATAATTACATAAATATATTACAACTACATAGACATATTATAATTACATAGATGCATTACAATTACATAGATATATTACATAGATATTACAATTACATAGATGTGTTTCAATTACATAGATATATTACATAGATATATTACATAGATACATTACAATTACATAGATATATTACAATTACATAGATATATATTACATAGATAATTGTAATATATCTATGTAATCGTAATACATCTATGTAATATAAGGGTAAAATAGATATAGTAAACCAAGATATATTACATAGATATATATATATTACTTCATGATATATTACAAACATAGATGTGTAATTTTTGCATGATTTGATTTTTATATTTTAGTTGAGCATGTTTTAGATTTAGTATATTAAGTGTTTGTGAAAATGCTTATGTGGTTTTTGCATGATTTGAGTTTTATACTTTAGTTGAGCATGTTAGTATATTATGTGTTTGTGAAAATGCCATGCTTGTTGGAGCTTGAGGCCATTCGGCTACTCCATGTGTTTTGCATTGTGTGTTGCATTTTTGCCATGTTAGTTGGTAGGTTTTTGCATTTGCATGACATTTGATTTAGTTTTGCATGCTAGTAAACCAAGTGTTTGTGAAAATGCCATGTTTGCTAGTCACATAGGCCATTCGGCCACACCTTGAATTTTTGCATTATATGTGCATTCTTGCCATGTTAGTTGATAGGTTAGCATTTGCATGATATTTGGTTCAGTTTTTGGTTTAAGCATGCTTTGTGTTTGTGAAAATGCCATGCATATTTTAGTTATTAAGTTTGGTTTATTTGCCATGCATGTTCATGCATTTTAGGTCTAGGTTGCATTAAATGCCATGCAAGTTCATTTAGGTCTAGGTCACTATATGAATGCCATGCATTTTTTCATGACATTTAGGTTTAAAGTCATGCATTTCATGCATTATGTTTGCTGTACTGTTTCATGCATTTCATGTTCATGCCACTTGAATAATGACTTAGGCCAATTAATGGTTCAAAGTCATGCTCTCTTAAGCACACTTGTGGAAAATTAAAAATTGTCAAATTGATTATTCTACCTTTGTGATTTTTTACTTAGCCAATTTTTATCTAACTTTCAAAAAGTCCTAGCTACTATTTGTGAGTCTTAAATATTTTTACTTTGATTTTTAAATGATTTTATCAAAGGCAAAAATGTATTTTGGCATAGCAGTTTTTTCACCCAACTCTTTCCTGATTTTTCTAGGCATTCGTATTTAATCAGAAAATTAAGATGATTTTTTACGTCTAGTTTTACATGCCCTGAGTCTCCAGAATTTTTTTCAGAATTTTTTGAATTTTTAAAAATAGCATAAAAAATCGTGGCTTAAAACTTGACAGTGGAGTCAGAATTGAATTTAAAGAAAAATCATTTTTCTGTTTTTGTTAAGTTACTTAGAGGGGGCTGATTAGGAAGGTTAGCTACTGACTTAGGGTAGATTCTAAGCCTTTTTAAACTCTAAAAATGATTTTGTAACTCTCAGGTTAAGGGTGGTCAAGTCCGGGATTTTTAAACTTAAGAATTAGAGCCATTTAAAAAAAGATTTAGCCCACTTTTTTATTTTTAATTCAAGCTTTCCAAAATTGTTTTCAAACAATCACAAAGTATTTTGGTTTTAGAATATTTAATTTGACATATTTTCCTAAGGTAGCCGGATATCTTTTTAGATATACGGATTTCCTTAATTAAAGGAAAAAAATACATTTTCATGCATTGCATTTTCTATATTCATGCATTTTATATAATATGTGATTTCTAGTATGATAATTTCTATGATATTGTTATGATTTTGAGTTATGTTATATTGTTTATTATATGATTTGGGATATTTCATGATATCCTATGCTTTTTATTTAATTATTTTTTTTGTTATATTATTTAGCATATACTATGTTCATGCATTATTATTTGCATTTTTATTTTCATGCATATTATATGATAGCATTATTTTATATTTTATGTCATTTAAATTATATGCCATATCATTCATATTTGCCATGTCATTTAAATCATTTCATTTCATATAGAATATGTATGTTACCTAGGTCATTTCATTTAGAATATATCATATGACTTAGGATATTGCATTTCATATAGAACATATTATGCTACCTAGGTCATTTCATTTCACTTAGAATATGTCATATAACTTAGGACATTTCATTTCATTTCATTTAGAATATGCTAAGGCATTTAAATTATATTATATCATTTAGGATGCATTATATTATTTAGATTTTGCTATGTCATTTTATTTATGTCATGCATATACATATTCATTCTTTTAAATTGTTTTCAAAAGGATAATGATTTTTCAATAAAAAAATAAAGATATTCCCAAGTTAAAATAATTCATGAGTTCTCTACCGGGTTTGCTGGAGGGAATATCATCAATTATCATTAATAAAGGAATATCTTTCTTTCAAAAATGGAGAATGATTCGGAAAGTTTTCCAAATTAATAAAAATTTCTATATTTTGCCACGTTTGTTAGGGAATATAGGAAAATTTTGAATTTATAAATTTTGGATCATTTTCAATTAAAAATGGAATTATTTTTTTCTTTAAATTGGGAATTAACTTGAAATACTAAATTTAAAACCAACTTTTTACCGAGATTTGAGATAACACACAATTAATAAGGTACCGTTTTATACGGGCGTTGTGGGGGTGCTAATCCTTCCCCGCACGTAACCGAGTCCCGAACCCGTTTCTTTGATTTCTCTGGTTTAAACGCAGACTTGAAATTGGTTTTAAAAATGTTTTAATTAATTTTTAAAATATTTTATAAAACCGGTTTTAATAGGTGGCCGATCACACCTAGCTAAAAAAGATTGGTGGCGACTCCATGTCTTTTTCAAGTTCATTTTCAAAACCTTCATTTTTCTAGAGGAATTAAGTCGACTTTTCCTCGGTTTTTTTAATGTCACGCTTAATGAATAATAAAGTCTTGCGATGAGACTCGTTATTTTTTAGGTTGCGACAGCTTGGCGACTCCACTGGGGACAATTAGAGAGTCAGGCCTAGAATTAGTCGTGTGTTATCAAAGTCTCGGTTTTGTTGGTTTAATTGGTATTTAATTTTAATTCCCATATTTTTAAAATAAAAGAGAATTTTGAAAATAAAAAATGTTTTAATATGTCTATATTCATGTGCATTCATATTATTATTTGTTCTCTGGTTATTTTGTTGCTTATTTATATGTTTGCTTGACTGATGCATTACATTGTTTGATTTTAGTGGGGTATTTAGAATAAGGGTTGTAGAATAGGTGGTGACAGGTTTGTTTTGTTCCTCCGTACACACTGTATTTGCATTTGCATAACATGAATCCTCTACCCGGGTTCCGTCCTTTTAAGTGGGAGTAAAGTAACTACGCCTTCGTGATTGATCCTCCATATGGGCTAGTGAAACACTTCCGGAGTATAAAGTACCTAATGCCTTCGTGATAATCCTCCGTACGGGCATAGGAAAATATACTCTAACGAATTGAACCCGCTTTTATCGGGGTGCCTTACTAGCCTTCACCGGCGACAGTGAGGAACAATTCAGGGCCTTAGAACCAATTCACCTTCATATAGTGAACCTAGGCGAAGCCATGCTGGATTTTTGTTAGATACCCGAAGTTTAAGAACAGATGGAGGAACATTTCCAACCTTTTACCATCGTTCTATATGTTAGATACAAATTGGGTGATGATTAACGAACATCATACCGCTCGTATTTTTTTATTACTATTTTGTCCCAAAGGCGTCGTAATGCCAAAGCTCTGTTTAAATTTTCGAGACATTTTTTTAAAAAGCATGTTTGTTATTTATGTTATATTTGTGAATTCATTTCCTTACTAATCTATTTCTTTCTGTTTTCTTTTCTTTGACATGCATCATAGACATCATCATACACTTGAAGTTTATTGGCCTCGGGATAGTTATCAACCCAAAGGACTTTCATGGAGTGTCAGGTTATTTCAGTGATAGAAGATCATGCAGTAGTTAGAGAGAAGGAAAAATGAGGTGTATCAAAACTGTATTAGTTGGGTGCCATTTGCTGCAATCTTAGTGTATGACAGATATATATATAATTTTCAAAAATTGGGCTAGTTAATAAGGGAGACAAATCAAAAATTAATTGATTATTAATTTGCAATGCTTGCTTTCTTTTGTCATTCTTTCCAAGACTATATCTGATGCCTATTTGATTCCCTTACAATTAATGAAAAGTCATGGGGCAGGCCCAGAGAAAATTAGAAAAGATCTAGTGAGAAGAAAAAGGTGCCATTTCTAATTTTTCATCCCTTTTCGCACCATTGATACCCCAATGCATGCAACATAGAATATGTCAGACACAATGTAACAAAGACCCTTAAACAGAGGCCCTTAAACAGAGGCCCCACGATAGTAGCTACTTGTGATTGTCCTAAATGATTATTGTATATAATTACATAGATATTACAATTACATAGATGTATTTCAATTACATAGATAAATTACAATTACATATATAAATATTACAATTACATAGACATATTATAATTACATAGATATATTACAATTACATTGATATATTAGAATTACATAGATACATTACAATTACATAGATATATGACAATTACATAGATATATTACATAGATACATTGGATATATTACAATTATATATTATAATTACAATTACATAGATATATTACATAGATACATTACATAAATATATTAGAATTACATAGATATATTACAATTACATAGATATACTACATAAATATATTACAATTACATAGATATATTACAATTACATATATATATTATACATAGATATATTACATAGATATATTACAATTACATATATATATTATACATAGATATATTACAATTACATATATATATATATTACAATTACATAGATATATTACAGAGATACATTACATAAATATATTACAATTACATAGATATATTAAAATTACATAAATATATTACAATTTATATATTACATAGATACATTACAATTACAGAGATATATTAAAATTACATAGATACATTACAATTACATAGATATATTAAAATTACATAGATATATTACAATTACATAAATATATAACAATTAATAATGTATTTATGTAATTGTCGTGTATTGTTATATATCTAATGTGTAACTGTAATAGATATATTTATGTAATATATCTATGTAATATTACATAGATACATTATTAATTGTAATATATTTATGTAATTGTAATATATTTATGTAATTGCAATATATCTATGTAATTGTAATATCTATGTAATTGTAATGTATCTATGTAATATATCTATGTAATTGTAATATATCTATGTAACTGTAATATATATATATATATGTAATTGTAATTGTAATATATATATGTAATTGTAATATATCTATGTAATTATAATTGCATAGTTGTAATATATCTATTTAATTGTAATATATCTATGTAATTGTAATATATCTATGTAATTATAATATATCTATGTAATTGTAATGTATCTATGTAATTATAATGTTAAGTGGTAATTACATGTATCAATTGTAATATATCTATGTAATTTTAATATATATTTATGTAATTGTAATATATGTATGTAATTGTAATATATCTATGTAATTGTAATATATTATCGATGTAATATAATATTGAAATCATTAGAAATTACATGTATACATGTAATTACCACTTAACATTACGTAAATTGTAATATCTATGTATGCATGTAATTACCACTTATATATCTATGTAATTGTAATATATTACATATGATATATATTATATAGAAATATTACAATTACATAAATATATATTATATAGATATATTACAATTACATATATATTTATATATATATATATATATTACATTAACAGTATTAAATATATCACAATTACATAGATATATTACATTTATATAGATACATTACAATTACATAGATATATAATAATTACAAAAATATATTTATGTAATTGTAATATATCTATGTAATTGTAATATCTATGTAATTCTAATGTTTACATAGATATTACATGTATATGATTACATAGATATATTACAATTACATAGATATATTACAATTACAAAGATATATTACATAGATACATTACAAATACATAGATATATTACAATTACATAGATATATTATACATAGATATATTACAATTGATATATTACAATTATATATATCTATGTAATTGTTATATATCTATGTAATTGTAATATATTTATGTAATTGTAATATATCTATGTAACTGTAATATATCTATTTTGTAATATATTTGTTTTTAGTAATTACATTTACATAGAATATTACAATTAAATAAATATATTATTACAATTACATAGATATATTACACATTCATATATTATACATAGATATATTACAATTACATAGATATATTACACATTCATGTATTTTACATAGATATATTACAATTACATAGATATATTACATATTCATGTATTTTACATAGATATATTAGAATTACATAGATATATTACACATTCATGTATTTTACATAGATATATTACAATTACATAGATATATAACAATTACATAGATATATTACATAGTTATATATAATTACATAAATAGATATACTACAGTTACATATATATATTACAATGTATCTATGTAATATTACATTTATATAGATAAATATTACATAGATACATAGATATATAACAATTATATATTATAATTACATAGATATATTACAATTACATAGATATATAATAATTACATAGATATATTAAAATTACATAGATACATAGATATATCTATGTAATACATCTATGTAATATATCTATGTAATCGTAGTATATCTATGTAATTGTAATATATATATATCCAATGTATCTATGTAATATTACATTTATATAGATAAATATTACATAGATACATAGATATATAACAATTATATATTATAATTACATAGATACATTACAATTACATAGATATATAATAATTACATAGATATATTAAAATTACATAGATACATAGATATTACATGTATATAATTACATAGATATATTACAATTACATAAATATATTATTACAATTATGTATTGTAATTATATAGATATATTATAATTACATAGATATATTAGAATTACATAGATACATAGATATTACATAGATATAATTACGTAGAGATATTACAATTACATAGATAATATATTACAATTACATAGATATATTACAATTACATAGATACATTACAATTACAATTACATAGATACATTACAATTACATAGATATATTACAATTACATAGATATATTACAGTTGCATAGATATATATTACAATTGCATAATTACAATTACATAATTATATTACAATTACATAGATATATATTACAATTACGTAGATATATTACAATTACATAGATATATTACAATTACATAGATATATTACAATTGCATAGATATATATTACAATTACATAGATATAATTACATAGATATATTACTATTACATAGATAAATATATACATGTAATATATATTTGTAATTACATAGATATATTACATAGATACATTAGATATATTACAATTACATAGATATATTACAATTGCATAGATATATTACAATTACACGTATTTTAATATATCTAATGTGTTATTGTAATGTATCTATGTTGTCGAAACCTAAAAATTAACAAGTCTCATCGCAAAATTTTATTATTCGTTAAGCGTGACATTAAAAAAAATGGAGGAAAAATCGACTTATTTCCTCTAGAAAAATAAAGGTTTTGAAAATGACCTCAAAAAGACATGGAGTCGCCACCAATCTTTTTTAGCTAGGTGTGATCGGCCACCTATTAAAACCGGTTTTATAAAATATTTTAAAAACTAATTAAAACATTTTAAAAACCAATTTCAAGTCTGCGTTTTAAACCAGATAAATGAAAGAAACAGGTTCGGGACTCGATTACGTATGAGGAAGGATTAGCACCCCCAAAACGCCCGTATAAAACGGTACCTTATTAATTGTGTGTTATCTCAAATCTCGGTGTAAAGTTGGTTTTAAATTTAGTATTTCAAGTTAATTCCCAATTTAAAGAAAAATAATTCCATTTTCTAATTGAAAATGATTTGGAATTTATAAAATCAAAATTTTCCTATATTCCCCAACAAACGTGGCAAAATATAATTTTTTTTATTAATTTGGAAAACTTTCTGAATCATTCTCGTTTTTTGAAAGAAAGATATTCCTTTATTAATGATAATTGATGATATTCCCTCCAGCAAACCCGGTAGAGAACTCATGAATTATTTTAACTCGGGAATATCTTTATTTTTTATTGAAAAATCATTATCCTTTTGAAAACATTTTAAAAGATATGAATATGTATATGCATGACATAAATAAAATGACATAGCAAAATCTAAATAATATAATGCATCCTAAATGATATGATATAATTTAAATGCCTTAGCATATTCTAAATGAAATGAAATGTCCTAAGTTATATGACATATTCTAAATGAAATGAAATGACCTAGGTAGCATAATATGTTCTATATGAGATGCAATATCCTAGGTCACATGATATATTCTAAATGAAATGAAATGAAATGACCTAGGTGACATAATATATTCTATATGAAATGACATGGCAAATATGAATGATATGGCATATAATTTAAATGACATGGAATATAAAATTATGCTATCATATAATATGCATGGAAATAAAAATAAAATAATAATGCATGAACATAGAATATGCTAAATAATATAACAACAAAAAAAAAATTAAATAAAAAGCATAGGATATCATGAAATATTCCAAATCATATAATAAACAACATAACATAACTCAAAATCATAACAATATCATAGAAATTATCATAGCAAAAATCACATATTATATAAAATGAATGAATATGGAAAATGCAATGCATGAAAATGTATTTTTTTCCTTTAACTAAGGAAATCCGTATATCTAAAAAGATATCTGGCTACCTTAAGAAAATATGTCAAATTAAATATTCTAAAATCAAAGTACTTTGTGATTGTTTGAAAACAATTTTGAAAAGCTTAGATTAAAATAAAAACTGGGTTAAACCTTTTTTAAATGGCTCTAATTTCCCTAGTTTAAAATCCCGGACTTGAATACCCTTAACCCGAGACTTAAAAAATCATTTTTAGAGTTTAAAAAGGCTTAGAAACTACCCTAAGTCAGTAGCTAAACTTCCCAATCAGCCCCCTCTAAGTAACTTAACCAAAACAGAAAAAGGATTTTTCTTTAAATTCAATTCTGACTCCACTGTCCAGTTTTAAGCCACGATTTTTTACCCTATTTTTAAAAATTCAAAAAATTCTGAAAAAAAATACTGGAGACTTAGGACATGTAAAATTACACGGGAAAAAATAATCTTAATTTCTGATAAAAGATGAATGCCCAGAAAAATCGGAAAAGTACGAGTACTGGGTGAAAAAACTGTTTTGCCAAAATACATTTTTGCCTTTGATAAAATCATTTAAAAATCAAAGTAAAAATATTTAAGACTCACAAACAGTAGCTAGGACTTTTTATAAGTTAGAGAAAAATTGGCAAAGTAAAAAAAATCACAAAGGTAGAATAATCAATTTGACAAACTTTAATTTTCCACAAGTGTGCTTAAGAGAGCATGACTTTGAACCATTAATTGGCTTAAGTCATTATTCAAGTGGCATGAACATGAAATGCATGAAAAAATACAGCAAACATAATGCATGAAATGCATGAGTTTAAACCTAAATGTCATGAAAAATGCATGGCATCGATATAGTGACCTAGACCTAAATGAACTTGCATGGCATTTAATGCAACCTAGGTCTAAAATGCATGAACATGCATGGCAAATAAACCAAACCTAATAACTAAAATATGCATGGCATTTTCACAAACATAAGGCATGCTTAAATTAAAAACTCAACCAAATATCATGCAAATGTTAACCTATCAACTAACATAGCAAAAATGCAACACACAATGCAAAACACAAGTAGCCGAATGGCCTCAAGCTCCAACAAGCATGACATTTTCACAAACAATTAATATGCTAACATGCTCAACTAAAATATATCACTCAAATAATGCAAACACAAAGTAGAGATACTAAAACCAAACTAGCATTTTCACAAACACTTGATATACTAACATGCTCAACTAAAATATAACATTCAAATCATGCAAACACAAGGTAGAGATACTCACAAGCATTTTCACAAACACTTGATATACTAAATATAAAACATCAACAAATTTAGACATTATGAAAACAGAAAATTAAAAATGCAAGAGCATGATATTTAAATCATAAATGGCAACAAACAAAGCTACCAAATTAAAACATGATTCAAATATATGAAGTAGAAGAACACTTAAAGAATCAAAATTAAAGAAAATAACATAAATAACATGATAAATTAAAGCAAAAATAGCAACCATAATAAGAAAAATGTAGGCCATTCAGCCATCAAAGAAAAATAAGAAAAAAATTTGTAAAAAAAATATTTAAGAAAGAGATGAAGAAAGAACTTAAAAAGAACAATAAAAAACACTTATTTAAAAAGAAAACTCACCAAATAATAATCAAAATAGCAAAAACAAGAATGGAAAATCAAGAAAGTGCAAGAGTTACATAGATTTATTACATAGATATATTACAATTACATAGATATTACAATTACATATATATATATATTACAATTACATAGATATATTACAATTACATAGATATTACAATTACATAGATGTATACATTATCAATTATCTAATATTTTCAGTAATTCTAATGTATACATGTAATATCTAATGTTTTCAGTAATTGTAATGTATATATGTAATATCTAATATTTTCAGTAATTGTAATATATTATATAAATGTAATATATCAATGTAATTGTAAAATATTTAATAGTGTTAATGTAATATATCTATGTAATTGTAATTGTATTACACAAATATATTACAATTACTTAAATATATTACAATTACATAGATATATTACAATGTATTACACAAATATATATTACATATATTACATAGATATATTACAATATATCTATGTATATAATTACATAGATATATTAAAATTACATATATATATTGCAATTACATAGATATATTACAAATTTATTATAATATATCTAATATATCTATCTAATTATTATATATGTATTTAATTGTAATGTATATCTATGTAATTGTAATATATCTATGTAATTGTAATATATTTATGTAATTGTAATATATCTATGTAATTCTAATATACTCAATGTATTACAATTACAGTGACATAGATATATTAAAATTATAATTACATAGATATATTACAATTGTAATATATATATGTATATGTAATTACATAGATATATTACATAGATATATTACAATTATATAGATATATTACAATTACTGAAAATATTAGATATTACATGTATACATTAAAATTACTGAAAACATTAGATATTACATATATATTACATTGAAATATACATAGATATATTACAATTACATTAATATATATCTATGTAATTGTAAAATATATTACAGTATATATATGTAATTTTAATATATATCTATGTAATTGTAATATATTTATCTAATTGTAATATATATTTACGTAATATATCTATGTAATTATAATATATGTATGTAATTTTAATTATGTGATTGTAATATATGTAATATATCTATGCAATTGTAATATATCAATGTAATTGTAATATATCTAATGTATTTTTATGTAATATATACATGTAATATATAATGTTTTCAGTAATTGTAATTACAGTTATATTATAATTACAATTAAATAGATATATTACAATTACATAGATATATTACACTAACACTATTAAATATATTCTAATTACATAGATATATTACATAGATACATTACAATTACATAGATATATTACAATTACATAGATATATTACATAGGTACATTAGATATATTACAATTACATAGATATTACAGTTACATATATATATATATATATATATCACATAGAATATTATAATTACATAGATATATTATACATAGAGATATTACAATTACATACAATTACATAGATATTTATTACATAGATATATTATAATTACAAAAATATATTTATGTAATTGTAATTGAAATATATATCTATGTAATTCTCATATATCTATATAATTCTAATATATCTATGTAATATATCTATGTATCTATGTAATTCTAATGTTTACATAGATATTACATGTTTATAATTACATAGATATATTACAATTACATAGATGTATTTCAATTGCATAGATATATTACAATTACATAGATATATTACATAGATACATTACAATTACATAGATATATTACATAGATATATTACAATTACATAGATATATTACAATTACATAAATATATTACAATGAATAATGTTACTATGTAATATTACATAGATATATTACAATTACATAGATATATTACTATTACATATATATATTACAATAACTAATATATCTATGTTATTGTAATATATCAATGTAATTGTAATATATCAATGTAATTGTAATATATCTATGTAATATATTTATGTAATTGTAATATATTCATATCTAATATATCTATGTAATTTGAATGTTTTATGTAATTGTATCTATGTAAACATTAGAATTACATAGATACATTGATATATTAGAATTTCATAGATACGTTGGATATATATATTACAATTACATAGATATACTACAGTTACATAGATATATTACAATTATATAGATATACTACAGTTACATAGATATATTACAATTACATAGATATATATATATATATATATATGTAATTGTAATATATCTATGTAATTGTAATATATATCTATATAATTGTAATATATTTATGTAATTGTAATATATCTAATATTTTAAGTAATTGTATTATATCTATGTAATTGTACTGTACCTATGTAATTGTAATATCTATGTAATTCTAATGTTTTAAGTAATATCTATATAACACTTCTAAAATCAATGTAAGAGGCAAGTTTTTCATCTGAAGGAAGAACTTCTCTGAAAAAACTCTTTAAAAAAATCCCAGCAATAAAATCGTCTTTTCAACAATTATCTTTTCTTCTTTTATTTTCATTTTTTTCCATTTTATCTCTGTTGATCATTGGGCCTCGTTTGAGATTTTGTTGTTAGTTGGTCACTAATTTTTTTGAAGTGAATTTCTTCCTTGAGAAGAGAGATTTGTTTTGTTTATAATTAATTAAATTATTGATTTGTCCTGTATGAATAGACAAAGATTTTAAGAGATTAAGATTTTTAACTTTTGTTTTTTCTATAAAAGGAAATGTTATTTTGGTGTTTAATATTTTAGTGCTGATTTCTTGATTTGTCACTTTGTAAGGTTTGAATAAAGATATAAAAAGTGTGCCTAGTATGACATTTTGCATTATATCTTTCACCATTAAGAAGCATGTTTGATATTTGATTCCTTTATTACATAGATATTTATACATATATTTATGTAATTGTAATATATTACAATTACATAGATGCATTACAATTACATAAACATATTACAATTACAATTATATAAATATATTACAATTACATAGATATCTAATTACATAGATACATTACTATTACATAGATATATTAGAATTACATAGATATATATTACAATTACATAGATATATTAAAATTACAATTACATATTTATATTAAAATTACATAGATACATTACAATTACATAGATATTACAATTATATATATATATATATATATCTATGTAATAGTAATATATCTATGTAATTGTAATATATCTATGTAATTGTAATGTATCTATGTAATATATCTATGTAATTGTAATATATTTAATAGTGTTAATGTAATATATCTATGTAATTGTAATAGTATATCTATGTAATAAATATATTTATGTAACTGTAGTATGTTGTAATACATTTATGTAATTGTAATATATATATCTATGTAATTGTAAATATATTTATGTAATTGTAATATATCTATGTAATTGTAATATATATATATATATATATGTAATTGTAATATATTTATGTAATTGTAATTATGTGATTGTAATATATGTAATATATCTATGTAATTAGATATCTATGTAATTGTAAATATATTTATGTAATTGTAATATATCTATGTAATATATTATCTATGTAATTGTAATATATCTATGTAATTGTAAACGTTAGATATTACATATATTACAATTACATAGATATATATTACATAGATATATTACAATTACATAGATATATAGATATATTCCATAGATATATTACAATTACATAGATATATTATTACAATTACATTAGATATATTACAATTACATAGATGTATTAGTGCAATATATTATCTATATATATGTAATTGTAATGTATCTATGTAATAAATATATATATCTGTGTAATATATCTATGTAATTATAATACATCTGTGTAATATATTTATGTAATTGTAATGTATCTATGTAATATATCTATGTAATTGTAATATATGTAATTGTAATATATATATATATATGTAATTGTAATTTCTATGTAATTGTAATATATCTATGTAATTGTTGTTACACCCTGTCCGGATAATCTACCTAAAATCCGGCAGAGTTTCCTTTCTATCTTAACGATAATCCTCCTGCAAATAACACTCAATTCATATCCTCAACCAGCAATATTCCTCAATACTATTATCACATATATCCATATATATTCAAAAAAAATTCCATGATCAATTTATGCTCAAATCAAAACATATTGATCTATTGTCTCATATCTTCAAATATATACAATATATCCAAAAGTAAACCTATCTCAGCAAGGTTTACTAGATAAAAACATCAAAAGATCAAGACTTCAATAAATTTTTACTATGATGCCCACCACGTCACAATACTATTTGAAGCAGAGAATAGAGAAAGGTTGCAATCCCAACACCTAACTATCACCTGAAAATGAGAATATGAAATGGTGAGATATATGAATATCTCAGTGAGTAAACAACTTTTAAAGCGTGTGAAAACTATAATGGTAGTCTGTAGAGCATAATTTACATTTTCAAAATAAATAATAGTAAAATCATAATAACTAATTCAAAGGCGTAGCAAAGTTTTCAAATGTATAACAATATTATAATATTAAATCAATGTATAAAATCTGTAAAGTAAATCAAGTTTCGTATAATTGGGCTCCAACTCCTTTAAAACATAATAGACGTTTTCAAAATAAATAATAGTAAAACCATAATGAGTAATTCAAAGACGTAGCAAAGTTTTCAATTGCATAACAATATTATAATATTAAATCAATGTATAAAATCTGTGAAGTAATTCAAGTTACGTATAATTGGGCTCCAACTTTCTATCATGCACAAGAGTACATCCATGAAATAACCAGGCAATATCCATGTAGGCATACTAGTAGCCGGCCCCAAAGGCCAATACCACCATAGGACGCCCCAAAGGCATATGTGTCTCTATGATGTGCCCCCAAAAGGCAAATATAACGGGATAGGGACTCTGGAGGTGGCTCCCACCACAAAGGCGTAGCACGCAGCTCCCATACCCCAATATAATATCACGGAATGGGGACTCTGGAGGTGGCTCCCGCCACAAAGGCGTAGCACGCAGCTCCCGTATTCCGGTCTAATATCACGGAATGGGGACTCTGGAGGTGGCTCCCGCCACAAAGGCGTAGCACGCAGCTCCCGTATTCCGGTCAAGGAAATAATCTCATACATTAAGTCAGGTGGAGCCAAAACCATGTACGTCAAATTCTATGTACAATCATATTTCATAAAATCTACCAACTTACTCGATATAATATTTCTTGAAATAAAACTACTTTAATAACAAATCAATTCATATAATTAAATATCGTATATACCTTTAATGCATAAAATAAATATCATGCTAAAAAAATATATATAATTATATTTAAATAAATTTCAAATAACTATAGTTGTCGTCTACTCACAATCCTTGAGATGATCTCATTGTACATCTCGATCTGAAACTTCGAAATCCACAGGTTACGTCGGATCTACGTGGCCTAGAGATTAACGATAATTAGTATCTATACATACTCAAAGCATTACACAATTATGAATGCAACTTAAATCTCATAATCTTCCCTCAAGGTCAATAATAATTTCTCATACTCAAAACAACATATCCCAAATTTTTAATATCATTTCCAAAATCATTTTCTCCAAAATTCAACTCCATATTCATGTCCTTATCAAATTCCTTTCTAGTATTCCATGCCTTAGAGATTTTCATAATCCATAACCATCAATAGTACTATATTTCTCTTAAGCAATAAATTCCTTAATATCAAGTTAGATTAGAAAATCATAACTTGAGTTTGGTACCAATAAGTCTAATTTATGAAGAAAATAACTAACTTAGACAATTAGAACAAAATCTTGATCAAATTTGATAAAACCCGTAACTATGCTGAAACAGGGGTCACACTGAACAGCCAACTTCACCGAATTTTAGATTTTTAACCGCTTATCGGTTTTGGTTGATTCAAAGACCAAAATTCTCGTATTGAAGTCTAGTTTCTGGGAAAAATATCAAACAAATATAAACCCAAATGTGCCGAACCCAGAAAATCCGAACAGCAAGCATGCTCAGAAAACAGGGGTCACACTGAACAGCCAACTTCACCGAATTTTATCTTTTTAACCACTTATCGGTTTTGGTTGATTCAAAGACCAAAATTCTCGTATTGAAGTCTAGTTTCTAGGAAAAATATCAAAAAAATATAAACTCAACTTTGCAGAACCCAGAAAATCCGAACAGCAAGCATGCTCAGATTCCCCTGTTTTGCTTTTTCTTCCCATTTTCTTGTTCATGCTTTCAAATCCTTTTAATTCTTACCAAAAATGAGTAAAATTCATACTTAATAGATGGATTTCAGACCTTAACATGTTTATGGAGCAAAGATCTTAGCATGCTCAAGTAGAATATCTAAAGAAAATGAAGAATTTATCAAGAAACTAACCTTGGATGTAATCCTTGTTGAGATTTTGGTGGAGTTCTTGAAGAGAAATGGAGGAGATGAAGAAATTGGAGAGGGAGGCTGCCGGCTGCTCATTTTGCAATTGAAGATGTCAAGATTTTTCGGGAGACAATATGAACATAAGGGATATTTTTTTATTTTTGGGATAATTGCATATTAGTCCCTCAACTCTTTATAAATAACCATGAAGCCCCTAAACTTTTTTAATATATTCAATTTGATCCTTTCTTCTTTTATTTCCTTCACTTATAACTTTTTACCAATTTCCAAGTTTGTCCTTAAAATTTTCGGAATTTAACTTTACATGATTATACGTAACCTCGGTTGTTACAACTTACCCCCCTTAGAAAAATTTCGTCCTCGAAATTTACTTACCAACTTGATTGAACAAGTGAGGATATTGAGTCTACATATCTTCCTCAATTTTCCATGTAGCTTCTTCGTATAAATGATTCCTCCAAAGAACTTTCACTAATGGAATAGTCTTAGTCCTTAGAACTTGGTCCCTTCTATCCAAAATCTCAACCGGCTGCTCTTCATAAGTTAAATTTTCCTCAATTTCCATAGGCAAATCCTTCAATATATGTGAAGAATCGAAAATATACTTTCGGAGCATGGAAACATGAAACACATTATGAATTCGTGACAATTCTTCTGGTAAGGCCAATCTATAAGCAACTGGGCTAATCCGTTCAATGATCTCATACGACCCTATATATCGAAGACCCAACTTTCCTCGTCTTCCAAATCGGATTACTCCCTTCCAATGAGTCACTTTCAAAAACACCATATCACCAACTTCAAACTCTAATTATTTTCTTCGATTATCTGCATAGCTCTTTGCCGATCTTGAGCTATTTTTATCTTTTCCCGAATTACCTTAACTTTGTCTGCAGTCATCATAACAATTTCTGGACCTAGTAATTTCCTTTCATTTGTATCATCCCAACACACCAGAGTTCTACACTTCCTTCCATACAAAGCTTCAAATGGAGCCATGTCGATGCTGGACTGATAACTATTGTTATACGCAAACTCTGCTAGAGGCAAGTGTTCATCCCAATTTCCTTTGAATTCCATAATACAAGATCTGAGCATATCTTCCAAAATTTGAATTGTCCGTTCAGATTGTCCATCCGTCTGGGGATGAAAAGCAGTACTGAACTTGAGTTTAGTACCCATAGCATTCTGCAAACTTGGCCAGAAGCGAGATGTGAATCGGGGGTCTCGATCAGATAGAATCGATACTGGGGCACCATGTAGCCTAACAATTTCGTTCACATAAAGTTTAGCCAATCTTTCCATGGAAAAAGTCTTATTGACTGGCAAAAAGTGAGCTGATTTTGTCAAACGATCAACAATCACCCAAATACTATCATAACCAGACTGTGTTCTTGGTAATCCCGAAACGAAATCCATAGCAATATCTTCCCATTTCCATTGAGGAATAGGTAGAAGGTTCAATTTCCCAGAAGGTTTTTGATGCTCGGCTTTAATTTGTTGGCATACCAAGCATCTAGAAACAAACTCAGCTATGTCCTGTTTTATATCTTGCCACCAATAATGTTCTCTTAAGGTTCGATACATCTTCACACTACCAGGATGTAACGCGTATGGTGCATTATGAGCTTCCTCCAAAATCACCTTTCGGAGTTTTTCATCCTGAGGCACACAAAGCCTATTTTTCATTATCAATACATCCTCATCTTTTATTTGAAAGTCAGTCCTCACACCATCATTTACTTCTTGCTTTAACTTTACCAACATAGGGTCATTATTTTGTGCTTCATGTATCCAATCAATATGAATCGATTTAACCTTCAAGTGGGCTATCAGGAGATTATTCTCATCAATCATCAATTCTAAAGGTAAAGACTTCAACTCATTTTGTAAGGGTTTCTGAATTGCTCGGATATGAGCAAGAGAACTAGAAGACTTTCTACTAAGAGCATCGGCCACTACATTGGCCTTTCCTGGGTGATAGCCAATTACACAGTCATAATCTTTTATCAATTCCAACCATCTCCTTTGCCTCAAATTTAATTCTTTTCGATCCATCAGATATTTCAGACTCTTATGATCAGTGTAGATTGTACATTTTTCTCCAAATAAATAATGCCTCCAAATTTTCAGTGCAACACCACTGCCGCCAACACTAAATCATGAGTGGGATAGTTTTGCTCATGCTGTTTCAGTTGTCGAGAAGCATAAGCTATCACCTTCCCATGTTGCATCAAAACGTAACCCAAACCTCGCCTCGAGGCATCACTGTATACCACAAAGCTTCTAGTCCCTGATGGTAGTGTAAGAATTGGTGCTGTGGCCAATCTACGCTTGAGCTCTTGGAAAGCTTACTCACATTCGTCAGTCCACTCAAACTTAGCATACTTCCTTGTTAGTTTTGACAAAGGAGAGGCAATCATGGAAAATGCTTCCACGAATCTTCGATAGTACCCTGCCAATCAAAGAAAGCTCCTAATTTCTGTGACATTAGTGGGTCTTTCCTAAGCAACTACAGTTTCTATCTTTTGTGGATCCACAAAAATCCCTTCCTTAGATACTACATGACCAAGGAATGCTACTTTGTCTAGCCAGAATTCACACTTGGAAAATTTAGCATAAAATTGCTTTTCACGCATGGTCTGCAACACTGTTTTCAAATGGCTTACATGATTATCCTTATTCCTGGAATAAACTAGGATGTCATCGATGAAAACAATAACAAACTTATCTAAGTAGGGACGAAACACCCTATTCATCAAATCCATAAAGACTGTAGGTGCATTAGTTAGCCCAAAAGGCATAACTAAGAATTCATAATGACCATATCGAGTTCTAAAAGCAGTCTTTGGAATATCAGATTCTTTAATCTTCAATTGATGATAACCCGATCTTAGGTCTATTTTGGAGAACACACTTGCGCCTTGCAACTGATCAAACAAGTCATCAATCCTTGGCAAAGGATACTTATTCTTAATGGTGACCTTGTTCAGTTGCCGAATGAAACCTCTGTCAACTAGGTCTTGCAACTACACTTTCAATTCCTTTAGCTCCGAAGGTGCCATTCTTTAGGGTGCCTAAGAAATAGGAGCACTGCCAGTGATTAAGTCGACAGTAAACTCCAATTCCCTGTCAGGGGGTAAACCAACCAATTTTTTTTTTTTTTTTTTTTAAAAAGATCTCAGGAAACTCTTTGACCACAGATATAGTTTCCAACTTTGCCTCATGTATATCCTGGTTAATCAAATAAGCAAGGTATCTGAATACCCTTTCTGCAAGTATCTATTGGCTGCCATCTTGGAGATAAGGCAAGAAGGTAAAACTTTCATTTCTCCTTGAAAGGTAAACTCTAAGTCTCCCGACTTCTTAAAAGTCACAGTTTTGGAAAAAAATAATCTATTACTGCATTGTTTGCTACTATAGATGGAGCAAATTCTAATAGTTCACTGAATTTTTGCTCATACTCTACTACTGACATACCACCCTGTTTTAAATTCATAAACTCAGTCCATTTCTTTTCCCGCAAGGCCCGAGAATAGTATTTTTCTTCAAACTCTCTTCGAAAATCTACCCAGGTTATGGCAGGACGTCCAACATACCTTTGCACTGTAGTTTTCCACCATGTGTGTGCATGACCCTCCAAAAATTGCACCGCACATGGTAACCTCATAGGCTCGGGAATCTGAAGAGTAATGGAAGTAGTCTCAAATTTTTGTAGCCATGACCAGGCTAAATCTGATTCCAAAGACCCCGTGAAAATCTTGCAACCCATATTCTTCAAATCTTTACAGTAATCAACTATCCCCTTCTCAGCAGGGGCAGTCAAAGCGGGAATTACTCTTGCCAAGGCCGCAACTGCCTCAGCTAAATTACGATCAGCTGCTGGAGGTGCTGTTGAGGGTGCAGCAACAGAAGATGAACCAGCAGCTGAAGCTTGTTCTCCAATTTGCTCATCGACATTCACATTTCTATTCCTATCCCTATTTTGGGCTAGGGGATTGATTCTAAGCCTTCCTCTTCGACGTGGTGGCATCGTGTCTGATTTCCTACGCAAGTGACAATATTTTAATACTTCCACAAATAGTTTCTAAGTCTACAGGACCTATAACCTTGCTCTGATACCAAATTGTTACACCCTGTCCGGATAATCTACCTAAAATCCGGCAGAGTTTCCTTTCTATCTTAACGATAATCCTCCTGCAAATAACACTCAATTCATATCCTCAACCAGCAATATTCCTCAATACTATTATCACATATATCCATATATATTCAAAAAAAATTCCATGATCAATTTATGCTCAAATCAAAACATATTGATCTATTGTCTCATATCTTCAAATATATACAATATATCCAAAAGTAAACCTATCTCAGCAAGGTTTACTAGATAAAAACATCAAAAGATCAAGACTTCAATAAATTTTTACTATGATGCCCACCACGTCACAATACTATTTGAAGCAGAGAATAGAGAAAGGTTGCAATCCCAACACCTAACTATCACCTGAAAATGAGAATATGAAATGGTGAGATATATGAATATCTCAGTGAGTAAACAACTTTTAAAGCGTGTGAAAACTATAATGGTAGTCTGTAGAGCATAATTTACATTTTCAAAATAAATAATAGTAAAATCATAATAACTAATTCAAAGGCGTAGCAAAGTTTTCAAATGTATAACAATATTATAATATTAAATCAATGTATAAAATCTGTAAAGTAAATCAAGTTTCGTATAATTGGGCTCCAACTCCTTTAAAACATAATAGACGTTTTCAAAATAAATAATAGTAAAACCATAATGAGTAATTCAAAGACGTAGCAAAGTTTTCAATTGCATAACAATATTATAATATTAAATCAATGTATAAAATCTGTGAAGTAATTCAAGTTACGTATAATTGGGCTCCAACTTTCTATCATGCACAAGAGTACATCCATGAAATAACCAGGCAATATCCATGTAGGCATACTAGTAGCCGGCCCCAAAGGCCAATACCACCATAGGACGCCCCAAAGGCATATGTGTCTCTATGATGTGCCCCCAAAAGGCAAATATAACGGGATAGGGACTCTGGAGGTGGCTCCCACCACAAAGGCGTAGCACGCAGCTCCCATACCCCAATATAATATCACGGAATGGGGACTCTGGAGGTGGCTCCCGCCACAAAGGCGTAGCACGCAGCTCCCGTATTCCGGTCTAATATCACGGAATGGGGACTCTGGAGGTGGCTCCCGCCACAAAGGCGTAGCACGCAGCTCCCGTATTCCGGTCAAGGAAATAATCTCATACATTAAGTCAGGTGGAGCCAAAACCATGTACGTCAAATTCTATGTACAATCATATTTCATAAAATCTACCAACTTACTCGATATAATATTTCTTGAAATAAAACTACTTTAATAACAAATCAATTCATATAATTAAATATCGTATATACCTTTAATGCATAAAATAAATATCATGCTAAAAAAATATATATAATTATATTTAAATAAATTTCAAATAACTATAGTTGTCGTCTACTCACAATCCTTGAGATGATCTCATTGTACATCTCGATCTGAAACTTCGAAATCCACAGGTTACGTCGGATCTACGTGGCCTAGAGATTAACGATAATTAGTATCTATACATACTCAAAGCATTACACAATTATGAATGCAACTTAAATCTCATAATCTTCCCTCAAGGTCAATAATAATTTCTCATACTCAAAACAACATATCCCAAATTTTTAATATCATTTCCAAAATCATTTTCTCCAAAATTCAACTCCATATTCATGTCCTTATCAAATTCCTTTCTAGTATTCCATGCCTTAGAGATTTTCATAATCCATAACCATCAATAGTACTATATTTCTCTTAAGCAATAAATTCCTTAATATCAAGTTAGATTAGAAAATCATAACTTGAGTTTGGTACCAATAAGTCTAATTTATGAAGAAAATAACTAACTTAGACAATTAGAACAAAATCTTGATCAAATTTGATAAAACCCGTAACTATGCTGAAACAGGGGTCACACTGAACAGCCAACTTCACCGAATTTTAGATTTTTAACCGTTTATCGGTTTTGGTTGATTCAAAGACCAAAATTCTCGTATTGAAGTCTAGTTTCTGGGAAAAATATCAAACAAATATAAACCCAAATGTGCCGAACCCAGAAAATCCGAACAGCAAGCATGCTCAGAAAACAGGGGTCACACTGAACAGCCAACTTCACCGAATTTTATCTTTTTAACCACTTATCGGTTTTGGTTGATTCAAAGACCAAAATTCTCGTATTGAAGTCTAGTTTCTAGGAAAAATATCAAAAAAAATATAAACTCAACTTTGCCGAACCCAAAAAATCCGAACAGCAAGCATGCTCAGATTCCCCTGTTTTGCTTTTTCTTCCCATTTTCTTGTTCATGCTTTCAAATCCTTTTAATTCTTACCAAAAATGAGTAAAATTCATACTTAATAGATGGATTTCAGACCTTAACATGTTTATGGAGCAAAGATCTTAGCATGCTCAAGTAGAATATCTAAAGAAAATGAAGAATTTATCAAGAAACTAACCTTGGATGTAATCCTTGTTGAGATTTTGGTGGAGTTCTTGAAGAGAAATGGAGGAGATGAAGAAATTGGAGAGGGAGGCTGCCGGCTGCTCATTTTGCAATTGAAGATGTCAAGATTTTTCGGGAGACAATATGAACATAAGGGATATTTTTTTATTTTTGGGATAATTGCATATTAGTCCCTCAACTCTTTATAAATAACCATGAAGCCCCTAAACTTTTTTAATATATTCAATTTGATCCTTTCTTCTTTTATTTCCTTCACTTATAACTTTTTACCAATTTCCAAGTTTGTCCTTAAAATTTTCGGAATTTAACTTTACATGATTATACGTAACCTCGGTTGTTACAATTGTAATATATTTATGTAATGTATCTATGTAATATATCTATGTAATTGTAATATATTTATGTAGTATATCTATGTAATATATCTATGTAATGGTAATATATATATTAACAAATATATCTATGTTATATTACAATGACATAAATATATTTATTACAATTAGATACATTACATAGATATATTACAATTACAATTACAATTACTGTAATATATCTATGTAATTGTAATATCTATGTAATATATCTATGTAATTGTAATTATAATATATAATTGTAATATATCCAATGTATCTATGTAATATATCTATGTAATTGTCATATATCTATGTAATTGTAATGTATCTATGTAATTCTAATATATCAATGTAATTGTAATATATCTATGTAATTATAATATGTCTAGATATATTACATAGATATATATATATATCTATGTATTTATGTAATATACATAGATATATAAATAACATAGATATACTACAATTACATAAATATATATCTATGTAATTGTAATATTACAATTACATAACTATATATCCATGTAATTGTAATATAAATATGTAATTGTAATATGTATCTAATGTATCTATGTGATTGTAATATATTTATGTAATTGTAATTGTAATAATATATTACATAGATATATTACAATTACATAAATATATCTATGTAATTGTAATATATCTATGTAATTGTAATATATCTATGTAACTGTAATATATCTATGTAATTCTAATATATCTAAGTAATTGTAATATATTTATGTAATGTATCTATGTAATATATCTATGTAATTTTAATATATCGATGTAATTGTAATGTATCTATGTAATATATCTATGTAATTGTAATATATCTATGTAACTGTAGTATATCTATGCAATTGTAATATATATATATATATATCCAATGTATCTATGTAATTCTAAAATATCAATGTAATTCGAAAACATATTATAATTACATAGATATATTACATATATTACATAGATATATTACAATGTATCTATATAATTACATAGATATATTACAATTACAATTACATAAATATATTACAATTACATACAATAGATATATTACATAGATATATTACATATAATAATATCTGAATGTGTAATATATCTATGTAATTGTAATTATCTACGTAATTTTAATATATCTATGTAATTGTAATGTATCTATGTAATTGTAATTGTAATTGTAATATATATATATATCTATGTAATTACATTATCTAATGTTTTCAGTAATTCTAATGTATTTATTACATATATATACTATTACAATTACATAGATATATAACAATTACATAGATATTATATAGATTTATTAAAATACATGTAATATATAATATTTTCGAATTGCATTGATCTATTAGAATTGCGTAGATACATTTGATATATATATATATATATATTACAATTACATAGATATATTACACATAGATAATATATTACTATTACATAGATATATTATAATTACATAAATATATAGATATATTTCAATTACATTTATATAGATATATTACAATTACATAGATATATATATATATTACAATTACTTAAATATATTACAATTACATAGATAATATATTACATAGATTTATTACATAGATATATTACATAGATAATATATTTGTGTAATTGTAATGTATCTATGTAATTGTAATATATATCTACGTATATATATATATCTAATGTAATATATTACAATTACATAGTTTTGAATTACATAGATATATTACAATTACATAGATAGCCATTTTGCCTCCGAAACCCGGTTTTGCTCAAGACAAGTCTGTTTTTCAGATTTTCTTCAAACTAAGCCTTGGGCTATCCCTTTTTAATCATTCCTCATCCATTGGGGGCTTTAGTCTTACCAAGTCGGGCCATTTCTGTGATTCCTCTCGATTTCACCGAAATCCACCAAAAAACCCTAATTCTCGGTTTTCACCCGGATTGACTTTTCTTTCATTTTTTCTTTCAAGTGGCTTCTCCATTACCCGTAGTCAGTGCTTATCTTTCATTTGGAACGTTCAATTTCGACCAATTCGATCGCTTAAGCACTTTTCCCCAAATTTCTCGGATTAGGGTTTCCTTTCTACTGAATCTCCAAATCCCAATTTTCGAACTCCATATCTTTCAATGTAGACCTCGGATTATCAAAATTCTTTCGCCATTTTTCAATTGAACTTCAAATCTTGATTTTGAAAGTGGGTTGATTTTTCCAGTAGTTGACTTTTTGGAATTGACTTTTTCGGGGTTGACTTTTTTTGAGGTTGACTTTTTTTCGAGTTTGACTTTTTATGCTCGCCCTCTTAAACAAAGTCTCAGAGTACCACCTGCAGGATGAAAAAAGTCGTTTTACATTCTGAAACATCAATTTAGGAAGAAAATATACCTGTTTTAGTGGTCCGAACAAAATTAAGTGTCTACAGATATATTTCATAAATATATTACAATTACATAGATATATTACAACTACAAAGATATATTATAGTTACATAGATGTATTACAAGTACATAGATACATTACAATTACATATAATTACATAGATATATTAAAATTACATAGATATATTACAAATACATAGATATATTACAATTGCATAGATGTATTACAATTACATAGATCTAATTACATAGATATATAACAATTACATAAATATATTACAACTACATAGATATATTACAATTACATAGATATATTACAATTACATAGATATATTACAATTGCATTGATATATATTACAATTACATATATATCTATATAATTGTAATAATATATGAATGTAATAGATATATTACAGTTACATAGATATATTACAATTACATAGATATACTACAGTTACTTAAATATATTACAATTATACAAATATATTACAATTACCTAAATATATTACAATAACATAGATATATTATAATTACATAAATATATTACAATTACATAGATATATTACAATTACATATATTATTACAATTACATAGATACATTACAATTACATAGATATATTTATGTAGTACAATTTTATTACATAGATATCTATGTAATATATCTATGTAATTGTAATGTATCTATGTAATTGTAATATGTCTATGTAATTGTAATATATATCTATGCAATTGTAATTATAATATATCTAATGTGTAACTGTAATAAATATATTTATGTAATATATCTATGTAATATTACATAGATACATTATTAATTGTAGTATATTTATGTAATTGTAATATATTAATTGTAATATATCTATGTAATTGTAATATCTATTTAATATATCTATGTAATATATCTATGTAATTGTAAATATATCTATGTAATTGTAAATATATCTATGTAATTGTAATATATCTATGTAATTGCAATATATTTAAGTAATTGTAATATATTTGTGTAATACATTGTAATATATCTATGTAATTGTAATATATCTATGTAATTGTAGTATATCTACACTACAAACAAATTGCCATATAGTGACGGTCCAAAAAACGTTGGTAAAACTCCAAAATCCGTCGCTAAAAGTCCTAAAACCCTATACCGACGGTCAAAATGACTATTCCGAGAAAAAATTAAGCGACGGTAAAACCCTCGTCGGTATAGACCTATACCGACGGTTTTAGACGTCACTAATGTTACTACCGTCGGTATAGCCTATGTTGGGGTAGCCCCTTTTGCTTTTACCTATACCGACGGATTTTGTATCCGTCGGTATAGATACGTATCTATACCGACGGCTTTTGTATCCGTAGGTATAGATACCGTATCTATACCGACGGCTTATGTATCCGTTGATATAGATACCGCATCTATACCGACGGGTTTTGTATCAGTAGGTATAGATACCGTATCTATACCGATGGCTTTTGTATCCGTCGGTATAGATACCATAGATATACATATACCGACGGTTTTTTTTTTGCGTCCGCCGGTATAAATTAAAATGTAAAATATACAATTAACTTATAGCGACAGTTTGTCGTAAATTTACAGACGGTTTACTCCGTCAGTATACTATACAATTTTTGTTGTTATATGAACTGTCAATATAGAGGTCAGAGCGTCGGTAAAAATAAAATTTTATCATATTTTTCAATTACTAATATTGATATATTTATAATTTAATCCAAGATATTTCATATATATATATATAAAAAAAAACTATTATAAGAAAGTACAAAATATTTCATAATATTAAAAATAAAATAACAAATAAATTGTCTTAATTATATAACTTTTACAAACTAAATAGAAGTCGCAAGCTAAAGTCATAATACAGTCTTAAAATTGAAAATTAGCAATAAATGAAAATCTATATATCTATGAAAATTACATCTATGTAATTCTAATATATCTATGTAGTTGTAATGTATATATCTATGTAATTGTAATATATCTATGTAATTGTAATGTATCTATGTAATATATCTATGTAATTGTAATATATCTATGTAATTGTAATATCTATGTAATTGTAATATATCTATGTAATTGAAATACATCTCTGTAATTGAAATACATCTATGTAATTGTAATATATCTATGTAATTGTAATATATCTATGTAGTTATATACATGTAATATCTATGTATCTATGTAATTCTAATATATCTATGTAATTATACCATATCTATGTTATTGTAATATATTTATGCAATTGTAATATATCTATGTAATTATCATATATCAATGTAATATTACATAGATATATATATTACATGTATTTTAATTGTAATATATCTATGTAATTGTAATATATTTATGCAATTGTAATATATCTATGTAATTATAATATATCAATGTAATATTACATAGATATATATATATTACATGTATTTTAATTGTAATATATCTATGTAATTGTACTATATCTATGTAATTGTAATATATCTATGTAATTGATATGTATCTATGTAATATATCTATGTAATTGTAATAGATATTACATAGATATATATATTACAATTACATAGATATATTACAATTATATAGATATATTTCAATTACATAGATGTATTACAATTACATAGATGTATTTCAATTACATAGATGTATTACAATTACATAAATATATTTATTACAATTACATAGATATATTACATATATTACATAAAATTACATAGATATAATTACATAGATAATATATCTTTGTAGTTGTAATATATCTATGTAATTGTAATATATTTAAGTAATATATCTATGTAATATTACATAGATACATTATTAATTGTAATATATTTATGTAATTGTAATATATGTATGTAATTGTAATGTATCTATGTAATATATCTATGTAACTGTAGTATATCTATGTAATTGTAATATATATATATATATATATATATATCTCCAAGGTATCTATGTAATTCTAATATATCGATGTAATTCGAAAACATTATATATTACATGTATTTTAATATATCTTTGTAATTGTAATATATTACAATTACACAATGTTTTCAATAATTGTAATATATCTATATAATATATTTATGTAATTGTGATATATTTATGTAACTGTAATATATCTATGTAATTGTCATGTATTGTTATATATCTAATGTGTAAGTGTAATAAATATATTTATGTAATATATCTATGTAATATTACATCGATACATTATTAATTGTAAAATATTTATGTAATTGTAAAATATCTATGTAATTGTAATATTTTTAATGTGTAATTATAATGTATCTATTTAGTTGTAATATATTACATGTAATTGTAATATATATCTATGCAATTGTAATATATTTGTGTATCTTTTGTAATGTGTTATATATCTATGTAATTGTAATATATTACAATACACAAATATCTATTACAATTTAATAGATATATTACAATAGATACACAAATATATTACAATTACATAGATACATTACAATTAGATAGATATAATATAATTACATAGATATATTACAATTACATAAATACATTACAATTACTTAAACATAATACAATTACATAGATTTATTACAATTACAAAAATATATTACAATTACATAATAGAATTACATAGATGTATTACAATTACATAGATATATTGTTTATCTATGTAATTGTAATATATAACAATTTATACTACATAGATATATTTGTTGTAATGATAATGTATTTTCTTTTCTTGCAAATGAAACTCGTTTTGCTTCTCAAATGACTCGAGCCTCGGTATTTTCTTCTCTTGCAAATCGAACTCGTTTCCTTAAGACGGGTCCAGCCCTGATTAGTCAGGTAACTCAATTTAAGGACAACGTTTTATATTTTCTTCTCTTGCAAATCGAACTCATTTTCTTAAGACGGGTCGAGCCTTGATTAGTCAGGGAACTCAATTTAAGGTCAAAATCTTCTATTTTCTTCTCTTGCAAATCGAACTCGTTTCCTTAAGACGGGTCGAGCCTTGATTAGTCAGGGAACTCAATTTAAGGACAAAATTTTCTATTTTCTTCTCTTGCAAATAGAACTCGTTCTGCTTCTCAAATGAGTCGAGCGCCGGTATTCTCTTCTCTTGCAAATCGAACTCATTTCCTTAAGATGGGTGATAACTCGTATAATTATATAGTTTTTAGTTATGTTTTATTATTGTTTTGTGTCAAATACGAGTTATTATTGTTTAGTCTAATTGTGTTTATGATCTTTTATATTTTTATGTAATTTGGTGTTTTTCACAAGTTTCTTTGAGTGATTTCAGATTACTAGAATTAAGGGCAAATCCAGTTCAGTTCCAGTTCCGACACCTTTTGCCATATCAGCTATATCTCGAGTTTCACTGAAGCAATAAGGCTGAACTTTGTATCCCTGCAAAGCTAAGAGGCATATCTATCTTTTTCATGTTTTACACTTCTTGAAACGGAGTAGTTTTCCCTAGCGAAATCGACCATCAAGTTGGCTGATGTGCAATGACGTCTGTTCTGCACCGTTTTGGTATTTTGACCATATCTTCCGATCCACGTGCGCAAATGATCTGATTTCAACGGCTATGGATCCGTAACTGATAGGGGTATATTTTTCTAGAAGACCATTTTATCAGATCGAGCATCCAACATTGACAAAATCGACCATCAAGCTGGCTGATCAGAATTGTCATACAATATGACGAAAATTGTTGGAAAAATGCACCCACCTATTATACCTACCTTTGAAATTTGTAAAGCTTGTCTCTTGTCATTTATCCCTCCAAAATGTGTATAAATAGAGGGCCTTGGATGAGTATGGGGATACATTATACATTGGTAGGATATTAGCCTTTGTAGTAAAATTCTCTAAGTTTTCTTCTTCTTTCCTTTCTCTAGTTTTCTTTTTTATTTACTTATGCTTCTTACATTTCTTTTCATTTTATTCATATCTAGTATGTGTTGCTAATCATATTGTTGAGGCGATGAGGTGAAGCTCTTGGTAAATGCTAAGGTTAGTCTCTTAAACATGAGCTAAAATTTATAAACACTAGTATAGATAATATTTTCTTTTGGTTTAAAATCATACTTGCAAAGTAGGGATCTTGATTCATTATTGACAATGAAAATGGCACAGTAAATGCTTGGTTTCATAACCTTGATTTGTTGTAGACATATACCTTGGCATAAGGAATGCTTGGACTCTTTTTGTGAGTTTTGAGGACACCAAATGAACATAATATCATATGCTATGGACGTTGGACAATTTGGACTGAATTGCTAAACCTTCCGATTGGAACCTCCCTTATGTGTGGATTTCAATTGTGTAATAAAACAAGATTAATCTTAGTATAACACCAAGAGTGGATTCTCTAACCTCAACATCTTTTCTTATTGTTGTTTATATCTTGTTTAATTTCTTTTATATTTTGTTTATTTTGTTCTCTAATATCTTGTTTATCTTATTTTGTTGTTGATTCCCTAATATCTTGTTTACTTTCTTTTTCTTATATATTTATAAACTTATACTTACTAATACGCTTCCTTGTGGTTCGACCTCGGACACCCGAGAATTTATTACTTGAACATAACCTGCACTTGGGTTTACGACTCTTAATTGAGTCTCCATCAAGTTTTTGGCGCCGTTGCCGGGGAAGCAATACTAAGTATATAAGTTTATAAGTATATTTATTTTTATTGGCTGGTTATACCGCCTAATTTTGTATATATTTATTTTGTTTGGCTGGTTATACCGCCTAATTTAGTATATTTATTTTGTTTGGCTGGTTATACCGCCTAATTTATATATTAACTTTGTTTTATGCTTGTTTGGCGACGTGATTTTAGATCTCGTCGTTTAGTTAGATTTTATTGTGAAACTTTTTCAGGTAATCTTTCTAATACAACTCCTACCATGGCTGACAATGAAAGTGTTCATGCTGAAGATGAGAACAGACAAGTACGCACCATGCGTGACTACTTGCAACCAACTCGAAGCTCATCACCCTCTTGTTTTATTTTTCCTCTCAATGCAAACAACTTTCGTTTTAAACCAGGTATGATAGCTTTGCTTCCAAATTTCTATGGGTTGGAATCGGAAAGTGCTTACTCGTTTCTAAAAGACTTCGAAGATGTATGTGTCACCTTTAATGACCAACAATGTACAAATGAAATTGTCAAGCTAAAATTATTTCCTTTTTCTTTAAAAGATAAAGCAAAAATTTGGCTTCATAATTTAAAACCAAGGTCAATTGGCACATGGCAAGAATTACAAACTGAGTTTCTAAAGAAATTTTTCCCAGCACATAAAACTACTGCTTTGAAAAGACAGATTCAAAATTTCAATCAAAATCAAAATGAAGCATTTTTTCAGTGCTGGGAGCGTTTTAAAGATTTGTTAAGTTCTTGTCCACATCATGGTTTTGAAAAATGGCGTCTTATTAGTTTCTTTTATGAAAGTTTAACTCCCGAAACTAAACAATTTGTTGAAACAATGTGTAACGGTGAGTTTCTAGAAAAAGAACCTGAAGAAGCCTTTGACTACCTAGACCATTTGGCAGATAACTCTCAAGCCTGGCACACAGATAATTCCTCTGAAAGTTCCAATAGATCTAATCTTGTTTCTAACAGAGGAAAATATCATTTTAGTCAAGAAGATGAGATAAAAGCTAAAGTAGCTAATTTGGCTAGAAAGATTGAAGCCATGGAACTTAGAGAAGTAAAAGAAGTCAAAACGGTTAAAAATGAAGAAAGTTGTGGAATTTGTGAAATCATGGGACACCCCACTTCTGAATGTCCAAACATTCCCATTCTTAAAGAAGCGTTGCATGATCAAGTAAATTCCATAAACACATTTAAAAAACCTTTTCCTTCTCCTTACTCTGAAACGTATAACCCTGAATGGAGAAATCATCCCAACTTCAGTTGGCGGAATAATAATCATGTTCAGGTACCACAATCTCAAAAGCCGGGCAACACTTTTTCCTATCAACCTTCACGTGTACAAACCTTGGAAGAGACATTGCAAGCATTCATGCAAACACAAGCAAATGTGAATAGCCGGACTTCACAGGACATCAATGAGATCAAAAACACCTTGTCCACATTGACAGCTTCATTACGCACTCAAGAAAAAGGTAAGTTTCCTGCTCAACCTCAGCCTAACCCTTCTACTCAATGTCTTGTTTCTTGCTCCAATGAAACTCAACAGGAAAATGCCAGTTCTATCACAACTCTTCGAAGTGGAAAGGCAATTGACAAAAAGATTCCATCAAAAGACCAAGATCCTCTTTCCCCTCCGAAAAGTAATGGTAAGGATGATGGTAAGTCTGAACTTCTTGAAAATTTGGACAAAGAAAAAGGTATGCATCCTGCTCCTTTTCCTCAAAGGTTGCAAACAATAAAGAATTTGAATCAAAATGCAGAAATTTATGAACTTTTCAAACAAGTTAAGATTAACATTCCTTTATTGGATGCAATCAAACAAGTTCCATCTTATGCTAAATTTTTGAAGGACATGTGCACAGTTAAAAGGAAACATAATGTACAAAAGAAAGCATTTTTGACGGAAAGTGTGAGCTCAATCATTCAGCACCTTACTCCACCAAAATTCAAAGATCCTGGATGTCCAACAATCTCATGCATCATTGGAAACACTAGAATAGAACGTGCATTGCTTGATCTTGGTGCTAGTGTTAATCTTTTGCCTTTTCTGTTTATCAACAGTTAGGTTTAGGTGAACTCAAGGAAATACCTGTTACACTTCAACTAGCTGATCGTTCTGTAAAAATTCCTCGAGGGATAGTTGAAGATGTTTTGGTTCAAATTGATAATTTTTACTTCCCTGTTGATTTTATTGTTTTGGACACACATCCTGTTTCAAATCCAAATGTTCAAATTCCTGTTATATTAGGCCGTCCATTTCTTTCAACTTCTAATGCTCTGATAAATTGCAGGAATGGTATGTTGAACATTTCTTTTGGAAATATGACTTTAGAATTAAATGTGTTCAACATTTGCAAGCAACCTGGTGATAATTCAGAAGTACATGAAGTGGATTTCATTGAAGAACTTGTTCATGAACATCTCACCACTACCACATTCCATGATCCTTTAGAAGCTTATTTAATTGAATATGAGTTTGATAATGCTTCAGAAATTTCACACACTGATTCTTTGTTAAAATCTTTTCAGGATAAGCATTGTTGGAAACAAAAGTTTGAGGAACTACCATCACTTACAAATGTCACTGTACCATCAACTATTGAACCACCCAAGCTGGAGTTAAAACCATTGCCATCCGAGCTAAAATATTCCTTTTTGGGTGAGAGTGAAACTTTTCCAGTCATAATTTCTTCACATCTTGATGAACTACAAGAAGGTAAGTTGTTACAACTTTTGAAGATGCACAAAAATGCATTAGGATGGACCTTAGCTAACATAAAGGGAATAAGCCCATTAATCTGCACACATAATATTTATTTAGAGGAAAATGCTAAACCCTCTAGACAAATGCAACGAAGGCTTAATCCTAATATGAAAGAAGTAGTGAGAAATGAAGTCATTAAACTTCTAGATAATGGAATCATTTATCCTATCTCTGACAGCAAATGGGTAAGTCCTACTCAAGTCGTACCTAAGAAATCTGGAGTTACTGTAGTTAAAAATGAAAACAATGAATTAATTCCAGCTAGGACTGTTACTGGTTGGCGCATGTGCATTGACTATAGGAAACTTAACTCAGTGACGAGGAAAGATCATTTCCCTTTGCCTTTCATGGATCAAATCTTAGAAAGAGTTGCAGGGCATGAGTTTTATTGTTTTCTAGATGGATATTCTGGGTATAATCAAATTGCCATTGCACTTGAGGACCAAGAGAAAACCACTTTTACATGTCCTTTTGGTACTTTTGCATATCGTAGAATGCCATTTGGATTATGTAACGCCCCTGCCACATTTCAAAGATGCATGCTTAGCATTTTTAGTGACATGATTGAACGTAATCTTGAGATTTTCATGGATGATTTTTCTGTTTCTGGTGATTCATTTGATGATTGCTTAGCCAATTTGAAAAATGTATTGATTAGGTGTGAAGAAAAAAATCTTGTTCTTAATTGGGAAAAATGTCATTTCATGGTCACTAAAGGTATTGTACTAGGTCACATTGTTTCTGCAAAAGGGATTGAGGTAGACAAGTCAAAACTTGAATTGATTGCTAATCTACCCACACCAAAGACAGTAAAGGACATTAGGTCATTCTTGGGACATGCAGGTTTTTATAGAAGATTCATAAAAGATTTTAGCACAATATCTAAACCTCTATGTAATCTTTTAATGAAAGACACTGCATTTGAATGGACTAAAGATTGTGAAGATGCTTTTGAAAAACTCAAAAATATGCTCACTACTGCTCCTTTTATGAGATCTCCTGATTGGTCTTTACCATTTGAAATAATGTGTGATGCTAGTGACTATGCTGTTGGTGCTGTGTTAGGACAAAGGAAAGATAATAAACCACATGTAATTTACTATGCAAGTAAAACTTTAAATAGAGCCCAAATGAATTATTCCACTACAGAAAAGGAATTACTTGCAGTTGTTTTTGCATTGGATAAATTCAGATCTTACCTTGTTGGATCATCAATTGTTGTCTTTAGTGATCATGCAGCTTTAAAATATCTTCTCTCTAAGAAGGATGCAAAACCTAGGTTGCTGAGGTGGATCCTTTTGCTGCAAGAATTTGACATCACCATTCGAGATAAAAAAGGAGTAGAAAATGTGGTGGCTGATCATTTATCAAGACTTGTTTGTGATGAATCTTTTGGAACCTCACCAATAAATGATACTTTTCCTGATGAACAACTTCTAATTGTCTCCACGACACCTTGGTTTGCTGACATTGCTAATTTTCTTGCTACAGGAAAAATTCCTTCTCAATGGAGCACACAAGATAAAAGGAAGTTTCTGAATGAGGTAAAGAAGTTCTATTGGGATGACCCTTACTTGTTCAAATATTGTCCTGATCAGATTTTTCGAAGATGCATTCCCGACAATGAGGTAAGTAGTGTAATTAAGTTTTGTCATTCCGAGGCATGTGGTGGTCATTTTTCATCAAAGAAAACTGCTGCAAAAATTTTACAGTGTGGATTTTACTGGCCAACTTTGTTCAAAGATGCACATAATTTTTGCAAGTCATGTGAAAGTTGTCAAAAATTAGGTTCCATTTCGAAAAGAAACATGATGCCTTTGAACCCAATTCTTGTAATTGAAATTTTTGACTGTTGGGGTATTGATTTCATGGGACCATTTCCACCATCTTTTGGTTTCTTATACATTTTAGTTGCAATAGATTATGTTTCAAAGTGGATAGAGGCAATTCCATGTCGAAATAATGATCACAAAACAGTGATTAAATTTTTAAAAGAAAATATTTTGAGTCGATTTGGAATTCCTCGATCTATCATAAGCGATGGGGGAACACATTTTTGCAACAAGGTTTTTGAAACATTAATGAAGAAATATGCCATTACACACAAAGTTGCAACCCCTTATCACCCGCAGACAAATGGACAGGTAGAATTAGCAAATAGGGAGATTAAACAAATTTTGGAAAAGACAGTTAATCCAAATCGCAAAGATTGGTCTCTTAGACTTAACGATGCATTATGGGCCTATCGAACAGCTTTTAAAACAGCATTGGGCATGTCTCCTTATAGGCTAGTTTATGGAAAACCTTGTCATTTACCTGTGGAACTTGAGCATAAAGCATATTGGGCCATTAAAATGTTCAACTCAAACCTTGATGACGCTTCTAATTTACGAAAATTACAAATAAATGAACTTGAGGAACTCAGAAATGATGCATATGAGAATTCTAAAATTCATAAAGAAAGAACTAAAGCCTTTCATGACAAGTTAATTTCAAGAAAAACATTTAATGTTGGGCAAAAAGTTCTACTTTATAATTCTAGACTTCACATATTTCCTGGTAAGTTGAGATCAAGATGGACTGGCCCATTTGTGGTTAAGCATGTGTATCATTATGGAGCAGTTGACATTGAGAATCCTCAAAATGGTAACGTATTCAAGGTAAATGGACAAAGACTCAAACTCTTTTTGGAAAATCATGTTACTCAAGAAGAGGTTGTTTTTCTTTCTGATCCTTGTTTTGAAAATAACTAGATGTAAATATAATTTTTTTTTTTTACCCCGGTTAAATGGCGGATAACGGTACTCCGTGATTATTTAAGTCGGTTCCATCAGCTACCCACAAAACTGATATTGTATATAAATTTCTCTTTCATTTTATTTTATTTCATTTTTTTTCAGGATGGATGATATTCTCAAAAGATTGCAGAAACGATTTCCTCCTTTTCCTCGGAATATTTTACTGAAGCTTTACCAAGTTCGATTAGAAAGATTAAGAATGCTTATGAACAAAGGGATTCCTGAAGACATACGTTGGATAATTGAAGCCAAGGTACGTGAAGATGAATATCTTCCTGTTTTGCATTTACCAGGTACAGGTAGAAGCACTTATGCAAAGAAGCGACGAGCAAAGCGCATGAGTTCAAATTGCCACAAGTGTGCACGATGGACGTGTAACGGTAAATGTCGTTCTATTGGGATTCCGTCCTCTAATCGAGATGATAAAATTGAATTCATTAAGGATGGACTGAGTAAGGAGAATTTGGGTAATATCCAACTTTCTCTTGAGACGCATCCTAGTGGAGACGTACAAAGAGAAATTCTTGATTTATGGCCGCAATTCCAAAGGGAATGGCAACATCTTGGGAATCTGATGTTAAAAGACCCTGTTTGCCAGCTTGTAAGAAAACTGGATGGGAAGCATATCCTCGACTCATAGAAGGCGTTTAAGCCGTTTCTGGACGTAAAACCAGAGGAAGATGTGAGCCACAATCACAACTACAATAAATGACTTCTCAGCTTTTGGTTTGATTTGCAATAATTTTATTTCGGTTTAGTTTACGTGTTGTTCGATTTGTGTAATTATTCTTTTTTTTTTGCATTGGTCTTTTACGGTTGATTTTTCTTCTCTTTTTGATTTTCTTCCTGAAATCACGCAAAAATCTTTTGTTAGGTTAACATTTTCTTCTGACAGGTCAAATACACTTTCGGCGACATTATTACTCTTGTCTGATTCACTACTCAGTCCTCTATATATTACACCATGTACTCATTCTCTTTCAGGCACTCGAAAAAGAAAAAAAATGGAAAGCACTTCGTCCCAGCGCATTAAAAAAATTTGTGTCTTTGGAGGTGCTTATCCAGGAAAAAATAACATATTCGCTGAAGAAGCCATAAGAGTTGGAGTAATACTTGCCCAACAAAAGATCCACTTGATTTATGGAGGCGGTAGTACGGGTTTAATGGGAGCAGTCGCTACAGCAGCACACGCCGGAGGAAGTCCAGTTCTAGGAATCGTGCCAAAACTATTCACAGACTTTTGTGGACCTACCGTGGGTAAGGAAATACAAGTCTGGAGTATCCCTGAACGGATAACAATCATGTACCATTCTGCCGATGCATTCATTGCCTTACCAGGAGGTCTGGGTACATTGGAAGAAATAGCTTGCGTGGCTTCTTGGTCATCTTTGGTCACAAATAAGAAACCCATTGGTTTGCTTAATATTAATGGTTATTTTAGTAATTTACTTTCATATTTAGATAATGCTGTGGATAATGGATTCATGTTTTCAGAGGCAAGGAGAACCATAATTTCTGCTACAACCATTGAAGATTTACTCAAGAAGCTACAAGCTTATGAGTGTTTATCTGCTACGGTTGTTTCGCAAACGCTCGGAAAAAGAAAAAGAGATATGGACGAGCAAGGAGTGGATTGCACTTTGTCTTTGTGACATTATCTAACATTTTGTTTGTTGTGTCTCAGTTATAATAAGTGGTTAGCAACCTCTGCAGGTAATATCTCCTAAATTCTACCTTTAAAATTTGACATTGGGGACAATGTCATATTTTAGTAGGGGGTAAGGGACATATTTTGCTTAAAAAAAAAAAATTGTTGTGTTTTAAGACATTTAGAAGTATTCATTCTGAACAAGGTCTGAGTAAGGGAGACTTGAGACATACCTTGTCAGTTTGATTTAATCTTCTTCTTCAAAAAAAAAAAAAAAAAAAAAAAAAAAAAAAAAACAAAAAAACAAAAAAAAACAAAAAAAAAAGCATGTTTAGACTTAGTGTGTTTTTTTTTAGTTACTTTCAATACAATGATGAGATATGAATTGCATAAGTCTAAAACAGATTTATTAGTGAGAAGATTTTCATGAGAATTGAGCTTGATGTCAACCTTTTTATGAGCCAATGTTAATATGATATGTTGATTGAGAAAGAAGCATGTTTAGACTTAATCTGACTTGTATAATCATCTTTGTGAGTTTTTGAGCCTATAATGATTGATGCATTATACAAATCAATCTAATTTCTTTCTTGAGTGCTCTTATGATTACATGATTCTCTAGAACTTGCTTTAAACCGTTTGAGACTATATTGATACATGTGACAACATGAATATGATAGAGGCATTAGGATTATAACCAGAGCCAAACAGCCATCCATTATTAATGTTCTACGAGAACATCCCCACTAGTGAGCCAATTTGAGCCTACATTAAATATGATGTTTTATTGGTAACCACAACTTACACCTAGCCTAAATATGCTTATATCCTTACCCATGTTCTAAAGATGAATTTTATATTTTGAGACATATTGCAAAAAAAACAAGGGATATTTTTATTTGAAAATTTGGGTTAGAAACAAAAGATAAGTGTGGGGGAAGAAAAGAAAAGAAAAAGTCAAGAGAAAAAGAAAGGGATCATTGTCAAATACATTCCCATATTAAAAAAAAAAAAAAAAAAAAAAAAAAAAAAAAAAAAAATCTCTTCTCTTGAACTTCTAGAAAAAGATGTTACAAAGTTGGTTAGAATGATGCAAAGGCTCAACATGAATATTTAGCCTATGCTATTATGTGCTTTATAAGAGTTTTGAGAAGTTTTATTTGTATGATCTTATTATGTCTCTAAAATCTATGAACTCTTTGGAACCTTTGTGATATCTTTATCCTTTTGTTCTTTAACCACATTATAACCCTTTGGCCCCATTACAACCTTGAATAAAGACCTCTTGATTTATGAAGTTGTATGATCTAAATAGTGGAGAATAGGTGGACAAGCAAGCATATGGTAGAAGTGTTTTCATGAGATTGATTGAGTGTAAACACTTTACCACTACTTTAAAGAGTGAAAATCAAGAGAGTATCCCATGTGAGAAGTTGAGATTAAGTTTGAATATACACTATTTTGATTGAAATATGTTATGTTATTATTGGCTTAACTCAAACTATTTACATTCAAGCAAGATCTTTTGTGAATTTCTTTAAGCTATTGATTAGTTTTTAAGACTTGTCCAATGATTATCTCTAATTTATATTGGAAGGATTAGTTATAATTATTATTTTTAGTTTTTCTTATGTCTTCAATGTTTGTGGGTATCGTCCTAGTAAACCCTCACGAGACTAAACTCGTCCACTAGGGACACCTAGGGGTTTAAAGGCTTGTGTCACATGCTAAGTGCCACCGTGATTTCCTACGAAAATGGATTAGATTAGATTTTCTTATTTTATTATTATTTTTTTATTGAGTCGTTGCTAGGGACTAGCAACAATCTAAGTATGGGGGTGTGATAACTCGTATAATTATATAGTTTTTAGTTATGTTTTATTATTGTTTTGTGTCAAATACGAGTTATTATTGTTTAGTCTAATTGTGTTTATGATCTTTTATATTTTTATGTAATTTGGTGTTTTTCACAAGTTTCTTTGAGTGATTTCAGATTACTAGAATTAAGGGCAAATCCAGTTCAGTTCCAGTTCCGACACCTTTTGCCATATCAGCTATATCTCGCGTTTCACTGAAGCAATAAGGCTGAACTTTGTATCCCTGCAAAGCTAAGAGGCATATCTATCTTTTTCATGTTTTACACTTCTTGAAACGGAGTAGTTTTCCCTAGCGAAATCGACCATCAAGTTGGCTGATGTGCAATGACGTCTGTTCTGCACCGTTTTGGTATTTTGACCATATCTTCCGATACACGTGCGCAAATGATCTGATTCCAACGGCTATGGATCCGTAACTGATAGGGGTATATTTTTCTAGAAGACCATTTTATTAGATCGAGCCTCCAACATTGACAAAATCGACCATCAAGCTGGCTGATCAGAATTGTCATACAATATGACGAAAATTGTTGGAAAAATGCACCCACCTATTATACCTACCTTTGAAATTTGTAAAGCTTGTCTCTTGTCATTTAGCCCTCCAAAATGTGTATAAATAGAGGACCTTGGATGAGTATGGGGATACATTATACATTGGTAGGATATTAGCCTTTGTAGTAAAATTCTCTAAGTTTTCTTCTTCTTTCCTTTCTCTAGTTTTCTTTTTTATTTACTTATGCTTCTTACATTTCTTTTCATTTTATTCATATCTAGTATGTGTTGCTAATCATATTGTTGAGGCGATGAGGTGAAGCTCTTGGTAAATGCTAAGGTTAGTCTCTTAAACATGAGCTAAAATTTATAAGCACTAGTATAGATAATATTTTCTTTTGGTTTAAAATCATACTTGCAAAGTAGGGATCTTGATTCATTATTGACAATGAAAATGGCACAGTAAATGCTTGGTTTCATAACCTTGATTTGTTGTAGACATATACCTTGGCATAAGGAATGCTTGGACTCTTTTTGTGAGTTTTGAGGACACCAAATGAACATAATATCATATGCTATGGACGTTGGACAATTTGGACTGAATTGCTAAACCTTCCGATTGGAACCTCCCTTATGTGTGGATTTCAATTGTGTAATAAAACAAGATTAATCTTAGCATAACACCAAGAGTGGATTCTCTAACCTCAACATCTTTTCTTATTGTTGTTTATATCTTGTTTAATTTCTTTTATATTTTGTTTATTTTGTTCTCTAATATCTTGTTTATCTTATTTTGTTGTTGATTCCCTAATATCTTGTTTACTTTCTTTTTCTTATATATTTATAAACTTATACTTACTAATACGCTTCCTTGTGGTTCGACCTCGGACACCCGAGAATTTATTACTTGAACATAACCTGCACTTGGGTTTACGACTCTTAATTGAGTCTCCATCAATGGGTTGAGCCTTGATTAGTCAGGGAACTCAATTTAAGGACAAAATTTTCTATTTTCCTCTCTTGCAAATCGAACTCGTTTCCTTAAGATGGGTCGAGCCTTGATTAGTCAGGGAACTCAATTTAAGGACAAAATCTTCAATTTTCTTCTCTTGCAAATCGAACTTGTTTCCTTAAGATGGGTCGAGCCTTGATTAGTCAGGGAACTCAATTTAAGGACAAAATCTTCTATTTTCTTCTCTTGCAAATCTAACTCGTTTCCTTAAGACGAGTCGAACCTTGATTATTCAGGGAACTCAATTTAAGGACAAAATCTTCTAGTTTCTTCTCTTGGAAATTGAACTCGTTTTCTTAAGACGAGTCGAGCCTTGACTAGTCAAGAAACTCAATTTAAGGATAAAATCTTCTAATTACAGCTGTTTATCAGAAAAAAAAAACCATAAATAAAAATAAAAATGAAAATGTAAATGTAAATGAAAAAAAAAATGAAAATGACAAAAAAAAAATTGAAAACTCCCTTTCCTTTCCTTCACATGAGATTTCACTAATCGAACAAAATTAGTGTTTATTTATCTTTGCCTGATTCTTGATTCTCAACAATAGCCAAAGTAAGGCAGTTGTAGACACCAAATTTTGTCCGGATCCCCAAATTAGGTAATATTTCTTCCCTGAGATGTTTTAGAATGCAAAAAAGCATTAGAATTACATAGATATATTACTATTACATAGATATATTACTATTACATAGATATATTACAATTACATACATATATTACAGTTACATAGATATATATTAGAATTACATAGATATATATTACAATTACATAGATATATTACTATAACATATATATATATATATTAGAATTACATATATATTTTACAATTACAAAGATATATTACAATTACATATATATATATATATATAACAATTACATAGATATATTACTATAACATAGATATATATTACAATTGCATAAATAGAATTATAATATATCTATGTAATTGTAATATATCTATGTAATTGTAATATATTTGTATAATTGTATAATATTACAATTACATAGATATACTACAGTTACATAGATATATTACAATTACATAGATATATTACATAGATACATTACAATTACATAGATATATTACAATTACATAGATACATTAAAACTACATAGATATATTATTACAATTATATAGATATATTATATTATATATATTACAATTACATAGATACATTACAATTACACATTAGATATATTAAAATACATGTAATATATAATGTTTTCGAATTACATTGATATATTAGAATTACATATATACATTGGATATATATATATTACAATTATATAGATATACTACAGTTACATAGATATGTTACAATTACATGAATATATTACAATTAATAATGTATCTATGTAATATTACATAGATATATTACATAAATATATTACAATTACATAGATATATTACAACTACAAAGATATATTATCTATGTCATTTTATGTAATATATCTATGTAATTGTAATATATCTATGTAATAGTAATATATCTATGTAGTAATAAATATATTTATGTAATTGTAATACATCTATGTAATTGAAATACATCTATGTAATTGTAATACATCTATCTAATTGTAATACATCTATGTAATTGTAATATATCTATGTAATTGTAATATATATATATATATCTATGTAATATCTATTACAATTACATAGATATATTACAATTAAAATACATGTAATATATATATATATATATATATCTATGTAATATTACATAGATATATTATACTTACATAGATATATTACAATTGCATAAATATATTACAATAACATAGATATATTACAATTACATTGATATATTACAATTACATTGATATATAATTACATAGATATATTACAATTACATTGATATATTACAATTACATAGATGTATTTCAATTACATAGATATATTTCAATTAAATAGATATTACAATTACATAGATATATTACAATTACATAGAAATATTACAATTACATAGATATATTACATAGATACATTACAATTACATAGATATATTACAATTACATATATATATATATATATATATATCTATGTAATTGTTATATATTAGATATGATATATATTATATAGATATATTACAGTTACATAGATATATTACATTTATATAGATATTACAATTACATAGATATATTACATTTATATAGATATATTACAATTATATAGAGATATAACATATAATAATATATAAATGTGTAATATATCTATGTAATTGTAATATATCTATGTAATTTTACTATATCTATGTAATTACATTGTATCTATGTAATTGTAATATATATATATATATATATATATATCTATGTAGTTATATTATCTAATGTTTTCAGTAATTCTAATGTATTTATTACATAGATATACTATTACAATTACATAGATATATTACATAAGTACAATTACAAAGATATATTACAATTACATAGACATATTACAATTACATAAATATACTTACAATTACATAAATATATTACAATTACATATATATATATATATTACAATTACATAGATATATTATACATAGATGTACTACAATTACATAGATATATCTATGTAATATATTATATATGTAATTATAATATATCTATGTAATTGTAATATATCTATGTAATTGTAATATATCTATGTAATTCTATGTAATTGTAATATATCTATGTAACTATAATATATCTTTGTAGTTGTAATATATCTATGTAATTGTAATATATCTATGTAATATTACATAGATACAATATTAATTGTAATATATTTATGTAATTGTAATATATCTATGTAATATATTATCTATGTAATTGTAATATATCTATGTAATTGTAATATATCTATGTAATTTTAATATATCTATGTAATTGTAATATATCTATGTAATTGTAATATATTTATGTAATATATCTATGTAATTGTCATATATTTCTGTATATCTATGTAATTGTAATATATCTATGTAATTGTAATATATTTATGTAATATATCTATGTAATTGTCATATATTTAAGTAATTGTAATATATTTGTGTAATACATTGTAATATATCTATGTAGTTGTAATTATAATATACATGTAATTGTAATATATTACAATAGATATTTTATTCCAATGTTTTCTGTAATTGTAATATATCTATGTTATTGTAATATATTTATGCAATTGTAATATATCTATGTAATTATAATATGTCTATGTAATTGTAATATATAAATGTAATTGTAATGTATCTATATAATTGTAATATATTTGTGTATTGTAATATATCTATGTAATTGTAATATATCTATGTATTAATTTAGATATATATTTGTGTAATTGTAATTGTATTATATACATATATTAATGTAATATATCTATGTAATTGTAGTTATGTGACTGTAATATATGTAATATATCTATGTAATTAGATATCTCTGTAATTGTAAATATATTTATGTAATTGTAATATATCTATGTAATTCTAATATATTTTTGTAATTGTAATATATCTATGTAATTGTAATGTATCTATGTAATTGTAATTGCAATATATATCAATGTAATATATCTATGTAATATATCTATGTAATTGTAATATATTTATGTAATTATAATATATCTATGTAATTATAATATATCTATGTAATTCTAATATATCTATGTAATTCTAATATCTATGTAATTGTAATATATTTATGTAATGTATCTATGTGATATATATATCTATGTAATTGTAAATATATTTATGTAAAATATCTATGTAATTATAATATATCTAAGTAATTGTAGAATTATATAGATATATTACAATTACATAGATATATTAAATATGTAATTGTTATATATTTATGTAACAGTAATATATCTATGTAACTGTAGTATATTCATGTAATTCTAATATATCTATGTAATAGTAATATATCTATGTAATTGTAATATATTACATGTAATAGTAATATATCTATGTAATTGTAATATATTACATGTAATAGTAATATATCTATGTAATTGTAATTGTAATATATACATAAATATATCTACGTAATTATAATATATCTATGTAATAGTAATGTATCTATGTAATTTTAATATATCTATTTAATATTAATGTATTTATTTAATTGTAATATATCTATGTAATAGTAATGTATCTATGTAATTGTAATTGTAATATATATATGTAATTATAATACATCTATGTAATATATCTATGTTATTGTAATATATCTATGTAATTATAATATGTCTATGTAAATGTAATATATCTATGTAATTGTAATATATTTGTGTAATTGTAATATATTTATGTAATTATAATATATCTATGTAATTGTAATACAACTATGCAATTATAATTACATTAATCGTATGTAATGTATCTATGTAATTCTAATATGTAATATATCTATGTAATTCTGATATATCTATGTAATTGTAATTGTAATTGTAATTGTAATATATACACTTCATTAATCATATGTAATATATCTATGCAATTGTAATATATCTATGTAATTGTAATATATTACATGTACTAGTAATATATCTATGTAAATGTAATTGTAATATATACATAAATATATCTATGTATCTATGTAATTGTAATATATACATAAATATATTATATGTAATATATCTATGTAATTGTAGTATATTACATATGATATATTACATAGATATAATTACAATTACATAGATATAATTACATAGATATATTACAATTACATAGATATATTACATAGATACATAGATATATTTATGTATATATTACAATTACATAAATATATTACAATTACAAAGGTATATTACAATTACATGGAATTATAATTATATTTATGTAATTGTAATATATCTATGTAATTGTAATACATAAATATATTACATAGATACATTAGAATTACAATTACATAGATATATTACAATTACATAGATAAATTACAATTACATATATATATTACAATTACATAGATATATTACAATTACATAAATATATCTATGTAATTGTAATATATCTATGTAACTGTAATATTTCTATGTAATTGTAATATATCATATGTAATATATTACAATTACATAGATATATTACAAGTAAAATATTACAATTGCATAGATATATTACATATATTAAAATCACATAATTACAATTACATAAATATATTATAATTCCATTTATGAAATTGTAATATATCTATGTAATTGTAATATATTTACATAGATATATTTATGTATATATTACAATTACAGATTACAATTACATAGATATATTACAATTGCATAGATATATTATATATATTACAATTAAATAGATATATTACAATTACATAGATATATTACAATTGTAACCACACAAATATATTACAATTGCATAGATATATTACATATATTACAATCACATAATTACAATTACATATATATATTATAATTCTATTTGTGTAATTGTAATTATGTATCTATGTAACTGTAGTATATCTATGTAATTGTAATATATCTATGTAATTGTAATTGTAATATTTCTATGTAATTATAATAAATATATTTATGTAATTTATCTATGTAATATTACATAGATATATTATACATAGATATATTACAATTACATAGATATATTACATAAGATATTACAATTACATAGATACAGTGGATATATTACAATTATATATTATAATTACATAGATACATTACAATTACATAGATATATAATAATTACATAGATATATTAGAATTACATAGATATATTAGAATTGCATAGATACATTATAATTACATAGATACATTATAATTATATAGATATATTACTATTACATAGATATATTACAATTACATAGATACATTATAATTACATAGATATAATATATTACATAGATATATTACATAGATACATTGGATATATTAAATAGATATACTACAGTTACATGGATATATTACAATTATATCGATATATTACATAGATACATTACAATTACATAGATATATTACAATTACATAGATATATATTACATAGATAATTGTAATATATCTATGTAATTGTAATACATCTATGTAATATATGTAATATATCTATGTAACTGTAATATATCTATGTAATTGTAACATAGATATATACTACAATTACATAGATATTACAATTACATAGCTATATTACAATTACATAAATATATTACAATTATATATTATAATAACATAGATACATTACAATTACATAGATATATAATAATTACATAGATATATTAGAATTACATAGATACATAGATATTACATGTATATAATTACATAGATATATTACAATTACATAAATATATTACAGTTACATAGATATATTACAATTACATAGATACATTACAAATACACATTAATATATCTATGTAATTTTAATATATCTATGTAATTGTAATATATCTATGTAATATAGAGATATATTACAATTATTACACATTAATATATCTATGTAATTTTAATATATCTATGTAATTATAATATATCTATGTAATATAGAGATATATTACAATTACGTAGATATATTAAAACTACATAGATATATTACAATTACATATTTATATTAAAATTACATAGATACATTACAATTATATAGATATTACAATTATATATATATATCTATGTAATTGTAATATATTTATTTATACATTACAACAATGATATATTACATACATATGTAATTCTGATGTAATTGTAAAATATCTATGTAATTGTAATATATCTATGTAAATATATTACAATTCTATTAATTACAATTACATAGATATATCTATGTAAGTCTAATGTTTCATGTAATTGTAATATATTTATGTAATTATAATATATCTAATATAATATATCTATGTAATTGTAATATTTCAGTAATTATATATATATATTACAATTACCTAGATATATTACATAAATATTTTCAGTAATTGTAATATATCTAATATTTACCATAGATATTTTTGTGTAATTGCCATTGTAATTGTAATTACACATATTTATGTAATATATCTATGTAATTGTAATACATCTATGTAATATATCTATGTTATTGTAATATATCTATGTAATTATAATATATCTATGTAATTGTAATATATCTATGTAATTATAATATATTTGTGTAATTTTAATGTATTTATGTAATTGTAATATATCTACATATTTGTAATGTATCTATGTAATTGTAATATATCTATGTAATTGTAATATATCTATGTAATTCTAATGTATCTATGTAATTGTTATATATCAATTTAATTGTAATGCTTTAAGTAATTGTAATATATCTATGTAATTGTAATAAATCTATGTAATTGTAATGTATCTATATAATTGTGATATATCTCTAGACACCTAATTTTGTCCGGACCACTAAAACAGGTATATTTTCTTCCGAAATTGATGTTTCCGAGTGTAAAAAGACTTTTTTCATCTTGCAGGTGCTACTCCAAGACTTAGTTTAAGAGGGCGAGCATAAAAAGTCAAACTTGAAAAAAGTCAACACCTGAAAAAGTCAACCCCAGAAAGTCAAACTACTAAAAAAGTCAACCGACTTTCAAAATCAAGATTTTAAGTTCAATTGAAAAATGGCAAAAGAATTTTGATAATCCGAGGTCTACATTGAAAGATATGGAGTTCGGAAGTTGGGATTTAGAGATTCAGTAGAAAGGAAACCCTAATCCGAGAAATTTGTGGAAAAGTGCTTAAACGATCAAATTGGTTGAAATTGAAGGTTCCAAATGAAAGATAAGCACTGACTACGGGTAATGGAGAAGTCACTGGCAAGAAAAATCGAAAGAAAAGTCAATCCAAGAGAAAACCGAGAATTAGGGTTTTTAGTGGATTTCGGTGAAATCGGGAAGAATTACAGAAATGGCCCGACTTGGTAAGACCAAAGCCCCCAATGGATGAGGAATGATTAAAAAAGGATAGCCCAAGGCTCAGCTTGAAGAAAATCTGAAAATCGGACTTGTTTTGAGCAAAACCGGGTTTCGGAGACAAATGGGCAAAATTGGAAAATTTGGGAAAAATAGCAAATGGACTCCAAAAATTTTGAAAATTCTTCAATCTCATTCTAAAATCATTTGGAAGAGATTGGCGAAAGAAAATCTTGGTTCGGAGTTCGTTTGCAAAATGGCCAAATCTCGGCCCTCCTATGCAATAATTCAAGAAGATAAATCCCGGAAAAATAGCAAATAAGCTCCAAAAATTCTGAAATTTTGCAAATCTCATTTTTAAATTATTTGGAAGAGATTGGCAAAATAAAATCTTGATTCGGAGTTCGTTTGCAAAATGGCCAAATCCTGAGCTCCTCTGTAGTAATTTAAGCCGATAAATCACGAAAAAATACCAAATGAGCTCCAAAAATTATGAAAACTTCCAGATCACACTTTTTAATTATTTTGAAGATATTGGTGAAGAAAAATTCTGATTTGGAGCTCGTTTAAAAAATGGTAAAATGTAGGGGCATAAAAGGGCATTTTTGGAAGAAAAAATCCAAATAAATAGCAAACGGACTCGGATAATTTTGAAAACTTCCAGAACTCAATGTTTTATTATTTTGGAAGTATTAAAAAAAATAATTTGGAGTCCGTTTGATATTTATTTGCATCCGGGGGGCAAAAACAGTCACTTCACCCAAGCAACCGAAAAGGGCTACTTTGGGCCTTTCAAAAAATCAGAGTTGGGCTGGAAAAGAGAAATGTTGGCCTGCCTAGGCCCAAAGGAAGGAGGAAGCTTCTGATTTTTTCAATTAAATGGCTAAAAATCAAGAGTTAGTTAGAGATTCTCTTTGATCAAGCCATGGTGATTAAGCTACATAGGCCAAGAGAGATGTCAACATTATTCTTGAACAGCTGTAATTTGAGGCAGCTGAGATGCTAATCTAAAGGTGGTAATTTCATTATTTTTTCACCTTGAATTATTAGCCATTTGATGGAAAATTGGTTACAAAAAATGACAACATCCTTGAGGGAATATGAGGGGGTTTCGGCCAGCATAGTGAGGGGGTCAGAAATTTCATTTTTTCATTTCATTTTGCTAAGTTCTTTTGGTATTTACTTATTTTTTTTCTCTCCTTGGTTGAAAGCAAAAAAGAAAAGTTTAGAAAAGAAAGTTTGAAGAGATAAAGCTTGAAAGATAGCTTCTTAAGGTTGCTCTTGAGCACCAACTCTTGCACTTTCTTGATTTTCCATTCTTATTTTTGCTATTTTGATTACTATTTGGTGAGTTTCCATTTTAAATAAATGTTTTTTTTTATTGTTCTTCTTAAGTTCTTCCTTCATCTCTTTCTTAAATATATTTTTTACAATTTGTTTTACAATAAACTCACCATGGCCGAATGTCCTACATTATTTATTTAAGTCGTTGTTTTGGTTTATTTTATCATATTGTTTATGTTATTTTCTTTGATCTTGATGTTTTAAATGTTATGTTACTTCATATACTTGAGTTATATTTTAATTTGGTTGCTTTGTTTGTTGTCATTTATGATTTAAATGTCATGTTCTTGCATTTTTAATTTTCTGTTTTCATGATGTTTAAACTTGAGCATGTTTTAGATTTAGTATATCAAGTGTTTGTGAAAATGCTTGTGTGGTTTTTGCATGATTTGAGTTTTATATCTTAGTTGAGCATCTTTTAGATTTAGTATATTAAGTGTTTGTGAAAATGCTTGTGTGGTTTTTGCATGATTTGAGTGTTATATTTTAGTTGAGCATGTTAGTATACCAAGTGTTTGTGAAAATGCCATGCTTGTTGGAGCTTGAGGCCATTTGGCTACTCCATGTGTTTTGCATTGTGTGTTGCATTTTTGCCATGTTAGTTAGTAGGTTTTTGCATTTGCATGACATTTGATTTAGTTGAGCATGTTAGTATACCAAGTGTTTGTGAAAATGCCATGTTTGCTAGTTTCATTATTCCATTCGGCCACCCTTGAATTTTTGCATTTTATGTGTATTCTTGCCATGTTAGTTGATAGGTTAGCATTTGCATGATATTTGGTTGAGTTTTTTGGTTTAAGCATGCTTTGTGTTTGTCAAAATGCCATGCATATTTTAGTTATTAGGTTTGGTTCATTTGCCATGCATGTTCATGCATTTTAGGTCTAGGTTGCATTAAATGCCATGCAAGCTCATTTAGGTCTAGGTCACTTTATGAATGCCATGCATTTTTTCATGACATTTAGGTTTAAATCCATGCATTTCTTGCATTATGTTTGCTGTATTTTTTCATGCATTTCATGTTCATGCCACTTGAATAATGACTTTGACCAATTAATGGTTCAAAGTCATGCTCTCTTGAGCACACTTGTGGAAAATTAAGTTTTGTCAAATTGATTATTCTACCTTTGTGATTTTTTTTACTTGTTCAATTTTTATCTAACTTTCAAAAAGTCCTAGCTACTGTTTGTGAGTCATTTTGTGAGTCTAAAATATTTTTACTTTGATTTTTAAATGATTTTATCAAAGGCAAAAATGTGTTTTGACAAAACAGTTTTTTCACCCAGTACTCGTACATTTCCGATTTTTCTTGGAATTCATATTTAATCAGAAAATTAATCCGATTTTTTCCCGTGTAGTTTTACATGTCCTGAGTCTCCAGTATTTTTTTAATAATTGTTTGAAGTTTTAAAAATAGGGTAAAAAATCGTGGCTTAAAACTGGACAGTGGAGTCAGAATTAAATTTAAAGAAAAATCATTTTTCTGTTTTGGTTAAGTTACTTAGAGTGGGCTGATTAGGAGGGTTAGCTACTGACTTAGGGTAGTTTCTAAGCCTTTTAAAACTCTAAAAATGGTTTTTCAAGTCTCGGGTTAAGGGTAGTCAAGTCCGGATTTTTAAACTTAGGAAATTAGAGCCATTTAAAAAAGATTTAGCCCAGTTTTTATTTTTAATTCAAGCTTTTCAAAATTGTTTTCAAACAATCACAAAGTATTTTGGTTTTAGAATATTTAATTTGACATATTTGCCTAAGGTAGCCGGATATCTTTTTAGATATACGGATTTCCTTAATTAAAGGAAAACATACATTTCATGCATTGCATTTTCCATATTCATGCTATTATTTTGATTTATATTTTTTTTGATGATATATGGTTTATTATATGCTTTTGAATATTTCATGATATCCTATGCTTTTATTTAGTTATTTTTATATTTAGCATATACTATGTTCATGGATTATTATTTTTATTTTTATGCATATTATATGATAGCATTATTCTATATTTCATGTCATTTAAATTATATGCCATATCATTCATATTTGCCATGTCATTTAAATTATTTCATTTCATATAGAATATATTATGTTACTTAGGTCATTTCATTTCATGTAGAATATATTATGTTATTTAAATTATTTTATTTCATATAGAATATATTATGTAACTTAGGTCATTTCATTTCATTTAGAACATATCATATGACTTAGGACATTTCAATTCATTTAGGATATATTATGTCATTTAGGATATTTCATTTCATTTAGAATATATCATGTGACTTAGGATATTTCATTTCATTTAGAATATAACATAAAACTTAGAATATTTTATTTCATTTAGAATATACTAAGACATTTAAATTATATCATATCAATTAGATTGCATTATATTATTTAGATTTTGCTATGTCGTTTTATTTATGTCATGCATATACATATTCATATCTTTTAAAATGTTTTCAAAAGGATAATGATTTTTCAATAAAAAAAATAAAGATATTCCTGAGTTAAAATAATTCATGAGTTCTCTACCGGGTTTGCTGGAGGAAATATCATCAATTATCATTAATAAAGGAATATCTTTCTTATTCGGAAAGTTTTCCAAAACTAATAAAAAAATTTCTATATTTTGCCACGTTTGTTAGGGAATATAGGAAAATTTTGAATTTATAAATTCCAAATCATTTTCAATTAAAAATGGAATTATTTTTCTTTAAATTGGGAATTAAATTGAAATACTAAATTTAAAACCAACTTTTTTTTACCGAGATTTAAGATAACACACGATTAATAAGGTACCGATTTATACGGGCGTTGTGAGGGTGCTAATCCTTCCCCGCACGTAACCGACTCCCGAACCCGCTTCTTTGATTTCTCTGGTTTATAACGCAGACTTGAAATTGGTTTTAAAAATGTTTTAATTAATTTTAAAATGTTTTATAAAACCGGTTTCAATAAGTGGCCGATCACACCTAGCTAAAAAAGATTGGTGGCGACTCCATGTCTTTTTCAATGTCATTTTCAAAACCTTCATTTTTTTAGAGGAATTAAGTCGACTTTTTCTCGGTTTTTTTAAATGTCACGCTTAACGAATAATAAAGTCTTGCGATGAGACTCGTTATTTTTTAGGTTGCGACAATATCTATGTAATTCTAATGTTCTAAGTAATTGTAATATATTTATGTATACATATATATATATATGTAATTGTAATATATCTATGTAATTGTAATGTATCTATGTAGTATATTACAATTACATATATATTACATAGATATATTACAATTACATGGATATATTACAATTATATCTATGCAATTGTAATATATCTATGAAACTGTAATATATCTATGTAATTATAATATATTTATGTATGCATAGATATAAACTATAATTACATAAATATATTATAATTACATAGATATATTACAATTACTTAAAACATCATAATTACGAAGATATATCCAGTAATATCAATAGAATATATTGAAATAGAAAACTTCACAGCTACTATATGCGAATTATAAGGAGTATATTTCTAAAACCTATATTCCACCTTTGAAGAAATCTTTCTTCTTCTGAAAACACCTTCAAATACACTGTCACTTCCCTTATCATTATAATCTAACTTGTTCTTTAAAAGGAAAAGCTTTAGGAAAAAATATATAGAAAAGATGGGATTCATTAAAATATATAGAATATTATAATTATTAAATTTTTTATATTAAAATATAAATATAATTTTAAATAAGTGTAAACAAAATAGTTACCTATTATTCTCTTATATATAGATTGCATGGTACAGCAAGGTTTTTTTATTACAATCATTTCCTAATTTTTTCTTTAGAATTACCTATATCTTAAACAGTTAAACATTAACAAAGCATGAATCTTTTTTCTCTAATCATTAAGTCCATTGCAATGTTAAGAAGGCAATGGTTATTCCATTCTATTAGTATGTTTGGTAGGTTAATATGAATGTAGGAATGGAAAAGAAAAATAGCTCATTGATAATAATACCCTTTACTGTAAAATTAATAATATATTATTTAGTTAATTTATTTTATTAATATTATTTTACATAACTTTAGCTTATTAATATTATTTACTCAAATTTTGTTATATCAAAATTATTATTTTATAAATTAATAAAATATTTATATCTATGTAATTGTAATATATCTGTGTAATATGTCTACGTAATTGTAATATTATCTATGTAATTTTAATATATCTATGTAATTGAAAAACATCTATGTAATTGTAATATTTTTACGTAATTGTAATATATTTATGTAATTATATCTATGTAAATGTAATATATCTATGTAACTGTAATATATCTATATAATAGTAATATATCTATATAATTGTAATTGTAATATATATCTATGTAATCGTAATATATTTATGTAATTGTAATATATCTACGTAATTGTAATATATCTATGTAATTGTAATATCTATGTACCTGTAATATATTTATGTAATGTATCTATGTAATATATCTATGTAATTGTAATATATATATATATGTAATTGTAATATATTTATGTAATTATAATATATTACAATTACATAGATATATTACATGGATATATTACAATTACATTGATATATTATTACAATTACATAGATATATTGTTACAATTACATAAATATATTACAATTACATAGATACATTACAATTACATAGATGTATTACAATTACATAGATATATTACAATTACATAGATGTATTACAATTACATAGATATATTATTACAATTACATAGATATATTATTACAATTATATAGATATATTACAATTACATAGATATATAGATATATTACAATTACATACATATATTACATAAATATATTACAATTACATAGATATATTACAATTACATAGATATATATTAGAATTACATAATTACAATTACATAAATATATCTATGTAATTGTAATGTGTCTATGTAATATATCTATGTAATTGTAATATATTTATGTAATTGTAATAAATTATCTATGTAATTATATCTATGTAATTGTAATATCTATGTAATTGTAATTATGTAATTGTAATCTATGTAATTGTAATAAATATATTTATGTAATTGTAATATATATATATATATATATATGTAATTATAATATATCTATGTATAATATATCTATGTAATTGTAATATATCTATGTAATATATATTACAATTACATAGATATATTACAATTACATAGATACATTAGAATTACATAGATAAATTGGATATACATATATATATATATTACATATATACATAAATATATTACATAGATATATTACAATTATATATATATATTATAATTACATAAATATATTACAATTACATAGATATATTACAATTACATATATTATTACAATTACATAAATATATTACAATTACATAGATATATTACAATTACATAGATATAATACAATTACATAGATATATTAGAATTACATAGATATATATATTACAATTACATAGATATTACAATTACATATATATATATATATATATATTATAATTACATAGATATATTACAATTACAAAAATATATTACAATTACATAGATATATTAGAATTACTTAAAACATTAGAATTACATAGATATATTACAGTAATTGTAATTGTAGTATATCTATGTAATGTATCTAATTGTAATAAATATATTTATGTAATTGTAATACATCTATGTAATATATGTAATATATCTATGTAATTGTAATATATCTATGTAATAGTAATATATCTATGTAATTGTAATATATCTATGTAATATATATATTACAATTACATAGATATACAATTACGTAGATATGTAGTTGTAATATATCTATGTAATTGTAATATATTTATGTAATATATATTACAATTACATAGATATGCTACATAAATATATTACAATTACATAGATATATTACAATTACATAGATATACTACAGTTACATAGATATATTATAATTACATAGATATATTACAATGTATTACACAAATATATTACAATTACTTAAATATATTATTACATAGATATATTACAGTTACATAAATATATTATAATTACATAGATATATTAGAATTACACAAATATATTACAATTACACAAATATATCTATTAAATATATCTATAAAATTGTAATTGTAGTTATCTATATCTATATCTATATCTATGTAATTGTAATATATTTATGTATTAGTAATGTAATATATTAATGTAATTGTAAAATATATATGTAATTGTAATATATCTATGTAATTGTAATTATGTGATTGCAATATATGTAATATATCTATGAAATTAGATATCTATGTAATTGTAAATATATTTTTGTAATTGTAATACATCTATGTAATATATATTGTAATTGTAATATACCTATGTAATATATTATCTATGTAGTTTTAATATATCTATGTAATTATATTACAATTACATATATATATTACAATTACATAGATATATATTTATTACATAGATACATTACAATTACATATATATATATAGATAATATATTACACTAATACATCTATGTAATTCTAATATATCTAATGTAATTGTAATAATATAAAATTGTAATAATATATCTATGTAATTGTAATATATCTATGTAATATATATTTATCTAATTGTAATATATGTAATATCTAATGTTTACAATTACGTAGATATATTACAATTATATAGATAATATATTACATAGATATATTACAATTAAATAAATATATTTACAACTACATAGATATCTAATTACCTAGATATATTACATATATTACAATCACATAATTACAATTACATAGATATATTACAATTACATAAATATATTTACAATTACATAGATATAAATATTATAATTACATAAATGTATTACAACATAGTACAGTTACATAAATATATTTATTACAAAGATATACTATTACAATTATATCTACATTAACACTATGAAATATATTACAATTACATAGATATATTACATAGATACATTACAATTACATAGATATATTACAATTACATAGATATATTACTATTACATAGATATATTACAATTACATAGATATATATCTAATGTGTAATTATAATATATTACAATTCCATAGATATATTAAAACTACATAGATATATAATAATTACATAGATAAATATATTACATAGATATATTACAATTACAAAAATATATTACAATTACATAGATATATTACAATACACAAATATATTACAATTACATAGATATATTACATTAACACTATTACATAGATATAATACAATTACATAGATATATTACATAAATATATTACAATTACATAAATATATTACATAGATATATTATATTATAATATATTACATACATATATTACATAGATACATTGGATATATTACATAGATATACTACAGTTGTCGCAACCTAAAAAAAATAATAACGACGAGTCTCATCGCAAGACTTTATTATTCGTTAGGCGTGACATTAAAAAAAATCGAGGAAAAGTCGACTTAATTCCTCTAGAAAAATGAAGGTTTTGAAAATGACCTTAAAAAAGACATGGAGTCGCCACCAATCTTTTTTAGCTAGGTGTGATCGGCCACCTATTAAAACCGGTTTTATAAAATATTTTAAAAATTAATTAAAACATTTTAAAAACCAATTTCAAGTCTGCGTTTTAAACCAGAGAAATCAAAGAAGCGGGTTCGGGAGTTGGTTACGTGTGGGGAAGGATTAGCACCCCCACAACGCCCGTATAAATCGGTACCTTATTAATCGTGTGTTATCTCAAGTCTCGGTAAAAAGTTGGTTTTAAATTTAGTATTTCAAGTTAATTCCCAATTTAAAGAAAAATAATTTCATTTTTTTTATTGAAAATGATCTAGAATTTATAAATTCAAAATTTTCCTATATTCCCCAACAAACGTGGCAAAATATAGAAATTTTTATTAGTTTTGGAAAACTTTCCGAATCATTCTCTTTTTTGAAAGAAAGATATTCCTTTATTAATGATAATTGATGATATTCCCTCCAGCAAACCCGGTAGAGAACTCATGAATTATTTTAACTCGGGAATATCTTTATTTTTATTGAAAACCATTATCTTTTGAAAACATTTAAAGTAAATGAATACGTATATGCTAAATAAAGATAACTAAATAAAAGCATAGGATATCATGAAATATTCGAAACCATATAATAAACCATGTAACATCAAAAAATATAAATCAAAATAACAACAATATCATAGAAATTATTATAGCAAGAATCACATATTATATAAAATGCATGAATATAAAAATGCAATGCATGAAATGTATTTTTTTCCTTTAATTAAGGAAATCCGTATATCTAAAAAGATATCCGGCTACCTTAGGAAAATATGTCAAATTAAATATTCTAAAACCAAAATACTTTGTGATTGTTTGAAAACAATTTTGAAAAGCTTGAATTAAAAATAAAAACTGGGCTAATTTCTTTAAAATGGCTCTAATTTCCTAAGTTTAAAAAATCCGGACTTGACTACCCTTAACCCGGGACTTGAAAAACCATTTTTAGAGTTTGAAAAGGCTTAGAAATTACCCTAAGTCAGTAGCTAACCCTTCTAATCAGCCCACTCTAAGTAAATTAACCAAAACAGAAAATTGTTTTTTTTTTTTAAATTCAATTCTGACTCCACTGTCCAGTTTTAATCCACGAATTTTTATCCTATTTTTAAAAATTCCAAAAATTCTAAAAAAAATACCGGAAACTCAGAACATGTAAAACTACATGAAAAAAAATCGGCTTAATTTTCGAATCAAAGATGAATTCCCAGAAAAATCAGAGATGTACGAGTTTTTGGAGGAGAAAAAACTGCTTTGTTTTTCTTTAAATTCAATTCTGACTCCACTGTCCAGTTTTAATCCACGATTTTTTACCCTATTTTAAAAAATTCCAAAACTTCTGAAAAAAATACTGGAGACTCACGACATTTAAAACTACACGTGAAAAAATCGGCTTAATTTTTTTATCAAAGATGAATTCCCAGAAAAATCAGAGATGTACGAGTTTTTGGAGGAGAAAAAACTGCTTTGTTTTTCTTTAAATTCAATCCTGACTCCACTGTCCAGTTTTAATCCACGATTTTTTACCCTATTTTTAAAAATTCCAAAAATTCTAAAAAAAATACTGGAGACTCAGGACATATAAAAATACATGAGAAAAAATTGGCTTAACTTTCTGATCAAAGATGAATTCCCAGAAAAATCGGAGATGTACGAGTTTTGGGTGGAAAAAAAACTGCTTTGCCAACACATTTTTTTGTCTTTGATAAAATCATTTAAAAATAAAAATAAAAATATTTGAAACTCATAAAATGACTTGAAAGCAGTAGCTAGGACTTTTTGAAAGTTAGATAAAAATTGGCTAAGTAAAAAAAATCACAAAGGTAGAATAATCAATTTGACAAACTTAATTTTCCACAAGTGTGCTCAAGAGAGCATGACTTTGAACCATTAATTGGCTCAAGTCATTATTCAAGTGGCATGAACATGAAATGCATGAAACAATGCAGCAAACATAATGTATGAAATGCATGGATCTAAACCTAAATGTAAGGAAAATGCATGACATAAATAATATGGCCTAGACCTAACATGAACTTGCATGGCATTTAATGTAACCTAGACCTAAGACATGCATGGCATTTTCACAAACACAAGGCATGCTTAATTCAAAAATCCAACCAAATATCATGCAAATGCAAAAACCTAACAATTAGCATGACAAAAATACAACACACAATGCAAAACCCATGGAGTAGCCAAATGGCCCCAAGCTCCAACAAGCATGGCATTTTCACAAACACTTGGTATGCTAGCATGAAAAACTAAGTCATAACACAAAAATCACACAAGCATTTTCACAAACACCTAATATACCAAATCTAAAACATGCTCACTAAGATATAAAACAAGAATCATGCAAAGAATCACACAAGCATTTTCACAAACACTTAATATGCTAACTCTAAAACATGCTCAAATTTAAACAACATGAAAACAGAAAATTAAAAATGCAAAAACATGATATCTAAGACATAAATGGCAACAAACAAAGCAACCAAATTAAATATAACTTAAGAACATGAAATAACATAATATTTAAAACATCAAAAATAAAGAAAATAGCATAAACAATATGGTAAAATGAATCAAAAACAACAACTTAAAATAAATAATGTAGGCCATTTGGCCATGGTGAGTTTATTGTAAAAACAAAATGTAAGAAAAATATACTTAAGAAAGGAAATGAAGGAAGAACAAGAAACATTATTTTAAAATGAAAACTCACCAAGTAGCTTTTGAACGGATTAAGCTATAAACCCTCAGAGTAGCTTTTGAACGGATTAAGCTACGAACCCTCAGAGTAGCTTTTGAACGGATTAAGCTACGAACCCTCAGAGTAGCTTTTGAACGGATTAAGCTACAAACCCTCAGAGTAGCTTTTGAACGGATTAAGCTACAAACCCTCAGAGTAGCTTTTGAACGGATTAAGCTACAAACCCTCAGAGTAGCTTTTGAACGGATTAAGCTACGAACCCTCAGAGTAAAACACTATGACTCACCACCCGGATAATCCTAATACAAGTGTATAGACTATCTCACAAGGGGTAGTGGGTGGTCTCAACCAAAGGCCAAGACTCCTTATTTATAAGGTGAGCACCTCCTTGGCTTAACATTACAAAGGGATGTGGGATTGGGACTTAGGCTCAAAAATGAAAATCTCTAACTTAACTCTTGATTTTTAATCACTTGATTGAAAAAATCCTAAGCTTCCTCCTTCCTTTGGGCTTGGGCAGGCCAGCACTTCTCTTTTCCAGCCCAGCTCTGATTTTTGAAAGGCCCAAAGAAGCCCTTTTCGGTTGCTTGGGTGAAATGACCATTTTGCCCCCCCGGATGCAAATAAATATCAAACGGACTCCAAATTCAATTTTTCTTTTTTTAATACTTCCAAAATAATAAAATATTGAGTTCTGGAAGTTTTCAAAATTTTTCGAGTCCGTTTGCTATTTATTTGGATTTTTTCTTCCCAAAATATCCTTTTATGCCCCTACTTTTTACCATTTTTTAAACGAGCTCCAAATCAAGATTTTTCTTCACCAATCTCTTCAAAATAATTAAAAAGTGTGATCTGGAAGTTTTCATGATTTTTGGAGCTCATTTGGTATTTTTTTCGGGATTTATCGGCTTGAATTACTGCATAGGAGGCCCGGGATTTGGCCATTTTGCAAACGAACTCGGAATCAAGATTTTCTTTCGCCAATCTCTTCCAAATAATTTAAAAATGATATTTTCAAAATTTCAGAATTTTTGGAGTCCATTTGCTATTTTTCCGGGATTTTCCTTTTTGAATTACTGCATAAGAAACCCGGGATTTGGCCATTTTGCAAACGAACTCCGAATCAAGATTTTCTTTTACCAATCTCTTTCAAATGATTTAAGAATGAGATTGACAAATTTTTCAGAATTTTCGGAGTCCATTTTCTATTTTTCCCAAATTTTTCCAATTTTGCCCTTTTACCTCCGAAACCCGATTTTGCTCAAAACAAATCCGATTTTCAGATTTTCTTCAATCTGAGCCTTGGGCCATCCTTTTTAACCATTCTTCATCCATTGTGGGCTTTGGTCTTACCAAGTCGGGCCATTTCTGTGATTCTTCCCGATTTCACCGAAATCCACTAAAAACACTAATTCTCGGTTTTCTCCCGGATTGACTTTTCTTTCGGTTTTCTTGCAAGTGACTTCTCCATTACCCGTAGTCAGTGCTTATATTTCATTTGGAACCTTCAATTTCGACCAGTTTGATCGTTTAAGCACTTTTCCCCAAATTTCTTGGATTAGGGTTTCTTTTCTACTGAATCTCCAAATCCCAACTTCCGAACTCCATATCTTTCAATGTAGACCTCGGATTATCAAAATTCTTTCGCCATTTTTCAATTGAACTTAAAATCTTGATTTTGAAAGTGGGTTGACTTTTTCAGTAGTTGACTTTTTGGGGTTGACTTTTTCGGGGTTGACTTTTTCGGGGTTGACTTTTTTTCAAGTTTGTCTTTTTGTGCTCGCCCTCTTAAACTAAGTCTCGGAGTACCATCTGCAGGATGAAAACAGTCTTTTTATACTCGGAAACATCAATATGGGAAGAAAACATACCTGTTTAGTGGTCCGGACAAAATTAGGTGTCTACAGCTGCCCCTCTTTGGCTATTGCTGAGAATCAGGAATCAGGCAAAGATAAACCGACACTAATTTTGTACGGTCAGTGACATCACATGTGAAGGAAAGGGAAAGGGGTTTCTTTTTCATTTTCATTTTTTCATTTTCTATTTTTCATTTTTTTCTTCTTTTTTCTTCTTTTTTTCTTTTTTTCTTTTTTTCTTTTTTCCTTTTTTCTATTTTCTCTTTTTTCATTTTTTTTTATTATTTTTTTTAAACAATAAATTGAAGGTTTTGTCCTTAAATTGAATTCCCTGCCTAAACAAGGCTCGATTCGTCTTAAGGAAACGAATTCAATTTTCAAAAGAAAAATTTATGCTCGAAGGGCTTTAAAATTGGTGCCCGAAGGTCTTAAAATGGTGCCCGGAGGTCTTACCCCTGAAAAAAGTTATGCCCGGAGGTCTTAAAGATGTTGCCCGAAGGTCTTACCTGTGATTTGAAAAAAATTAAGCCCGGAGGTCTTAAAAATGGTGCCCATAGGCCTTACCCCTGAAAAAAAAAGTTATGCCCGGAGGTCTTAAAGATGTTGCCCGGAGGTCTTACCTGTGATTTGAAAAATTATGCGCTGTATGCGACTTTATAAATGATGCCCGGAGGTCTTAAGAATGGTGCTCGGAGGCCTTACCTGTGATTTGAAAAAAATGCGCTGTATGCGACTTTAAAAATGATGCCCGGAGGTCTTAAGAATGGTGTCCGGAGGCCTTACCCGTGATTTGGAAGAAATGCGCTGTATGCGACTTTAAAAATGATGCCCGGAGGTCTTAAGAATGGTGCCCGGAGGCCTTACCCATAATTTGGAAGAAATGCGCTGTATGCGACTTTAAAAATGATGCCCGGAGGTCTTAAGAATGGTGCCCGGAGGCCTTACCCATAATTTGAAGAAATGCGTTGTATGCGACTTTAAAAATGATGCCCGGAGGTCTTAAGAATGGTGCCCGGAGGCCTTACCCGTGATTTGAAAAAAATGCGCTGTATGCGACTTTAAAATGATGCCCGGAGGTCTTAAGAATGGTGCCCGGAGGCCTTACCCGTGATTTGGAAGAAATGCGCTGTATGCGACTTTAAAATGATGCCCGGAGGTCTTAAGAATGGTGCCCGGAGGCCTTACCCATAATTTGGAAGAAATGCGCTGTATGCGACTTTAAAAATGATGCCCGGAGGTCTTAAGAATGGTGCCCGGAGGCCTTACCCATAATTTGGAAGAAATGCGCTGTATGCGACTTTAAAAATGATGCCCGGAGGTCTTAAGAATAGTGCCCGGAGGCCTTACCCCTGAAAAAAGTTATGCCCGGAGGTCTTAAAGATGTTGCCCGGAGGTCTTACCTATGAATTATGCCCGGAGGTCTTAAAAATGGTGCTGAAGAATTGTTGAAAATTAACCTAAAGATTTTGAGAAGATGCGAATGCTTTTTGATGCAAATGCATATGTTGAATAAGATACGAAATGACTTAAACTGGTGCAAATGTCTTTAATGCAAATGTAAATGACTTGGATTGATGCCCATGTTTCATGATGCAGATGCCCCTACTAATTGTGTTCATGTAACTGGTTTATGAATGGTGTAACTACAATTACCACACATTAATGAAAATGCAATTATTCTAGAAATGATGCAATTGTTTGAGATGACACGAATATGAAGAATGTAAATGTAAAGGTAAAATGCAGATGCTTATGGAATAATGACAGTGCAAATACCCATGAATGATGCAAATGCTTGCCGACACTGTGCAGATGTAAAAGCTTGATAGAGAGATGAGTGCTCATGAGTGATGCAAGTGCCCCCGGTTGTTCCTCTAGACTTTGGCTTAGCCTTTCAAATTCATTTTTCCTCTTCAAATCAGAGTATATCTTCAATTCATTTTGGCTATTCTCTTTGCCCCAACAGTTTTTCAAACTTTCATCAACAGAGATCTGAACCGGGTTCTATTCCTTCTTCTCATATCTGGAAGTCAGGACCTATCCTGGCAGTTCTATACCTTTGGGTTAGAAAAATCCTTGTCTCATGCCAACATCAAAATGGGTATTTCAAAAAAATCTCTTTATTTGTTTTCGCATTTTGAAAACTTCTGAACAAAAAATATTAACCCCACAATGTGCGATGTACAAATCTTTTGAAGACTGATGATCGTTGTTAGAAATTTCTCTAAGTATCAATCTGTTTTTTTTTTTTCAACTGGGATTGGCAAGGCTTGGTATAACAAGATTCTGGCTTTTCCAGGAAAACTTCATTACAAAAATGTATATCCCTTCTAGGCTCACAAATGGAACAGTTTTATAAATCATGAATTCATTGAGAACCAAACAAATTCAACATTCTTTTAGTTTCCATATCAAGGCATTTTGTCAAGCATCAAGATTGGCTGGGATGTTTAAACCGGAAAGTTTAATCTTGGGAACAAAGTTTCAGTTTTTGAAGACAATCCTCCGAATGAGAGCTGACAATTTGGGGGGTTCAGGAATTCCTAGATGTTCCTCGATGACCACTCCTTTAATAAGATCTTTTCTTTTGGGGTATCGGCACTATCATCGATGGCATCGAAAATTCCCATTCTACTCTAGACCGCCCGTTTTTTTGGGTTTTCGCCCTAGAGTCCCATTCTTTTCAATTTTTCTCTTTTTTTTTTTTTTTTTTTTACCATGTACTTGAGAATTCTAAATTCTTCCTTAGTGAAATGAGAATTTGATGAGATGGGATAAAATCTGAGGAAAACCCTTCAAATTAAACATTCATGCTTGATCAAAATGGACTTTTAAAGCACGTAATGTAGGCCATGATTCAGGGTTCAGAAAGAAAGGATAAATAGGCCCAAAATATGTGTTTGAGGGTAATCAAATCAAGGATCTTTTCTTTGAGGAGGATTCTCTTTGAAGCATTTGTCCCTTCTTGGACACTTCTTTCTTTTTGATTTTGCTCTTTTTCTTCCTTGCTTTTGGCTTTCAATTTGCCATGTCTTTCACACACATTTTTTTATTGTGTTTTTCTTTTGTTTTTCTTGGCTTTCATTTCACCATCTTTTTCTCTTCTTTTTCTTTGACAGAGTGAGCCCGTATTTATTCGGGGCTCCATTTGCTTTGTGTCTGTCCTTGAGCTATCACTCATTTCTCAATGATCTTTGAAAAGATCTTTCCTCGCATTTGCCCCCCAGTGTAGAGGGTAATCCTTGATCAGGGTTCAAAGAAGAAAGAATTCTTTTGGCTCAAAAGGGGTGACTATGGATAATTTCTTTTTGTGTGAAAGGGATATGAAAGATGGCCATTTCTCATGTCAAGCACAAATATTCACATTGAAAAGCAATCCCTAGGGGAAATAGATATTCAGAATTTCATTTTGCACTTTGGAATCATCCGAATTCTCATATGCATGATATCACAATTTTTTTTTTTTTTTTTTTTTTCGTTGCATGCCCCCAATAATTCATGCATTAGCCCATCCTTCTTCACTATGTATCCATCATTTCCACATATGATGCCCCCAATTTGATTAACCATGCGAATTTGTATCAACGAGGAACATGGCAAGTCTAGGTCTGTTTTGAAAAGGCTGAGTTTCCAATCTGAGTTCTTTGAAGAGACAAGGAAAACATGACCCAAAAACAGGTTTTCTCTGGGACAAGGGATAATCTAGTTTAATCATTGTGCCCCAAGATGTCAATCATGAAGTGATGTCTGGGCAATTAGTGTTTTGTGGTCATTGGGAAAGGCCATGAATGGTTTTAGCACAATCCTGACACACACCAAATTATCAAAATCTGGATTCTTGAAAGAATGTCTCATTTGTTTGATTTTCAAGGAATTTGAAAATTTTCAAAAAGTTCGTTCCTTTGTTCATAGCCTAGACTAAGATCTAAGTCTTTGCTTATTCTGTGATGACAATGGTTTTATGAAGTCAAATCATTCATATTCCTTGAAGCATTAGGTCTTTCAAGTGGTCTCGGTTCAAAGGATTTAGGCTTAGGAAAGCCTAAAAGAGAAGGCTGAAGGTATTGGGTCATTTCTAACAATGATCATCAATATTCTCAAGATTGTTCATTATTTCATGTGAAAACCACTTATTTATTGTGTACCACAAATTTTCTCAAAGTTTCATTTGTTTTTTTTTTTTTTTTTACAATTTCAAATTTATTGCTAAAATAAAATGAACACAAAATATTAAAATTCAAAATTTATTTATTTCATGTAGATGTCATCATGAGACAAGAGCTTTCATCATCAAAGTGTATAGAAAAATATGCATCAGAATGCTCCTATTGACATGCTTTCAAAGATAACAAATCTTATCCTCAAAATTCTTCAAGAGGAAATCAATCTATGGTAAAACAGATTTCCAATGTTCGATAAGCTCTGGAATTCAAATGCCATTGTGGACAAGACCCTCAATTCTTTCCTTCAGTTTTCTGCATTTTTAGTCGAATGCCCAATTGCCCCAATATGATACTCGCACTTGCTGTTGGGGTCATAGCTTTTAGCTGACGAAGAAAACTCTTCAAAGCTAAGCCAATTTCTATTTCATCTTATTAATGTGTTTCATGATGAATGAGCTATGAATGTCATGAGTGCAATTTGATGCATGTGAAGGATAAACAAAGTTATGTGTGGTCATATACAGTGGAAACATGTTGACCATGTATGTTATAAATGCAACACGATGCCAACATGATGCATTTAAATAATAAGAAAAACCAATGCATGGATATATGCAATGAATGACCATGTATGTTCCAAATGCATTTCTCAATGAATGATGATATACACTATGAATGCCACACAATGTCAATTATGATGCATGTGAAGAATAAATGACTGACACAGAGTATATACAACGAAGGTCATGCTGACCGTGTATGTCATGAATGCAACCTGATGCCAATATGACAAATTAATGCATGAGCATATCATGATGACTGTGTATGCCATGAATGCAACCTGATGCCAACATGATGCATGTAAAAAATAAGCAAATTAATGCATGGATATATACAATGAATGACCATGTATGTTCCAAATGCATTTCCCAATGAATGATCATATACACTATGAATGCCACACAATGTCAATTATGATGCATGTGAAGAATAAATGACTGACACAGAGTATATACAAAGAAGGTCATGCTGACCGTGTATATCATGAATGCCACCTGATGCCAACATGATGCATGTAAAGAAAGAATAAATTGATACATAAGTATATACAAATAATGACCATGCATGTCATAAACGTATCTTACAATGAATGACCATGCATGCTATGACTATAACATGATGTCAAAATGACACAAATAGATTAACCAATGATTACACGAAATTGGTGAGACCTAAATCTTGATTATTCAAAAATCTCATTATGCAAGATTTGCCTCCTAATTTATGATGATTTTTTTTTAAAACATGTTTTTTCTATGAAAAACCAACCATGTTATTTTCAAAAGAATTTTGGAATAATGGATCCTACAATGGTACAATATTCAAAATGTTCATGCAATACTACCGGTTTTATGAAATCATCAAATGAAACTATTATCACCATCCATTTTTTGCAAAAACGAGATCAATAATACAACCAAAATGTACATGCTCTATTCACACATGTATGAAATGTGCAAAATGCAAAAATGCTTGAAAAAGAATTTTTTTTTTTAAAAACAGCTAATGAACATCTGCCCCAACAATATCTGCTTATTTAGGCATCACGATGCCTTCGAGGCGGAGTATCACATTTATTACGGGCGATGTACGTACATCGTTGCCCGATCTACCACACTTATTGGAAGTGTAAAATAGGTAATAAAAAGTTTAGAAATGTCCCTCCATGTGTTCCTATTTTCGGTATATCTAACGAAAATTCGGGATGGCTTCGCCTAGGTTCACTATATGAGGGTGAATCGGTTCTAAGGCCCCGAATTGTTCCTCACTGTCGCCGGTGAAGGCTAGTAAGGCACCCCGATAAAAGCGGGTTCAATTCGTTAGAGTATATTTTCCTATGCCCATGCGGAGGATCATCACGAAGGCATTAGGTACTTTATACTCCGAAAGTGTTTCACTAGCCCATACGGAGGATCAATCACGAAGGCGTAGTTACTTTACTCCCACTTAAAAGGACGGAACCCGGGTATAGGATTCATGTTATGCAAATGCACGTGTAGTGTGTGTGGAGGAATAATAAACCTTTCACCACCTATTCTACAAACCTTATTCTAAATGCCCTAGCAATTAAAACATTCAAGAATAGTGTAACGCATTAACCAACAAGCAATTATAATATACAACCTTAAATAACTAGAGAACAAAAATAAAATGCATGCACATGAGTATGAACATATTTAAAAACAATTTATTATTTTCAAAATTCTCCTTATTAAAAAAAATGTGGGAATTAAAATCAAATACCAATTAAACCAACAAAACCGAGACTTTGATAACACACGACTAATTCTAGGCCTGACTCTCTAATATGTCCCCAGTGGAGTCGCCAAGCTGTCGCAACCTAAAAAAAATAATAACGACGAGTCTCATCGCAAGACTTTATTATTCGTTAGGCGTGACATTAAAAAAAATCGAGGAAAAGTCGACTTAATTCCTCTAGAAAAATGAAGGTTTTGAAAATGACCTTAAAAAAGACATGGAGTCGCCACCAATCTTTTTTAGCTAGGTGTGATCGGCCACCTATTAAAACCGGTTTTATAAAATATTTTAAAAATTAATTAAAACATTTTAAAAACCAATTTCAAGTCTGCGTTTTAAACCAGAGAAATCAAAGAAGCGGGTTCGGGAGTTGGTTACGTGTGGGGAAGGATTAGCACCCCCACAACGCCCGTATAAATCGGTACCTTATTAATCGTGTGTTATCTCAAGTCTCGGTAAAAAGTTGGTTTTAAATTTAGTATTTCAAGTTAATTCCCAATTTAAAGAAAAATAATTTCATTTTTTTTATTGAAAATGATCTAGAATTTATAAATTCAAAATTTTCCTATATTCCCCAACAAACGTGGCAAAATATAGAAATTTTTATTAGTTTTGGAAAACTTTCCGAATCATTCTCTTTTTTGAAAGAAAGATATTCCTTTATTAATGATAATTGATGATATTCCCTCCAGCAAACCCGGTAGAGAACTCATGAATTATTTTAACTCGAGAATATCTTTATTTTTATTGAAAACCATTATCTTTTGAAAACATTTAAAGTAAATGAATACGTATATGCTAAATAAAGATAACTAAATAAAAGCATAGGATATCATGAAATATTCGAAACCATATAATAAACCATGTAACATCAAAAAATATAAATCAAAATAACAACAATATCATAGAAATTATTATAGCAAGAATCACATATTATATAAAATGCATGAATATAAAAATGCAATGCATGAAATGTATTTTTTTCCTTTAATTAAGGAAATCCGTATATCTAAAAAGATATCCGGCTACCTTAGGAAAATATGTCAAATTAAATATTCTAAAACCAAAATACTTTGTGATTGTTTGAAAACAATTTTGAAAAGCTTGAATTAAAAATAAAAACTGGGCTAATTTCTTTAAAATGGCTCTAATTTCCTAAGTTTAAAAAATCCGGACTTGACTACCCTTAACCCGGGACTTGAAAAACCATTTTTAGAGTTTGAAAAGGCTTAGAAATTACCCTAAGTCAGTAGCTAACCCTTCTAATCAGCCCACTCTAAGTAAATTAACCAAAACAGAAAATTGTTTTTTTTTTTAAATTCAATTCTGACTCCACTGTCCAGTTTTAATCCACGAATTTTTATCCTATTTTTAAAAATTCCAAAAATTCTAAAAAAAATACCGGAAACTCAGAACATGTAAAACTACATGAAAAAAAATCGGCTTAATTTTCGAATCAAAGATGAATTCCCAGAAAAATCAGAGATGTACGAGTTTTTGGAGGAGAAAAAACTGCTTTGTTTTTCTTTAAATTCAATTCTGACTCCACTGTCCAGTTTTAATCCACGATTTTTTACCCTATTTTAAAAAATTCCAAAACTTCTGAAAAAAATACTGGAGACTCACGACATTTAAAACTACACGTGAAAAAATCGGCTTAATTTTTTTATCAAAGATGAATTCCCAGAAAAATCAGAGATGTACGAGTTTTTGGAGGAGAAAAAACTGCTTTGTTTTTCTTTAAATTCAATCCTGACTCCACTGTCCAGTTTTAATCCACGATTTTTTACCCTATTTTTAAAAATTCCAAAAATTCTAAAAAAAATACTGGAGACTCAGGACATATAAAAATACATGAGAAAAAATTGGCTTAACTTTCTGATCAAAGATGAATTCCCAGAAAAATCGGAGATGTACGAGTTTTGGGTGGAAAAAAAACTGCTTTGCCAACACATTTTTTTGTCTTTGATAAAATCATTTAAAAATAAAAATAAAAATATTTGAAACTCATAAAATGACTTGAAAGCAGTAGCTAGGACTTTTTGAAAGTTAGATAAAAATTGGCTAAGTAAAAAAAATCACAAAGGTAGAATAATCAATTTGACAAACTTAATTTTCCACAAGTGTGCTCAAGAGAGCATGACTTTGAACCATTAATTGGCTCAAGTCATTATTCAAGTGGCATGAACATGAAATGCATGAAACAATGCAGCAAACATAATGTATGAAATGCATGGATCTAAACCTAAATGTAAGGAAAATGCATGACATAAATAATATGGCCTAGACCTAACATGAACTTGCATGGCATTTAATGTAACCTAGACCTAAGACATGCATGGCATTTTCACAAACACAAGGCATGCTTAATTCAAAAATCCAACCAAATATCATGCAAATGCAAAAACCTAACAATTAGCATGACAAAAATACAACACACAATGCAAAACCCATGGAGTAGCCAAATGGCCCCAAGCTCCAACAAGCATGGCATTTTCACAAACACTTGGTATGCTAGCATGAAAAACTAAGTCATAACACAAAAATCACACAAGCATTTTCACAAACACCTAATATACCAAATCTAAAACATGCTCACTAAGATATAAAACAAGAATCATGCAAAGAATCACACAAGCATTTTCACAAACACTTAATATGCTAACTCTAAAACATGCTCAAATTTAAACAACATGAAAACAGAAAATTAAAAATGCAAAAACATGATATCTAAGACATAAATGGCAACAAACAAAGCAACCAAATTAAATATAACTTAAGAACATGAAATAACATAATATTTAAAACATCAAAAATAAAGAAAATAGCATAAACAATATGGTAAAATGAATCAAAAACAACAACTTAAAATAAATAATGTAGGCCATTTGGCCATGGTGAGTTTATTGTAAAAACAAAATGTAAGAAAAATATACTTAAGAAAGGAAATGAAGGAAGAACAAGAAACATTATTTTAAAATGAAAACTCACCAAGTAGCTTTTGAACGGATTAAGCTATAAACCCTCAGAGTAGCTTTTGAACGGATTAAGCTACGAACCCTCAGAGTAGCTTTTGAACGGATTAAGCTACGAACCCTCAGAGTAGCTTTTGAACGGATTAAGCTACAAACCCTCAGAGTAGCTTTTGAACGGATTAAGCTACAAACCCTCAGAGTAGCTTTTGAACGGATTAAGCTACAAACCCTCAGAGTAGCTTTTGAACGGATTAAGCTACGAACCCTCAGAGTAAAACACTATGACTCACCACCCGGATAATCCTAATACAAGTGTATAGACTATCTCACAAGGGGTAGTGGGTGGTCTCAACCAAAGGCCAAGACTCCTTATTTATAAGGTGAGCACCTCCTTGGCTTAACATTACAAAGGGATGTGGGATTGGGACTTAGGCTCAAAAATGAAAATCTCTAACTTAACTCTTGATTTTTAATCACTTGATTGAAAAAATCCTAAGCTTCCTCCTTCCTTTGGGCTTGGGCAGGCCAGCACTTCTCTTTTCCAGCCCAGCTCTGATTTTTGAAAGGCCCAAAGAAGCCCTTTTCGGTTGCTTGGGTGAAATGACCATTTTGCCCCCCCGGATGCAAATAAATATCAAACGGACTCCAAATTCAATTTTTCTTTTTTTAATACTTCCAAAATAATAAAATATTGAGTTCTGGAAGTTTTCAAAATTTTCCGAGTCCGTTTGCTATTTATTTGGATTTTTTCTTCCCAAAATATCCTTTTATGCCCCTACTTTTTACCATTTTTTAAACGAGCTCCAAATCAAGATTTTTCTTCACCAATCTCTTCAAAATAATTAAAAAGTGTGATCTGGAAGTTTTCATGATTTTTGGAGCTCATTTGGTATTTTTTTCGGGATTTATCGGCTTGAATTACTGCATAGGAGGCCCGGGATTTGGCCATTTTGCAAACGAACTCGGAATCAAGATTTTCTTTCGCCAATCTCTTCCAAATAATTTAAAAATGATATTTTCAAAATTTCAGAATTTTTGGAGTCCATTTGCTATTTTTCCGGGATTTTCCTTTTTGAATTACTGCATAAGAAACCCGGGATTTGGCCATTTTGCAAACGAACTCCGAATCAAGATTTTCTTTTACCAATCTCTTTCAAATGATTTAAGAATGAGATTGACAAATTTTTCAGAATTTTCGGAGTCCATTTTCTATTTTTCCCAAATTTTTCCAATTTTGCCCTTTTACCTCCGAAACCCGATTTTGCTCAAAACAAATCCGATTTTCAGATTTTCTTCAATCTGAGCCTTGGGCCATCCTTTTTAACCATTCTTCATCCATTGTGGGCTTTGGTCTTACCAAGTCGGGCCATTTCTGTGATTCTTCCCGATTTCACCGAAATCCACTAAAAACACTAATTCTCGGTTTTCTCCCGGATTGACTTTTCTTTCGGTTTTCTTGCAAGTGACTTCTCCATTACCCGTAGTCAGTGCTTATATTTCATTTGGAACCTTCAATTTCGACCAGTTTGATCGTTTAAGCACTTTTCCCCAAATTTCTTGGATTAGGGTTTCTTTTCTACTGAATCTCCAAATCCCAACTTCCGAACTCCATATCTTTCAATGTAGACCTCGGATTATCAAAATTCTTTCGCCATTTTTCAATTGAACTTAAAATCTTGATTTTGAAAGTGGGTTGACTTTTTCAGTAGTTGACTTTTTGGGGTTGACTTTTTCGGGGTTGACTTTTTCGGGGTTGACTTTTTTTCAAGTTTGTCTTTTTGTGCTCGCCCTCTTAAACTAAGTCTCGGAGTACCATCTGCAGGATGAAAACAGTCTTTTTATACTCGGAAACATCAATATGGGAAGAAAACATACCTGTTTAGTGGTCCGGACAAAATTAGGTGTCTACAACAGTTACATAGATATATTACATAGATACATTACAATTACATAGATAATTGTAATATATCTATGTAATTGTAATATATCTATGTAATATATGTAATATATCTATGTAACTGTAATATATCTATGTAATTGTAACATAGATATATACTACAATTACATAGATATTACAATTACATATCTATATTACAATTACATAAATATATTACATAGATATAATTAGATATATCTATGTAATTGTAATATCTGTGTAATATATCTATGTAATTGTAATATATATGTAATTGAATTATATATCTATGTAATATATTATCTACGTAATTGTAATATATATAGATATATTTATGTAATTGTAATATATATTTGTGTAATTGTATAATTGTAATATATATATGTAATTGTAATATATTTATGTAATTACAATATATCTATGTAATATATCTATGTATCTATGCAATTGTAATATATATTACATAAATATATTACAGTTACATAGATATATTACAATTACATAGATATAATACAATTACATAGATATATTACATTTATATAGATACATTGGATATATATATTACAATTACATAGATACAATTGTAATACATAGATACAATTGCATAGATACATAGATATATTATATCTATGTAATTGTAATTGTAATATATATATTACATAGATATATTACAATTACATAAATATATCTATGTATCTATGTAATTCTAATATATCAATGTAATTCAAAAACATATATTACATAAATATATTACATAAATATATTAGAATTACATAGATATATTACAACTACATAAATATATTTAGAATTACATAGATATATATATTGCAATTACATAAATGTATTACAATTACATAGATATGTTATAATTACATAAATACATTACAATTACATAGAAATATTATAATTACATAGATAATATATTACAATTACATAAATATGTTACAATTACATAGATATATTACATTAACACAATTACATAGATATAATACAATTACATTGATAATAAATAAATTACACCATTATATTACAATTACATAGATATATTACATCAGTAATTCTAATGCATACATGTAATATCTAATGTTTACGTAATGTATCTAATAGTAATTATAATGTATACATGTAATATCTAATGTTTTCAGTAATTTTAATATATACATGTAATATCTATGTAATTGTAATATATTTGTGTAATTGCAATATATCTATGTAATTGTAATATATTGGTGTCATTTATTTATTATCTATGTAATTGTATTATATCTATGTAATAGTGTTAATGTAATATATCTATGTAATTGTAATATATTTGTGTAATTGTATTTATGTAATTGTAATATATTAGTAATATATACTGTTTCTGAAAACATTAGATATTATAATTACATATATCTATGTAATTGTAATAGATACATTACTATTACATATATATATTACAATTACATAGATATATATCTATTGTAACACCTTGTCCGGATAATCTACCTAAATTCCGGCAGGGTTTCCTTTCTATCTCAACTATAACCCTCCTGCAAATAACACTTAATTCATATCCTCAACCAGCAATATTCCTTAATACTATTATCACATATATCCATACAAATTCAAAAATTATCCATGATCAATTTATGCTCAAATCAAAACATATTGATCTGTTGTCTCATATCTTCAAATATATACAATATATCCAAAAGTAAACCTATCTCAGCAAGGTTTACTAGATAAAAACATCAAAAGATCAAGACTTCAATAAAATTTTACTATGATGCCCACCACGTCAAAATACTATTTGAAGCAGAGAATAGAGGAAGGTTGCAATCCCAACACCTAACTGTCACCTGAAAATGAGAATATGAAAAGGTGAGATATATGAATATCTCAGTGAGTAGACAACATTTAAAGCGTGTGAAAACTATAATGGTAATCTGTAAAGCATAATTGACATTTTCTAAATAAACAATAGTAAAACCATAATGAGTAATTCAAAGACGTAGCAAAGTTTTCAACTGTATAACAATATTATAATATTAAATCAATGTATAAAATATGTAAAGTAAATCAAGTTACGTATAGTTGGGCTCCAACTTACTATCATGCATAAGAATACATCCATGAAATAACCAGGCAATATCCATGTAGGCATACTAGTAGCCGGCCCCAAAGGCCAATACCACTATAGGACGCCCTAAAGGCATATGTGTCGCTATGATGTGCCCCCAAAAGGCAAATATAACGGGATAGGGACTCTGGAGGTGGCTCCCACCACAAAGGCGTAGCACGCAGCTCCCGTACCCAGTCTAATATCACGGAATTGGGACTCTGGAGGTGGCTCCCGCCACAAAGGCGTAGCACGCGGCTCCCGTATTCCGATCAAGGGTATAGCCTCATACATTAAGTCAGGTGGAGCCAAAACCATGTACGTCAAATTCTATGTATAATCATATTTCATAAATCAATCAACTTACTCGATATAATATTTCATGAAATAAATGTACTTTAATAACAAATCAATTCATATGATTATATATCGGATATACCTTTAATACGTAAAATAAATATCATGCAAAAAATATATATAATTATAATTAAAGAAATTTCAAATAACTATCGTTGTCGTCTACTCACAATCCTTGAGATGATCTCACTGTACACCTCGACCTGAAACTTCGGGATCCACAGGTGACGTCGGATCTACATGATCTAGAGATTAACAATAATCAGTATCTATACATGCTCAAAGCATTCCACACTTTTGAATGCAACTTAAGTCCCATTAATCTACCCCATAGTCAATACTAATTTCTCATACTCAAAACAACATATCCTTAATTTTTAATATCATTTCCATAATCATTTTCTCCATAATTCAACTCTATAATCATGTCCTTATCAAATTTCTTTCTAGTATTCCATGCCTTAGAGATTTTCATAATCCATAACCATCCTTTGGTACTATATTTCTCTTAAGCAATAAATTCCTTAATATCAAGTTAGATTAGAAAATCATAACTTGAGTTTGGTAAGGAATTTGGAAATGATTCCAAATGGTTTATTTCAACCAATATGTCTAATTTATGAAGAAAATAACTAACTTATACAATTAGAACAAAATTTTGATCGAATTTGATAAATCCCGAAACTATGCTGAAACAGGGGTCAACACAGAACAGCCAACTTCACCGAAGTTTATCTTTTTAACCGCTTATCGGTTTTGGGTGATTGAAAAACCAAAATTCTCATATTGAAGTCTATTTTCTAGGAACAATATCAAAAAAATAAAAACCCTGATGTGCCGAACCCAGAAAATCCGAACAGCAAGCATGCTCAACTTCCCCTGTTTTGCATTTTCTTCCCATTTTCTTGTTCATGCTTTCAAATCCTTTTAATTCCTACCAAGTTGAGTAAAATTCATACTTAATAGATGGATTTCAGACCTTAACATGTTTATGGAGCTAAGATCTTAGCATGCTCAAGTAGAATATCTAAAGAAAAGGAAGAATTTATCAAGAAACTAACCTTGGATGTAATTATTGTTGAGATTTTTGGTTGAGTTGTTTGAAGAGAATTTTGAGAGAGAGGGATGATGGGAGCCGGCTGCCACTTGAAGAATGAATGAAAGTGTCTAGAGAATTCGGGAGAAAAAATGAAGATAAGAGATATTTTTTTGTTTTTGGTATAATTGCATATTAGTCCCTCAACTTTTTATAAATAACCATTAAGCCCCTAAACTTTTTTAATATGTTCAATTTGATCCTTTCTTCTTTTATTTCCTTCACTTATAACTTCTTACCAATTCCAAGTTTGTCCTTAAAATTTTCGGAATTTAACTTTACATGATTGTACGTAAACTTGGTTGTTACATCTAATGTGTAATTATAATATATTACAATTACATAGATATATTACAATTACATAGATATAATTACATAGGCATATTACAATTACATAGATATATTACAATTACATATATATATAATACATAAATATATTACAATTACATAGATATATATTACAATTACATAAATATATCTATATAATTACATAATTATATATATTGTCTATGTAGTTTTAATATATATATGTAATATATTACATAGATATATTACAATTACATAGATATATTATATAGATATATTACAATTACATAAATATATCACATAGATATATTATAATTACATATATATATATATTACAATTACATAAATGTATTACAATTACATAGATATATTATAACATAGATACATTTATATAGATATATTATAGTTAATGTAATATATATATATATATATATTTGTGTAATTGTAATATATCTATTTGTATAATTGTAATATATTACATAGATATATTACAATTACATAGATACATTACATAGATATATAATTACATAAATATATTACAATTACATAGATATATTACAATTACATAAATATATTACATAGATATATTACAATTACATAGATATATTACAATTACATAAATATTTTACAATTATATAGATATATTTCATAGATATATTACAATTACATAGATGTTACAATTACATATATATATATATATATATTACAATTACATAGATATATTACAATTACATAGATATTACAATTACATAGATGTATACATTATCAATTATCTAATATTTTCAGTAATTCTAATGTATACATGTAATATCTAATGTTTTCAATAATTGTAATGTATACATGTAAGATATAATATTTTCAGTAATTGTAATATATCTATATAAATGTAATATATCTATATAATTGTAATATATTTATTTAATAGTGTTAATGTAATATATCTATGTAATTGTAATATATTTATGTAATTGTAATTGTATTACAAAAGTATATTACAATTACTTAAATATATTACAATTACATAGATATATTACAATGTATTACACAAATATATATTACATATATTACATAGATATATTACAATATATCTATGTATATAATTACATAGATATATTACAATTACATATATATTGTAATTACATAGATATATTACAAATTTATTACAATGTAATTGTAATATATCTATGTAATTGTAATATATTTATCTATGTAATATATCTATGTAATATTACAATTACATAGATATATTACATAGATATATTACAAATTTATTATAATATATCTAATATATCTATGTAATTGTAATATATCTATGTAATTGTAATATATTTATGTAATTCTAATATATCTATGTAATTCTAATATATTCAATGTATTACAATTACAGTGACATAGATATATTAAAATTAAAATTACATAGATATATTACAATTGTAATATATATATGTAATTACATAGATATATTACAATTATATAGATATATTACAATTACTGAAAATATTAGATATTACATGTATACATTACAATTACTGAAAAAATTAGATATTACATGTATATTACATTGATATATACATAGATATATTATAATTACATTAATATATATCTATGTAATTGTAAGATATATTACAGTATATCTATGTAATTTTAATATATATCTATGTATAATATATTTATGTAATTGTAATATATTTATGTAATTGTAATATATATTTATGTAATATATCTATGTAATTATAATATATCTATGTAATTGTAATTATTTCTGTACTTGTTCTTTAAAAGGAAAAGCTTTAGGCAAAAATATATAGAAAAGATGGGTTTCATTAAAATATATAGAATATTATTATTAATAAGTTTTTTATATTAAAATATAAATATAATTTTAAATAAGTGTAAACAAAAGTTACCTATTATTCTCTTATATATAGATTGCATGGCACAACAAGGTTTTTTTATTACAATCATTTCCTAATTTTTTCTTTAGAATTACCTATATCTTAAACAGTTTAACATTAACAAAGCATGAATCTTCTTTCTCTAATCATTAAGTCCATTGCAATGTTAAGAAGGCAATGGTTATTCCATTCTATTAGTATGTTTGGTAGGTTAATATGAATGTAGGAATGGAAAAGAAAAATAGCTCATTGATAATAATACCCTTTAATGTAAAATTAATAATATATTATTTACTTAATTTATATCTATGTAATTGTAATATATCTATGTAATATGTCTATGTAATTGTAATATTTATCTATGTAATTGTAATATAACAATGTAATTGAAATACATCTATGTAATTGTAATACATCTATGTAATTGTAATATCTATGCAATATATCTATGTAATTGTAATTTATCTATGTAATTATAATATGTCTATGTAATTGTAATATATTTATGTAATTATATCTATGTAATTATAATATATCTATGTAATAGTAATATATCTATATAATTGTAATTGTAATATATCTATGTAATTGTAATATATCTATGTAATATATCTATGTAATTGTAATATATCTATGTAATTCTAATATATCTATGTAATTGTAATATCTATGTAACTGTAATATATTTATGTAATGTATCTATGTAATATATCTATGTAATTGTAATATATCTATGTAACTGTAGTATATCTACGTAATTGTAATAAATATATATATATATGTAATTGTAATATATTTATGTAATTATAATATATTAAAATTACATATTTATATTAGATATATTACATAGATATATTGCACTTACATAGATATATTACAATTACATAGATATATTACATAGATACATTACAATTACATAGATATATTACAATTACATAGATATATATTACATAGCTAATTGTGATACATCTATGTAATATATGTAATATATCTATGTAATTGTAACATAGATATATACTACAATTACATAGATATATTACAATTACATAAATATATTACATAGATATATTACATAGATACATTGGATATATCTATGTAATATATCTACCTAATTGTAATATATATGTAATTGTAATATATCCAATATATCTATGTAATTGTAATATATATCTATGTAATATATTATCTATGTAATTGTAATATATATAGATATATTTATGTAATTGTAATATATATATTTGTATAATTGTATAATTGTAATAGTATATCAATGTAATTGTAATATATATAATTGTAATATATATATGTAATTATAATATATTTATGTAATTATAATATATCTATGTAATATATCTATGTATCTATGCAATTGTAATATATAACACATAAATATATTACAGTTACATAGATATATTACAATTACATATATATATATATTACAATTACATAGATATATTACATTTATATAGATACATTGGATATATATATTACAATTACATAGATATAATTGTAATACATTGATACTATTGCATAGATACATAGATATATTATATCTATGTAATTGTAATTGTAATAGATATATTACATAGATATATTACAATTACATAAATATATCTATGTATCTATGTAATTATAATATATCAATGTAATTCGAAAAGATATATTACATAGATATATTACATAAATATATTAGAATTACATGGATATATTACAATTACATAAATATTTTTACAATTACATAGATATATTACAATTACATATATGTATCTTTCAATTACATAGATATATTACAATTACATAGATATATTTACAATTACATATATATAATACAATTACATAAATGTATTACAATTACATAGATATATTACAATTACATAAATACATTACAATTACATAGATATATTATAGTTACATAGATAATATATTACAATTACATAAATATATTACAATTACATAGATATATTACATTAACACAATTACATAGATATAATACAATTACATAGATAATAAATAAATTAAACCATTATATCACAATTACATAGATATATTACAATTACACGAATGTATTACAATTACATAGATATATCTATGTAATTGTAATATATCTATGTAATTGTAATTGTAATATATCTATGTAATTGTAATATATATATATATATCTATGTAATTGTAATATATCTATGTAATTGTAATAAATATATTTATGTAATATTACATAGATATATTACAATTACGTAGATAAATATATACATGTAATATATCTTTGTAATTACATTATCTAATGTTTTCAGTAATTCTAATGTATTCATGAAATATCTAATGTTTTCAGTAATTCTAATATTTTCAGTAATATATCTAATACAGTAATTCTAATATATTTACAATTACATAGATATATTACAATTACATAGATAAATATATACATGTAATATATCTTTGTAATTACATTATCTAATGTTTTCAGTAATTCTAATGTATTCATGTAATATCTAATGTTTTCAGTAATTATAATATTTTCCGTAATATATCTAATACAGTAATTGTAATATTATCTATATAATTGTAGTATATCTATGTAATTGTAATATACCTATGTAATAGTAATATATTACAATTACATAGATATATTAAAACTACATAGATATATTATAATTACATAGATAATATATTACATAAATACATTGGATATATATATATTACAATTACATATATATATATATATATATATATTCTACAAATACATAGATACATATTACATAGATATATTATAATTACATAGATGTATTACATAGATATATTACATAGATATATTATACATAGATATATTACAATTATATAGATATATTACATAGATATTATAATTACATAGATACATTGGATATATTACAATTATATATTATAATTACAAAGATACATTACAATTAAATAGATATATAATAATTACATAGATGTATTACAATTACATAAATATATTACAATTACATAGATGCATATTACATAGATATATTATAATTACATAGATGTATTACATAGATATATTACAATTACATAGATATATTACATAGATATTACAATTACATAGATACATTGGATATATTACAAATATATATTATAAGTACATAGATACATTACAATTACATAGATATATAATAATTACATACATATATTACAATTACATAAATATATTACAATTACATAGATACAATTACGTAGATATATTACAATTACATAGATATGTTACAATTACATAGATACATTACAATTACACATTAATATATCTATGTAATTGTAATATATCTATGTAATTGTAATATATCTATGTAATTCTAATATATCTGTGTAATTCTAATATATCTATGTAATTGTAATATATCTATGTAATTGTAATATATTTATATAATTTTAATATATCTATGTTATTGTAATATATTTATGCAATTGTAATGTATCTATGTAATTATAATGTATCTATGTAATTATGATAGATATATTACAATTACATAGATATATTACATAGATATTATAATTACATAGATACATTGGATATATTACAATTATATATTATAATTACAAAGATACATTACAATTAAATAGATATATAATAATTACATAGATATATTACAATTACATAAATATATTACAATTACATAGATACATATTACATAGATATATTATAATTACATAGATGTATTACATAGATATATTACATAGATATATTACAATTACATAGATATATTATTACAATTACATAGATATATTACATAGATATTACAATTAGATAGATACATTGGATATATTACAATTATATATTATAATTACATAGATACATTACAATTACATAGATATATAATAATTACATAGATATATTACAATTACATAAATATATTACAATTACATAGATACAATTACATAGATATATTACAATTACATAGATATGTTACAATTACATAGATACATTACAATTACACATTAATATATCTATGTAATTGTAATATATCTATGTAATTGTAATATATCTATGTTATTCTAATATATCTGTGTAATTCTAATATATCTATGTAATTGTAATATATCTATGTAATTGTAATATTTCTATGTAATTTTAATATATCTATGTTATTGTAATATATTTTTGCAATTGTAATGTATCTATGTAATTATAATATGTCTATGTAATTGTAATATGTCTATGTAATTGTAATATATCTATGTAATTGTAATATATTTGTGTATTGTAATATTTCTATGTATCTATGTAATTGTAATATATTTATGTAATATATCTATATAGTTTTATGTAATATATGTAATATATCTATGTAATTGTAATATATTTATGTAATAGTAATATATCTATGTAATTGAATTGTAATATATATACGTAATTGTAATGTATCCATGTAATATATCTATGTAATTGTAATTATGTAATTGTAATTTATCTATGTAATTGTAATAAATATATTTATGTAATATATCTAACATGCCAATTACATAGATATATTACATTAACACTATTAAATATATTACAATTACATAGATATATTACATTTATATAGATATATTACAATTACTGAAAATATTAGATATTACATGTATACATTACAATTATTGAAAACATTAGATATTACATGTATACATTAGAATTACTAAGAATTACATATATTACATAGATATATTTGTGTAATATATCTATGTAATAATATATCTATGTAATTGTAAGATATATATCTATGTATGATATATCTATGTAATTGTAATATATTATCTATATATTTATTTTAATATATCTATGCAATTGTAATTATAATATATATTATGTAATTACAGTATATCTATGAAATATATTACAATTACATAAATGTAATATATCTATGTAATATATTTTTGTATTATATCTATGTAATATATGTAATTGTAATTATCTATATCTATGTAATTGGAATATTGTCTATATATCTATGTAATTGTAATATATTTATGTGATTATAATATATCTATGTATAATATATCTATATATATATATATGTAATATATCTATGTAATAATATATCTATATAATTGTAATATATTTGTGTAATTGTAATATATCTACATAAATATATTGTAATGTATCTCTGTAATATATATATCTATGTAATTATTGCATAGATATATTACAATTATATAGATATATATTACAATTACATAGATATACTACATAAATATATCTATTAATTGTAATATATATATTTGTGTAATGTATCTATGTAATTGTAATATACATAGACATATTACAATTACAATTACATGGATATATATTACAATTACAATTACATAAATATATTTTTGTAATTATAATATATTTATGTAATATATTTATGTAATTTACGTAATGTTAAGTGGTAATTCTAACAAATAAATATAATATCTTATAATTACACATTAGATATATTACAATTACATATATATATTACAATTATATATCTAAAGTTTTCAGTAATATAGATATATTACATTTATATAGATATATTACAATTACAATTACAATTACTTAAATATATTACTATTACATAGATATATTACATAGATATATTACAATTGCATAGATATATTACAATTACATAGATATATTACAATTACATAAATATATTACAATTACATAGATATATTTATTAATATAATTACATAGATATATTACATACATATATATAACATAGATATATATTACAATTACATAGATATATTATAATTACATAAATATATAGATATATTTCAATTACATTTATATAGATATATTACAATTACATAGATATATTACAATTACATAGATAATATATCAGTTACATAGATATATTACAATTACATAGATATATTACATAGATACATTACAATTACATAGATATATTACATAGATACATTACAATTACATAGATATATTACATAGATATATTACAATTACATAGATATATTACAATTACATAAATATATTACAACTAATAATGTATCTATGTAATATTACATAGATATATACGTAAATATATTACAATTACATAGATATATTACAACTACAAAGATTTATTATATATGTAATTATATCTATGTAATTTTATGTAATATATGTAATATATCTATGTATCTATGTAATATATCTATGTAATTGTAATATATTTGTGTAATTGTAATATATCTTTTCTAATTATATAAAAACATTAGAATTACATAGATAATTACTTAAAACATATTACAAATATAATACATTAGACAAAATTAGGTGTCTACAACTGCCTCACTTTGGCTATTGTTCAGAAACAAGAATCAGGCAAAGATAAATAAACACTATTTTTGTTCGATTGGTGAAATCACATGTGAAGGAAAGGGAGTTTTCATTTTTTTTTCATTTTTTTTCATTTTCATTTTCATTTTCATTTACATTTTTATTTTTATTTATGGTTTTTTTCCTTCTGATAAACAGCTGTAAATAGAAGATTTTGTCCTTAAATTGAGTTCCTTGACTAGTCAAGGCTCGACCCGTCTCAAAAAAATGAGTTCAATTTCCAAGAGAAGAAAAGAGAAGATTTTGTCCTTAAATTGAGTTCCCTGACTAATCAAGGTTCGACCCGTCTTAAGAAAACGAGTTCGATTTGCAAGAGAAGAAAATAGAAGATTTTGTCCTTAAATTGAGTTCCCTGACTAATCAAGGCTCAACCCATCTTAAGGAAACAAGTTCGATTTGCAAGAGAAGAAAATTGAAGATTTTATCCTTAAATTGAGTTCCCTGACTAATCAAGGCTCGACCCGTCTTAAGGAAACGAGTTCGATAATATTACAATTACATAGATATATTACAATTACATAGATATATTACATAAAATTACATAAAATTACATAGATATAATTACATAGATAATATATCTTTGTAGTTGTAATATATCTATGTAATTGTAATATATTTATGTAATATATCTATGTAATTGTAATGTATCTATGTAATATATCTATGTAATTGTAATATATATATATATATATGTAATTGTAATATCTATGTAATTTTAATATATCTATGTAATTGTAATGTATCTGTAGACACCTAATTTTGTCCGGACCACTAAAACAGGTATGTTTTCTACCTAAATTGATGTTTCCGAGTGTAAAAAGACTGTTTTCATCCTGCAGGTGGTACTCCGAGACTTAGTTTAAGAGGGTGAGCATAAAAAGTCAAACTTGAAAAAGTCAACCCCGAAAAAGTCAACCCTAAAAATCAACTACTGGAAAAGTCAACCCACTTTCAAAATCAAGATTTTAAGTTCAATTGAAAAATGGCGAAAGAATTTTGATAATCCGAGGTCTACATTGAAAGATATGGAGTTCGGAAGTTGGGATTTGGAGATTCAGTACAAAAGAAACCCTAATCCGAGAAATTTGGGGAAAAGTGTTTAAATGATCAAATGAAAGATAAGCACTGACTACGGGTAATGGAGAAGCCACTTGCAAGAAAAACTGAAAGAAAAGTCAATCTGGGAGAAAAACGAGAATTAGGGTTTTTAGTGGATTTCGGTGAAATCGGGAAGAATCACAGAAATGGCCCGACTTGGTAAGACCAAAGCCCCCAATGGATGAGGAATGATTAAAAAGGATAGCCCAAGGCTCAGCTTGAAGAAAATCTGAAAATCGGACTTGTTTTGAGCAAAACCGGGTTTCGGAGGCAAAAGGGTAAAATTGGAAAATTTGGGAAAAATAGCAAATGGACTCCAAAAATTCTGAAAATTTTTCAATCTCATTCTTAAATCATTTGAAAGAGATTGGTAAAATAAAATCTTGATTCGGAGTTCGTTTGCAAAATGGCCAAATCCCGGGCTTCTTATGTAGTAATTCAAAAAGGAAAATCCCGAAAAAATAGCAAATGAGCTCCAAATCTTTTGAAATTTTGCAAATCACATTTTATATTATTTGGAAGAGATTGGCGAAATAAAATCTTGATTCGGAGTTCGTTTGCAAAATGGCCAAATCCCGGGCCTCCAATGCAATAATTCAAAAAGATAAATCCCGAAAAAATAGCAAATGGACTCCAAAAATTCTGAAAATTTTCAAATCTCATTTTTAAATTATTTGGAAGAGATTGGTGAAAGAAAATCTTGATTCGGAGTTCGTTTGCAAAATGGCCAAATCCCGGGCCTCCTATGTAGTAATTCAAGCCGATAAATCCCGAAAAAATACCAAATGAGCTCCAAAAATTATGAAAACTTCCAGATCACACTTTTTAATTATTTTGAAGAGATTGGTGAAGAAAAACCTTGATTTGGAGCTCGTTTAAAAAATAGTAAAATGTAGGGGCATAAAAGGGCATTTTTGGAAAAAAAATCCAAAAAAATAGCAAACGGACTCGGATAATTTTGAAAACTTCCAGAAATCAATATTTATTATTTTGGAAGTATTAAAAAAATAAAAATTGAATTTGGAGTCCGTTTGATATTTATTTGCATCCAGGGGCAAAACGGTCATTTCACCCAAGCAACCGAAAAGGGCTTCTTTGGGCCTTTCAAAAAATCAGAGTTGGGCTGGAAAAGAGAAGTGCTGGCCTGCCCAGGCCCAAAACAAGGAGGAAGCTTCTGATTTTTCAATCAAATGGCTAAAAATCAAGAGTTAGTTAGAGATTCTCTTTGATCAAGCCATGGTGATTAAGCCACATAGGCCAAGAGAGATGTCAACATTATTCTTGAACAACTGTAATTTGAGAGAGCTGAGATGCTAATCTAAAGGTGGTAATTTCATGATTTTTCACCTTGAATTATTAGCCATTTGATGGAAAATTGGTTACAAGAAAAATGACAACATCCTTGGGCAATATGAGGGGGTTTCGGCCAGCACTTGGAGGGGGTCAGAATTTGCAATTTTCATCTTCATTTTGCTGAGTTCTTTGAGTTTTTACTTGTTTTTTCTCTCCTTGGTTGAAAGCAAAAAAGAAAAGTTTAGAAAAGAAAGGAAAGTTTGAAGAGATAAAGCTTGAAATATAGCTTCTTGAGGTTGCTCTTGAGCACCAACTCTTGCACTTTCTTGATTTCCTTTCTTGTTTTTGCTATTTTGATTACTATTTGGTGAGTTTCCTTTTTAAATAAATGTTTTTTTTTTATTCTTCTTAAGCTCTTTCTTTATCTCTTTCTTAAATATATTTTTTTACAATTTTTTTTTTTACAATTTCTCACCATGGCCGAATGGCCTACATTCTTTATTTAAGTTGTTGTTTTGTTTATTTTATCATGTTGTTTATGTTATTTTCTTTGATCTTGATGTTTTAAGTGTTGTTCTACTTCATATACTTGAGTTATATTTTAATTTGGTTGCTTTGTTTGTTGCCATTTATGTTTTAAATATCATGTTTTTGCATTTTTAATTTTCTGTTTTCATAATGTTTAAATTTGTTGGTGTTTTAGATTTAGTATATCAAGTGTTTGTGAAAATGCTTGTGTGGACTTTGCATGATTTGAGTTTTATATTTTAGTTGAGCATGTTAGTATATCAAGTGTTTGTGAAAATGCTTGTTTGGTTTTAGTATTTCTACTTTGTGTTTGCATGTTTTGAATGTTATATTTTAGTTGAGCATGTTAGTATATCAAGTGTTTGTAAAAATGCCATGCTTGTTGGAGCTTGAGGCCATTTGGCTACTCCATGTGTTTTGCATTGTGTGTTGCATTTTTGACATGTTAGTTGGTAGGTTTTTGCATTTTCATGACATTTGATTTAGTTTTGCATGTTAGTATACCAAGTGTTTGTGAAAATGCCATGTTTGCTAGTTACATAGGCTATTCGGCCACTCCTTGAATTTTTGCATTGTATGTGCATTCTTGCCATGTTAGTTGATAGGTTAGCATTTGCATGATATTTGTTTGAGTTCTTGGTTTAAGCATGCTTTGTGTTTGTGAAAATGCCATGCATATTTTAGTTATTAAGTTTGGTTTATTTGTCATGCATGTTCGATAAGTTCTAAAGATAGGGAAGCCAAGTGTCATTAGAAACATTGTACATGATCATATTAGGTTTTTGACGCATGTAGTTCTATACACTGTGATGATGAAAGCACTTGTCTCATGTTAACATCTACATGAATTAAATGAATTTTGAATTTTAAATGCTTTGTGTTTGTTGTGTTTTAACAATGATTTGAATTTGCAAAAACAAGCATTAAGGAATTTTTAATAATGGATAGTCTTAAGAAGATTGATGATCAGTGTTACAAATGACCCAATACCTTCTCTCCTCTCTTTAGGTTTTCCTAAGCCTAAATCTCTTAAACCAAGAACACTTGAAAGACCTAATGCTTCAAGGGATATGAATGATTTGACTTCATAAAACCATTGTCATCACGGAATAAGCAAAGACGTAGATCTTAGTCTAGGCTATGAACAAAGGAACGAACTTTTTGAAAATTTTCAAATTCCTTGAAATTCAAACAAATGAGACATTCTTTCAAGAATCTAGATTTTGATAATTTGGTGTGTGTCAAGATTGTGCTAAAACCATTCATGACCTTTCCCAATGACCACAAAACACTAATTGCCCAAACATCACTTCATGATTGACACCCTGGGGCACAATGATTAAACTAGATTATCCCTTGTCCCAGAGAAAACTTGTTTTTGGGTCATATTTTCCTTGTCTCTTCAAAGAACTCAGATTAGAAACTCAGCCTTTTCAAAATAGACCTAGACTTGCTATGATCCTCGTTGATACAAATTCTCATGGTTAATCAAATTGGGGCATCATATGTGGAAATGATGGATACATGGTGAAGAAGGATAGGCTAACGCATAAATCATTGGGGCATGCGATGGAAAAAAGAGAAGAAATTTTTTTGTGATATCATGCATATGAGAATTCGGATGATTCCAAAGTGCAAAATGAATTTTGATTATCTATTTCCCCTGAGGATTGCTTTTCAATGAGAATATTCAGGCTTGATATGATGAATGGCCATCTTTCATATCCCTTTCACAAGAAAAAATTATTATCCATAGTCACCCCTTTTGAGCCAAAAGAATTCTTTCTCCTTTGAACCCTGATCAAGGATTACCCTCTACACTGGGGGGCAAATGCGAGGAAAGATCTTTTCAAAGATCATTGAGAAATGAGTGACAGCTCAAGGATAGACACAAAGCAAATGGAGCCCCGAATAAATACGGGCTCACCCTGTCAAAGAAAAAGAAGAGGAAAAGATGGCGAAATGAAAGCCAAGAAAAAAAAAACACAAAAAAAAGTGTGTGAAAGACATGGCAAATTGAAAGCCAAAAGCAAAGAAGAAAAAGAGCAAAGTCAAAAGGAAAGAAATGTCCAAGAAGGGAAAAATGCTTCAAAGAGAATCCTCCTCAAGAAATGATCCTTGATCTGATTACCCTCGAACACATATTTTGGGCCTATTTATCCTTTCTTTCTAAACCCTGAGCCATGGCCTACATTACGTGCTTTAAAAGTCCATTTTGATTAAGCATGAATATTTAATTTGAATGGTTTTTTCCTCAGATTTTATCTCATTTCATCGAATTATCATTTCACTAAGGAAGAATTTAGAATTCTCAAGTGTATGGTAGAACAAAAAAAAAATTGGAAAGAATGGAACTCTAGGGCGAAAACCCAAAAATGGGCGGTCTAGAGTAAATTTGGAAATTTTTGATGCCATCAATGATAGTGCCGATACCACAAAAGAAAAGATCTTATTAAAGGAGTGGTCATCGAGGAACATCTAGGAATTCTTGAACACCCAAATTGTCAACTCTTATTCAGAGGATTGTCTTCAAAAAACTTAAACTTTTTCTCCAAGATTAAACTTTTCGATTTAAACATCCCGGTCAATCTTGACGCTTGTCAAAATGCCTTGATATGGGGGCTCAAAGAATGTTGAATTTGTTTGGTTCTCAATAAATTCATGATTTATAAAACCTGTTCCATTTGTGAGCCTAGAAGGGATATACATTTTTGTCATGAAGTTTTCCTGGAAAAGCCAGATTCTTGTTATGCCAAGCCTTGCCAATCCCAGTTGAAAAAACCAGATTGATACTTAGAGAAATTTCTAACAATGATCGTCAGTCTTCAAAAGATTTGTACATCACACATTGTGGGGTTAATATTTTTTGTTCAAAAGTTTTCAAGATGCGAAAACAAATAAAGAGATTTTTTGAAATACCCATTTTGATGTTGACATGAGACAAGGATTTTTCTAACCCAAAGGTATAGAACTGCCATGATAGATCTTGACTTCCAGATATGAGAAGAAGAAATAGAAACCAGTTCAGATCTCAATTGATGAAAGTTTGAAAACTATTGGGGCAAAGAGAATATCCAAAATGAATTGAAGATATACTCTGATTTGAAAAGGAAAAATGAATTTGAAAGGCTAAGCCAAAGTCTAGAAAAACAATTGGGGGCATTTGCATCACTCATGAGCACTCATCTCTTTATCAAGCTTTTACATCCGCACAGTGTCGGCAAGCATTTGCACCATTCATGGGTATTTGCATTGGCATTATTCCATAAGCATCAGCATTTTACCTTTACATTTACATTCTTCATGAAATTCGTATTTGTGTCATCTCAAACAATTGCATCATTTCTAGAATCATTGCATTATTGTGTGGTAATTGTAGTTACACCATTTATAAACCAGTTACATGAATACAATTAGTAGGGGCATCTGCATCATGAAACATGGGCATCAATCCAAGCCATTTGCATTTGCACTAAGAAATATTTTACATTTGCACCATGAAGCATGAGCACCTTATTAAAAGACATGTGCATCTACATCATTTCTCAAAGCTTCTAGAGGAGTTATCCAGAATTTTACAATGAGCAAGTCTTTGGTGGTGATAGTCGAAGCTTCTGGAGGAGTTACCCAGAATTTTACAATGAGCAAGTCTTTGGTGGTGATAGCCAAAGCTTCTGGAGGAGTTACCCAGAATTTTACAATGAGCAAGTCTTTGGTGGTGATAGCCAAAGCTTCTGGTGGGGATATCCAGAATTTTACAGTTTTAAAAGTGAACAAGTCTTCGGTGGTGATAGCTGAAGCCTCTGGTGGAGATATCCAGGGTTTTATAATTTTGAAAAATGAGAAATCTTCTTTTGGAGGAGTTACCCAGAATTTTATTCAACATGTGCATCTACATCAAGAAGCATTTGCATCAATCTAAGTTAGTTGAATCTGCATCAAGAAAGTTTGCATCAAATCAAGTCATTTACATTTGCATCAAAGACATTTGCACCAATCTAAGTTATTTGAATCTAGATCAAGAAGCATTTGCATCAATCTAAGTTATTTACATTTCCATCAAAGACATTTGCACCAGTCTAAGTCATTTGTATCTTATTCAACATCTGCATCTGCATCAAAAAGCATTCGCATCTTCTCAAAATCTTTAGGTTAATTTTCAACAATTCTTCAAAGACCATTTTTAAGACCTCCGGGCATAATTTTTCAAATCACGGGTAAGGCCTACGGGAACCATTTTTAAGACCTCCGGGCATAACTTTTTTTCACAGGTAAGGCCTATGGGCACCATTTTTAAGACCTCCGGGCATAATTTTTCAAATCACGGGTAAGGCCTACGAGCACCATTCTTAAGACCTCCGGGCATAATTTTTTTTTCACGGGTAAGACCTCCAGGCACCATTCTTAAGACCGCCGGACATAACTTTTTTTCACGGGTAAGGCCTATGGGCACCATTTTTAAGACCTCCGGCATAATTTTTCAAATCGCGGGTAAGACCTCCGGGCATAATTTTTTTCACGGGTAAGGCCTACGGGCACCATTTTTAAGACCTCTGGGCACCATTTTAAAGACCTCCGAGCACCATTTTAAAGACCTCCGGGCACCATTTTAAGACCTTCGGGCACCATTTTAAAGACCTTCGGGAACAATTTTTTCTTTTGAAAATCGAATTCGTTTCCATAAGACGGGTCGAGCCTTGATTAATCAGGGAATTCAATTTAAGGACAAAATCTTCAATTTACTATTTTAAAAAAAAATTGAAAAAAATGGAAAAAGAAAAAATGAAAAAAGAAAAAAAGTAGAAAAAATAGAAAATGAAAAATGAAAAAATGATAGAAGAATGAAAAAGAAAACCCCTTTCCCTTTCCTTCACATGTGATGTCACTGACCGTACAAAATTAGTGTCGGTTTATCTCTGCCTGATTCCTGATTCTCAGCAATAGCCAAAGAGGGGCAGCTGTAGACACCTAATTTTGTCCGGACCACGAAAACAGGTATGTTTTCTTCCTAAATTGATGTTTTCGAGTGTAAAAAGATTGTTTTCATCCTGTAGGTGGTACTCCGAGACTTAGTTTAAGAGGGTGAGCATAAAAAGTCAAACTTGAAAAAAGTCAACCCCAAAAAAAGTCATCCCCGAAAAAGTCAACCCCAAAAAGTCAACTACTGAAAAAGTCAACCCACTTTCAAAATCAAGATTTTAAGTTCAATTGAAAAATGGTGAAAGAATTTTGATAATCCGAGGTCTACATTGAAAGATATGGAGTTCGGAAGTTGGGATTTGGAGATTCAGTAGAAAGGAAACCCTAATCCGAGAAATTTGGGGAAAAGTGCTTAAACGATCAAATTGGTCGAAATTGAAGGTTCCAAATGAAAGATAAGCACTGACTACGGGTAATGGAGAAGCCACTTGCAAGAAAAACTGAAAGAAAAGTCAATCCGGGAGAAAACCAAGAATTAGGGTTTTTAGTGGATTTCGATGAAATCGGGAAGAATCACAGAAATGGCCCGACTTGGTAAGACCAAAGCCCCCAATGGATGAGGAATGATTAAAAACGATAGCCCAAGGCTCAGCTTGAAGAAAATCTGAAAATCGGACTTGTTTTGAGCAAAACCGGGTTTCGGAGGCAAAAGGGCAAAATTGGAAAAATTGGGAAAAATAGCAAATGGACTCCGAAAACTCTGAAAATTTTTCAATCTCATTCTTAAATCATTTGAAAGATATTGGTAAAAGAAAATCTTGATTTTCGGAGTTCATTTGCAAAATGGCCAAATCTCGGGCTTCTTATGTAGTAATTCAGAAAGGCAAATCCCGGAAAAATAGCAAATGAGCTCCAAATATTTTGAAATTTTGCAAATCTCATTTTTAAATTATTTGGAAGATATTGGCGAAAGAAAATCTTGATTCGGAGTTCGTTTGCAAAATGGCCAAATCCCGGGCCTTCAATGTAGTAATTCAAGCCGATAAATCCCGAAAAAATACCAAATAAGCTCCAAAAACTATAAAAACTTCCAGATCACACTTTTTAATTATTTTGAAGAGATTGGTGAAGAAAAATCTTGATTTGGAGCTCGTTTAAAAAATGGTAAAATGTAGGGGCATAAAAGGGCATTTTTGGAAGAAAAAATCCAAATAAATAGCAAACGGACTCGGATAATTTTGAAAACTTCCAGAACTCAATATTTTATTATTTTGGAAGTATTAAAAAAATAAAAATTGAATTTGGAGTCCGTTTGATATTTATTGCATCCGGGGGGCAAAACGGTCATTTCACCCAAGCAACCGAAAAGGGCTTCTTTGGGCCTTTCAAAAAATCAGAGTTGGGCTGGAAAAGAGAAGTGCTGGCCTGCCCAGGCCCAAAGGAAGGAGGAAGCTTCTGATTTTTCAATCAAATGGCTAAAAATCAAGAGTTAGTTAGAGATTCTCTTTGATCAAGCCATGGTGATTAAGCCACATAAGCCAAAAGAGATGTCAACATTATTCTTGAACAGCTGTAATTTGAGAGAGCTGAGATGCTAATCTAAAGGTGGTAATTTCATGATTTTTCACCTTGAATTATTACCCATTTGATGGAAAATTGGTTACAAGAAAGATGACAACATCCTTGGGCAATATGAGGTGGTTTCGGCCAGCACTTGGAGGGGGTCAGAATTTGCAATTTTCATCTTATTTTTGCTGATTTCTTTGAGTTTTTACTTGTTTTTTCTCTCCTTGGTTGAAAGCAAAAAAGAAAAGTTTAGAAAAGAAAGGAAGGTTTGAAGAGATAAAGCTTGAAATATAGCTTCTTGAGGTTGCTCTTGAGCACCAACTCTTGCACTTTCTTGATTTCCATTCTTATTTTTGCTATTTTGATTACTATTTGGTGAGTTTCCTTTTTAAATAATTTTTTTTTTATTATTCTTCTTAAGTTCTTTCTTTATCTCTTTCTTAAATATATTTTTTTACAATTTTTTTTTTACAATTTCTCACCATGGCCGAATGGCCTACATTCTTTATTTAAGTTGCTGTTTTGTTTATTTTATCATGTTGTTTATGTTATTTTCTTTGATCTTGATGTTTTAAGTGTTGTTCTACTTCATATACTTGAGTTATATTTTAATTTGGTTGCTTTGTTTGTTGCCATTTATGTTTTAAATATTATGTTTTTGCATTTTTAATTTTCTGTTTTCATAATGTTTAAATTTGTTGGTGTTTTAGATTTAGTATATCAAGTGTTTGTGAAAATGCTTGTGTGGAGTTTGCATGATTTGAGTTTTATATTTTAGTTGAGCATGTTAGTATATCAAGTGTTTGTGAAAATGCTTGTTTGGTTTTAGTATTTCTACTTTGTGTTTGCATGTTTTGAATGTTATATTTTAGTTGAGCATGTTAGTATATCAAGTGTTTGTAAAAATGCCATGCTTGTTGGAGCTTGAGGCCATTTGGCTACTCCATGTGTTTTGCATTGTGTGTTGCATTTTTGCCATGTTAGTTGGTAGGATTTTGCATTTGCATGACATTTGATTTAGTTTTGCATGTTAGTACACCAAGTGTTTGTGAAAATGCCATGTTTGCTAGTTACATAGGCTATTCGGCCACTCCTTGAATTTTTGCATTGTATGTGCATTCTTGCCATGTTAATTGATAGGTTAGCATTTGCATGATATTTATTTGAGTTCCTGGTTTAAGCATGCTTTGTGTTTGTGAAAATGCCATGCATATTTTAGTTATTAAGTTTTGTAACACCCTGTCCGGATAATCTACCTAAAATCCGGCAGAGTTTCCTTTCTATCTCAACTATAACCCTCCTGCAAATAACACTCAATTCATATCCTCAACCAGCAATATTTCTCAATACTATTACCACATAAATCCATGCATATTCAAAAATTATTCATGATCAATTTATGCTCAAAACATATTGATCTATTGTCTCATATCTTCAAATATATACAATATATCCAGAAATAAACCTACCTCAGCAAGGTTTACTAAAAAAAAAAAAAAACATCAAAAGACCAAATCTTCTAGAAATTTAGATATGATGCCCACCACGTCAATATACTCTTGAAGCAGAGAGTAGAGGAAGGCAGCAATCCCGACACCTAACTGTGTCCTGAAAATGAGAAATAAAAAGAGGTGAGATATATGAATATCTCAATGAGTAGACAACATTTAAAGCGTGTGAAAACTATAATGGTAATCTGTAAAGCATAATTGACATTTTCAAAATAAATAATAATAAAACCATAATGAGTAATTCAAAGACGTAGCAAAGTTTTCAAATGTATAACAATATTATAATATTAAATCAATATATAAAATATGTGAAGTAAATCAAGTTACGTATAGCTGGGCTCCAACTTACTATCATGCATATGAATACATCCATGAAATAACCAGGCAATATCCATGTAGGCATACTAGTAGCCGGCCCCAAAGGCCAATACCACCATAGGACGCCCCAAAGGCATATGTGTCACTATGATGTGCCCCCAAAAGGCAAATATAACGGGATAGGGACTCTGGAGGTGGCTCCCACCACAAAGGCGTAGCACGCAGCTCCCATACCCCAGTCCAATATCACGGAATTAGGACTCTGGAGGTGGCTCCCGCCACAAAGGCGTAGCACGCAGCTCCCGTATTCCGGTCAAGGAAATAATCTCATACATTAAGTCAGGTGGAGCCAAAATCATGTACGTCAAATTCTATGTATAATCATATTTCATAAATCAACCAACTTACTCGATATAATATTTCTTGAAATAAATGTACTTTAATAACAAATCAATTCATATGATTATATATCATATATACATTTAATACGTAAAATAAATATCGTGCTAAAAATATATATTTATATATAATTATAATTAAAGAGATTTCAAATAACTATAGTTGTCGTCTACTCACAATCCTTGAGATGATCTCACTGTACACCTAGACCTGAAAATTCGGGATCCACAGGTGACGTCGGATCTACGTGGCCTAGAGATTAACAATAATTAGTATCTATACATGCTCAAAGCATTACACAATTTTGAATGCAACTTAAGTCCCATTAATCTACCCCATATACTAATTTCTCATACTCAAAACAACATATCCTTAATTTAATATCATTTCCATAATCAATTTCTCCATAACTAACTTATACAACCAAAATTTTGATCAAATTTGATAAATCCCGAAACCATGCTGAAACAGGGGTCAACACTGAACAGCCAACTTCACCGAATTTTATCTTTTTAACCGCTTATCGGTTTTGGGTGATTCAAAAACCAAAATTCTCATATTGAAGTCTAGTTTCTAGGAAAAATATCAAAAAAATACAAACCCTAATGTTACGAACCCATAAAATCCGAACAGCAAGCATGCTCAACTTCCCCTGTTTTGCTTTTTCTTCCCATTTTCTTGTTCATGCTTTCAAATCCTTTTAATTCTTACCAAGTTGTGTAAAATTCATACTTAATAGATGGATTTCAGACCTTAACATGTTTATGGAGCTAAAATCTTAGCATGCTCAAGTAGAATATCTAAAGAAATAGAAGAATTTATCAAGAAACTAACCTTGGATGTAATTATTGTAGAGATTTTTGGTTGAGTTGTTTGAAGAGAATTTTGAGAGAGAGGGATGATGGGAGCCGGCTGTCACTTGAAGAATGAATGAAAGTGTCTAGAGATTTCGGGAGAGAAAAATGAAGATAAGAGATATTTTTTTTGTTTTTGGTATAATTGCATATTAGTCCCTCAACTTTTTATAAATAACCATTAAGCCCCTAAACTTTTTAATATGTTCAATTTAATCCTTTCTTCTTTTATTTCCTTCACTTATAACTTCTTACCAATTTCCAAGTTCGTCCTTAAAATTTTCGGGATTTAACTTTACATGATTATACGCAACCTCGGTTGTTACAACTTACCCCCCATAGAAAAATTTCGTCCTCGAAATTTACTTACCAACTTGATTGAATAAGTGAGGATATTGAGTCTGCATATCTTCCTCCCTTTCCCATGTAGCTTCTTCGTATAAATGATTCCTCCAAAGAACTTTCACTAATGGAATAGTCTTAGTCCTTAGAACTTGGTCCCTTCTATCCAAAATCTCAACCGGCTGCTCTTCATAAGTTAAGTTTTCCTCAATTTCCATAGGCAAATCCTTCAATATATGTGAAGAATCGAAAATGTACTTTCGGAGCATGGAAACATGAAACACATTATGAATTCGTGACAATTCTCCTGGTAAGGCCAATCGATAAGCAACTGGGCCAATCCGTTCAATGATCTCATACGGCCCTATATATCGAGGGCCCAACTTTCCTCGTCTTCCAAACCGGATTACTCCTTTCCAAGGAGTCACTTTTAAAAACACCATATCACCAACTTCAAACTCTAAATCTTTTCTCCGATTATCTGCATAGCTCTTTTGTCGATCTTGAGCTATTTTTATCTTTTCCCAAATTACCTTAACTTTGTCTGCAGTCATCATAACAATTTCTGGACCTAGTAATTTCCTTTCATCTGTATCATCCCAACACACTGGAGTTCTGCACTTCCTTCCATACAAAGCTTCAAACGGAGCCATGTCGATGCTGGACTGATAACTATTGTTATACGCAAACTCTGCTAGGGGCAAGTGTTCATCCCAGTTTCCTTTGAATTTCATAATACAAGATCTGAGCATATCTTCCAAAATTTGAATTGTCCGTTCAGATTGTCCATCTGTCTGAGGATGAAAAGCAGTACTGAACTTGAGTTTAGTGCCCATAGCATTCTGCAAACTTCGCCAAAATCGAGATGTGAATCAGGGGTCTCGATCAGATACAATCGATACTGGGGCACCATGTAACCTAACAATTTCGTTCACATAAAGTTTAGCCAATCTTTCCATGGAAAAAGTCTTCTTGACTGGCAAAAAGTGAGCTGATTTTGTCAGACGATCAACAATCACCCAAATGCTGTCATAACCAGACTGTGTTCTTGACAATCCCGAAACGAAATCCATAGCAATATCTTCCCGCTTCCATTGAGGAATAGGTAGGGGGTTCAATTTCCCAGAAGGTTTTTGATGCTCTGCTTTAATTTGTTGGCATACCAAGCATCTAGAAATAAACTCAGCTATGTCCCGTTTCATACCTTGCCACCAATAATGTTCTCTTAAGGTTCGATACATCTTCACACTACCGGGATGTAACGCATATGGTGCATTATGAGCTTCCTCCAAAATCACCTTCCGGAGTTCTTCATCCTGAGGCACACAAAGCCTATTTTTCATTATCAGTACATCATCATCCTTTATTTGATAGTCAGTCCTCACACCATCCCTTACTTCTTGCTTTAACTTTACTAGCATAGGGTCATTATTTTATGCTTCACGTATCCAATCAATATGAATCGGTTTAACCTTCAAGTGGGCTATCAGGAGATTATTCTCATCAATCATCAATTCTAAAGGTAAAGACTTCAACTCATTTTGTAAGGGTTTCTGAATTGCTCGGATATGAGCAAGAGAACTAGAAGACTTTCTACTAAGAGCATCGGCCACTACATTGGCCTTTCCTGGGTGGTAGTCAATTACACAGTCATAATCTTTTATCAATTCCAACCATCTCCTTTGCCTCAAATTTAATTCTTTCTGATCCATTAGATATTTCAGACTCTTATGATCAGTGTAGATTGTACATTTTTCTCCAAATAAATAATGCCTCCAAATTTTCAGTGCAAACACCACTGCCGCCAACTATAAATCATGAGTGGGATAGTTTTGCTCATGCTGTTTCAGTTGTCGAGAAGCATAAGCTATCACCTTCCCATGTTGCATTAAAACGCAACCCAAACCTCTCCTCGAGGCATCACTGTATACCACAAAGCTTCCAGTCCCTGATGGTAGTGTAAGAACTAGTGTTGTGGTCAATCTAAGCTTGAGCTCTTGGAAAGCTTGCTCACATTCGTCAGTCCACTCAAACTTAGCATGCTCAAGTAGAATATGGAGCTAAAATCTTAGCATGCTCAAGTAGAATATCTAAAGAAATAGAAGAATTTATCAAGAAACTAACCTTGGATGTAATTATTGTAGAGATTTTTGATTGAGTTGTTTGAAGAGAATTTTGAGAGAGAGGGATGATGGGAGCCGGCTGCCACTTGAAGAATGAATGAAAGAGTCTAGAGATTTCGGGAGAGAAAAATGAAGATAAGAGATATTTTTTTTGTTTTTGGTATAATTGTATATTAGTCCCTCAACTTTTTATAAATAACCATTAAGCCCCTAAACTTTTTAATATGTTCAATTTGATCATTTCTTCTTTTATTTCCTTCACTTATAACTTCTTACCAATTTCCAAGTTCGTCCTTAAAATTTTCGGGATTTAACTTTACATGATTATACGCAACCTCGGTTGTTACAAGTTTGGTTTATTTGTCATGCATGTTCATGCATTTTAGGTCTAGGTTGCATTAAATGCCATGCAAATTCATTTAGGTCTAAGTCACTATATTGATGTCATGCATTTTTTCATGACATTTAGTTTTAAACTCATGCATTTCATGCACTATGTTTGCTGTATTTTTTCATGCATTTCATATTCATGCCACTTGAATAATGACTTAGGCCAATTAATGGTTCAATGTCATGCTCTCTTGAGCACACTTGTGGAAAACTAAAGTTTGTCAAATTGATTATTCTACCTTTGTGATTTTTTTTACTTAGCCAATTTTTATCTAACTTTCAAAAAGTCCTAGCTACTGTTTGCAAGTCATTTTATGAGTTTCAAATATTTTTACTTTGATTTTTAAATGATTTTATCAAAGGCAAAAAATGTGTTTTGGCAAAGCAGTTTTTTCACCCAGTACTCGTACATCTCCGATTTTTCGGGGAATTCATCTTTAATCAGAAAATTAAGCCGATTTTTTCCCGTGTATTTTTACATGTCCTGAGTCTCAGTATTGTTTTCAGAATTTTTTGAATTTCTAAAATAGGGTAAAAAATTGTGGCTTAAAACTGGACAGTGGAGTCAGAATTGAATTTAAAGAAAAATCATTTTTCTGTTTTGGTTAAGTTACTTAGAGTGGGCTGATTAGGAGGGTTAGCTACTGACTTAGGGTAGTTTCTAAGCCCTTTTAAACTCTAAAAATGGTTTTTCAAGTCTCGGGTTAAGGGTAGTCAAGTCCGAATTTTTAAACTTGGAAAATTAGAGCCATTTTAAAGAAATTAGCCCAGTTTTTATTTTTAATTCAAGCTTTTCAAAATTGTTTTCAAACAATCACAAAGTATTTTGGTTTTAGAATATTTAATTTGACATATTTTCCTAAGGTAGCCGGATATCTTTTTACATATACGGATTTCCTTAATTAAAGGAAAAAATACATTTCATGCATTGCATTTTCCATATTCATGCATTTTATATAATATGTGATTCTTGCTATGATAATTTATATGATATTGTTATGATTTTGAGTTATGTTATATTGTTTATTATATGATTTGGAATATTTCATGATATCCTATGCTTTTTATTTAGTTATTTTTTTTGTCATATTATTTAGCATATACTATGTTCATGCATTATTATTTTCATTTTTATTTTCATGCATATTATATGATAGCATTATTTCATATTCCATCTCATTTAATTTATATGCCATATCATTCATGTTTGCCATGTCATTTAAATTATTTCATTTCATATAGAATATGTTATGTTACTTAGGTTATTTTATTTCATTTAGAAAATATCATGTTACTTAGGTTATTTCATTTCATATAGAATATGTTATGTTACTTAGGTTATTTTATTTCATTTAGAATATATCATATGACTTAGGATATTGCATATCATATAGAATATACTATGTTACCTAGGTCATTTCATTTTATTTATAATATGTCATATAACTTAGGATATATCATTTCATTTAGAATATGCTAAGGCATTTACATTATATCATATCATTTAGGAAGCATTATATTATTTAGATTTTGCTATGTCATTTTATTTATGTCATGCATATACATATTCATATCTTTTAAAATGTTTTCAAAAGGATAATGATTTTTCAATAAAAAATAAAGATATTCCGGAGTTAAAATAATTCATGAGTTCTCTACCGGGTTGGTGGAGGGAATATCATCAATTATCATTAATAAAGGAATATCTTTCTTTCAAAAAAAAAGAGAATGATTCGGAAATTTTTCCAAAACTAATAAAAATTTCTATATTTTGCCACGTTTGTTGGGGAATATAGGAAAATTTTGAATTTATAAATTCCGAATCATTTTTGATTAAAAATGAAATATTTTTCTTTAGATTGGGAATTAACTTGAAGTACTAAATTTAAAACCGATTTCTTTTACCGAGACTTGAGATAACACACGATTAATAAGGTATCGTTTTATACGGGCGTTGTGGGGGTGCTAATCTTTCCCCGCACGTAACCGAGTCCCGTACCCGTTTCTTTGATTTCTCTGGTTTAAACGCAGAGTTGAAATTGGTTTTAAAAATATTTTAATTAATTTTTAAAATATTTTATAAAACCGGTTTTAATAGGTGGCCGATCACACCTAGCTAAAAAAGATTGGTGGCGACTCCATGTCTTTTTCAAGGTCATTTTCAAAACCTTCATTTTTTAGAGGAATTAAGTCGACTTTTCCTCGATTTTGTTAAATGTCACGCTTAACGAATAATAAAGTCTTGCATGGGACTCGTTATTTTTTAGGTTGCGACAGTATCTATGTAATATATCTATGTAATTGTAATTGTTACATAACAAATGAAGGGCACTTGGTTCAATCTGTTCAATAACAAGTACATTCGGCATTCATGGCTCATATTTTTTAAATTTGGTGCCCAATACAAATTTTCGTACTGGTTTCAACACTGGTGGAATTGGTATAGACCTTTCAGAGAAATACTACCAAATAAATTTGATCTTTTTTATGATCAATTCATTTCAAAATTCCAAGCAGAAGAAGATCAAAAACAATTACATCCCTCCATCCCCTTCTTCTCAAAATTATGTATCTCATGGATTACGTCCTGGGAATATGCATACCTAATAGATAACCAGATGGAAGTACCATTGATTATCCGCAAGTTCAAAACCATGTGGTGGGACAAATCTAATGAAGAAAAATATAACTCACAATTTCTCAATGAATGCTTGGACAAAATCCACAATTTTGCAAATCTGCAGCACCAGATCAAGATACAGCCATATTTTTTTCAGGCTAAAACAAATGCTAGTTCACTCCTAGCACAAGCCAAGACCAAAAAAGAATACAAGAAATTGATGGCAGAAATGCTCAGCTCGATGGACTCTGACTCAGAAGAAGACAAATCCCCAATATCTTCTAACAAGACCATAAACCTGGCAGATGATGAAGTTATTACAGGTAAATCAAAGACGAAATGATGACACAAATTGTCGGAAAAACAAGACAAAGTGTAAAAAAAAAAAAAAAGAGTCTGGAAAGAAAACAGGAATATTTTCAAGAATCTTTTCAAAATTCACAACGGAAACATGTACAAATACTGTCTCAGCTGTAATTCAAATTGTAATAGGACAAAAGACAGGGAATAGATTCCCTTAAAAGTTTCAGTTTGAAAATTCAAAAGTTGTAATGATGCTAAAGCATCCAAATAGGACTAGAGTCAGGGAATATATTCCCTGCACAATAGTGCTAAGGCAAATCATGGAGCTAGCCTCTATATAAGACTTCTAAAATCAATGTAAGAGGCAAGTTTTTCATCTGAAGGAAGAACTTCTCTGAAAAAACTCTTTAAAAAATCCCAGCAATAAAATCGTCTTTTCAACAATTATCTTTTCTTCTTTTATTTTCATTTTTTCCATTTTATCTCTGTTGATCACTGGGCCTCGTTTGATATTTTGTTTTTAGTTGGTCACTAATTTTTTTGAAGTGAATTTCTTCCTTGAGAAAAGAGATTTGTTTTTTTTATAATTAATTAAATTATTGATTTGTCCTGTATGAATAGAGAAAGATTTTAAGAGATTAAGATTTTTAACTTTTGGTTTTTCTATAAAAGGAAATGTTATTTTGGTGTTTAATATTTTAGTGCTGATTTCTTGATTTGTCACTTTGTAAGGTTTGAGTAAAGATATAAAAAGTGTGCCTAGTATGACATTTTGCATTATATCTTTCACCATTAAGAAGCATGTTTGATATTTGATTCCTTTATTACATAGATATTTATACATATATCTATGTAATTGTAATATATTACAATTACATAAACATATTACAATTACAATTATATAAATATATTACAATTACATAGATACATTACAATTACATAGATATATTAGAATTACATAGATATATATTACAATTACATAGATATATTAAAATTAAAATTACATATTTATATTAGAATTACATAGATACATTACAATTACATAGATATTACAATTATATATATATATATATATCTATGTAATTGTAATATATTTATGTATACATTACAACATAGATATATTACATAGATATGTAATTCTAATGTAATTATAAAATATCTATGTAAATATATTACAATTCTATTAATTACAATTATATAGATATATCTATGTAAGTCTAATGTTTTATGTAACTGTAATATATTTATGTAATTATAATATATCTACGTAATATCTATGTAATTACATGTATTGTTATATATTAAAATTACATGTATATATTACAATTAACATTATTATAATTACATAAATATATTACAAGTAATAGATATATTACAATTACATAGATATATTACAATTACTGAAAACATGTATACATTAGATAATTTCAGTAATTGTATCTATGTAATTGTAATATATCTGTGTAAGTGTAATATATTTGTAATATATCTATGTAAGTTACATTACTATTTCTGAAAACATTAGATATTACAATTACATAGAAATATTACAATTACATAGATAATATTACAATTACTGTATTAGATATATAACTGAAAACATTAGATACTACACGTATATATTACAATTACATAGATATGTATGACATTTTACATATATTACATAGATATACTATTACAATTACATATATATATATTACAATTACATAGATATATTACATAGATATACTACATAAATATATTACAATTACATAGATATATTACATAGATACATTACATTAATATATTACAATTACATAGATATATTACAGTTACATAGATATACTATTACAATTACATAGATATATTACAATTGCATAGGTATATATTACAATTACATAGATATATTACAATTACATAAATATATTACAATTAATAATGTATCTATGTAATATTACATAGATATATAACATAAATATATTACAATCACATAGATATATTACAATAACATAGATATATTACAATTACATAGATATATTACAATTACATAGATATTACAATTACATAGATATATTACAATTACATAGATGTATACATTATCAATTATCTAATATTTTCAGTAATTCTAATGTATACATGTAATATTTAATATTTTCAGTAATTGTAATATATATATATCTATGTAATTGTAATATATTTAATAGTGTTAATGTAATATATCTATGTAATTATAATATATCTATGTAATTGTAATGTGTCTATGTAATATATCTATGTAATTGTAATATATCTATGTAATTGTAATATATCTATGTAATTGTAGTATATCTATGTAATTGTAATATATCTATGTAATTGTAATGTATCTATGTAATTGTAATTCTAATAATATATCTACATAAATGTACTATATCTATGTAATTGTAATATATCTATGTAATTGTAAAATATATGTAATTGTAAATTATATGTAATTGTAATATATCTATGTAATTTTAATATATCTGTGTAATTGTAATATATAATGTAATTGTAATATATCTATGTAATTATAATATATCTATATAAATATAATGATATATCTATGTAATTTTAATATATCTATGTAATTGTAATATATCTATGTAATTGTAATATATCTATGTAGTTGTAATGTATATATGAATGTAATTGTATATTACATGTGAAATATATCTATTACAAAAATATATTACAATTACATAGATATATTATAATTACATAGATATATTACATAGATATATTAATGTGTAATTGTAATGTATCTATGTAATTGAAATATATCTATGTAATTACAATTACATAGATATATTAAAATTACAATATTTATGGAATTACATAAATACATAGATAGATTTATGTAATTCTAATATATCTATGTAATTGCAATATATCTATGTAATTGTAATATATCTATGTAATTATTATATATCTATATAATTGTAATAAATTTGTGTAATTGAAGTATATCTATGTAATTGTAATATATCTATGTAATTATAATGTATCTATGTAATATATCTATGTAATTGTAATATATCTATGTAATTGTTATATATCTAAGTAATTGTAATATATCTATATAATTGTAATAAATTTGTGTAATTGTAATATATCTATGTAATTGTAATATATCTATGTAGTTTTAATATATCTATGTAATTATAATATATTAAAATTGCATAGATATTTATGTATAAATATCTATGTAATTGTAATATATCTATGTAATTATAATATAATATATCTATATAATTGTAATATATATTTATGTTGTTTTAATACATCTACGTAATTGTAATATATCTATGTAATTGTAATGTATCTATGTAAAATATCTATGTAATTGTAATGTATCTATGTAATATATCTATGTAATTGTAATATATCTATGTAACTGTAGTATATCTATGTAATTGATATATATATATATATATATATATATATATATCCAATGTATCTATGTAATTCTAATATATCAATGTAATTCGAAAACATTATATATTACATGTATTTTAATATATCTAATGTGTAATTGTAATGTATCTATGTAATTGTAGTATATAATATAATATATCTATATAATTGTAAATATATATCTATGTAGTTTTAATATATCTATGTAATTATAATATTTCTATGTAATTGTAATGTATCTATGTAATATATCTATGTAATTGTAATATATCTTTGTAATTGTAATGTATCTATGTAATATATCTATGTAATTGTAATATATTTATGTAACTGTAGTATTTGTTTATGTAATTGTAATATATATATCCAATGTATCTATGTAATTCTAATATATCAATGTAATTCGAAAACATCATATATTACATGTATTTTAATATATCTAATGTGTAACTGTAATGTATCTATGTTACTGAAATATTTCTATGTAATTGTAATGTATCTATCTAATATATCTATGTAATTGTAATATATCTGTGTAATTGTATTAAATCAATGTAATTCGAAAACATTACATATTACATGTTTTTTAATATATCTAATGTTAATTATAATGTATCTATGTAGTTGTAATATATAATATAATATATCTATATAATTGTAATATTATATCTATGTAGTTTTAATATATCTATGTAATTGTAATATATCTATGTAATTGTAATGTATCTATGTAATATATCTATATAATTGTAATATATCTATGTAACTGTAGTATATCTATGTAATTTTAATATATATATATATCCAATGTATCTATGTAATTCTAATATATCAATGTAATTCGAAAACATTATATATTACACGTATTTTCATATATCTAATGTGTAATTGTAATGTATCTATGTTACTGAAATATATCTATGTAATTGTAATGTATCTATGTAATATATCTATGTAATTGTAATATATCTATATAATTGTAATATATCTGTGTAATTGTAATAAATTTGGGTTAATATATCTATTTAAGTGGTGATTGTACATATATAACAATTGCTGCAGGTGGTATTACATTTATATAGATATATTACAATTACATAGATATATAACTTTGAATCTTGATTTTGAATAAGGGTTGATTTTTTTTAGTAGTTGACTTTCAGAGTTGACTTTTTCGAGATTGATTTTTTCCATATTGACTTTTCATGCTTGACCTCTTAAACAAAGTCTTGGAATACCACCTGCCACTCCCCTTCCCTTTCTCTAGGAAGCAAGCACAGGATGAGAATAGCTTTTCTGCATTCTGAAACATCTCAAGGAAGAAAAATTACCTGATTTAGGGATCCCGACAAAGTTAGGTGTCTACAACATTATACATTACACTTACATAGATATTTTATATTTACATAAATATATTACAATTACATAGATATATTACAACTACATGTATATATTACAATTAACATTGTTATAATTACATAGATATATTACAATTACTGAAAACAATTACATATATATATTACAATTACATAGATATATTATAATTACATAGATATATTACAATTACTAAAAACATCTTTACATTAGATAATTTCAGTAATTGTATCTATGTAATTGTAATATATTTGTGTAATTGTATTTATGTAATTGTAATATATTTGTAATATATCTATGTAAGTTACATTACTATTTCTGAAGACATTAGATATTACAATTACATATATATATATATTACAATTATATAGATAATATTACAATTACTGTATTAGATATATTACTAAAAATATTAGAATTACTGAAAACATTAGATTTTACATGAATAATTAAAATTGCTGAAAACATTAGATATTTCATGTATATATTACAATTACATAGATATATTACAATTATTGAAATATATTACAAATACATAGATATATATATATATATATTACAATTACATAAACATATTATAATTACATAGATATGTTTTAAGCAATTCTAAAGTATTAATCATCTATGTAATTTATGTAATTTTAAGTGATAGTTCTAAATTACTCAAAACATTATCAAATATCTAATGTTTTCAGTAATTTTAATATATCTATATATTTGTAATATAATGTTAAGTGGTAATTGTAATATATCTATGTAATTGTAATATATTTTTGTAGTTATAATATATCTATGTAATATATTTGTGTAATTTACGTAATGTTAAGTGGTAATTCTAACAAATAAAAATAATATATCTATGTAATTATAATATATCTATGTATGTAATTATAATATTATCAATTAGCTAATGTTTTTAGTAATTCTAATGTATACATGTAATATATCTTTGTAATTACATTATCTAATGTTTTCAATGATTCTAATGTACACATAGTAATTCCACGTAAATTCCACAAATATATTGCAATTACATAGATGTATACATTATCAATTATCTAATATTTTCAGTAATTCTAATGTATACATGTAATATCTAATGTTTTCAGTAATTGTAATGTATACATGAAATATCTAATATTTTCAGTAATTGTAATATATCTATATAAATGTAATATATCTATGCAATTGAAAAATATTTAATAGTGTTAATGTAATATATCTATGTAATTGTAATATATCTATGTAATTTTAATATATCTATGTAATTGTAATGTATCTATGTAATATATCTATGTAATTGTAATATATCTATGTAACCGTAGTATATCTATGTAATTGTAATATATATATATATATATCCAATGTATCTATGTAATTCTAATATATCAATGTAATTCGAAAACATTATATTACAACTATATTACAATTGATATATTAGAATTACATAGATACATTGGATATATATATATATATATATTACAATTATATAGATATACTACAACTACATAGATATATTACAATTACATAGATATATTACATAGATACATTACAATTACAAAGATATATTACAACTACATAGATATATTACATAGATACATTACAATTACATAGATATATTACAATTACATAGATATATTAAATAGATATTACAATTACATAGATATATTACAATAACATAGTTATATTACAATTACAATTACATATATATATATATATTACAGTTACATAGATATATTACAATTACATAGATATATTACATAGATACATTACAATTACATAGATATTACAATTGCATAGATATTACAATTACATAGATATTACAATTACATATATATATATTACAATTACATAAATATATTACATAGATACATTACATAAATATATTACAATTAATATATTACATAGATACATTACAATTACATAGATATATTACATAGATACATTACATAAATATACTACAATTACATATATATTACAATTACATAGATATATTACAATTATATAAATATATTACAATTAATATATTACATAGATACATTACAATTACATAAACACATTACAATTACATAGATATATTAAAATTACATAGATATATTAAAATTACATAGATATATTACAATAACATAGATATATTACAATTACATAAATATATTACAATTAATAATGTATCTATGTAATTGTCATGTATTGTTATATATCTAATGTGTAACTGTAATAAACATATTTATGTAATATATCTATGTAATATTACATAGATACATTATTAATTGTAATATATTTATGTAATTGTAATATATTTATGTATTTGTAATATATCCATCTAATTGTAATATCTATGCAATTTAATATCTATGTAATTGTAATGTATCTATGTAATATATCTATTTAATTGTAATATATCTATGTAACTGTAATATATATATGTAATTGTAATTGTAATATAACTATGTTATTGTAATATATCTATGTAATTGTAATATCTATTTAATATATCTATGTAATTGTAATATATCTATGTAATTGTAACGTATCTATGTAATTGTAATGTATCTATGTAATTGTAATATATCTGTATAATTGTAATGTATCTATGTTATTGTAATATCTATGTAATTGTAATATATATCTATGTAATTATAATATCTATGTAATTGTAATATATATATCTATGTAATTCTAATATCTATGTAATTGTAATATATATATCTATGTAATTGTAATATATATCTATGTAATTGTAATATATACATCTATGTAATTCTAATATATCTATGTAATATATTTATCTATGTATTATAATTGTAATATATCTTTGTAATTGTAATATATCTATATAATATATCAATATAATTGTAATATATCTATGTAATTATATTATGTCTATGTAATTGTAATATTTATTTATGCAATTGTAATATCTATGTAATTGACATATTGTAATAAATCTATATATCCATGTAATATTACAATTCCATAGATATCTAATTACATAGATATATTACATATATTACAATCACATAATTATAATTACATATATATATTACAATTACACAGATATATTACTATTACATAGATATATTACAATTACACAGATATATTACATATATTACATAAATATATGTATATATTACAATTACAATTACACAAATATCTATGTAATTCTAATGTATCTATGTAATTGTAATATATCTATGTAATATATCTCTGTAATTGTATTATATTTTACATAGATATATTACAATTGCATAGATATAGATATATTACAATTACATATATTACAATTACATATATTACAATTACATAGATATATTACAATTACTTAAATATATTATAATTACACAGATATATTACAATTACATAGATGTATTACAATTACATAGATATATAACAATTACATAGATATATGACAAATACATATATATAATACATAAATATATTACAATTACATAGATATATTACAATTACATAAATATATCTATATAATTACATGAATATATATATTATCTATGTAGTTTTAGTATATATATGTAATATATTACATAGATATATTACAATTACATAAATATATTACAATTACATAAATATATTATACATAGATATATTGCATAGATATATTACAATTACATAGATATTACAATTAGATATATATATATATTACAATTACATAGATATATTACAATTACATAGATATTACAATTACATAGATGTATACATTATCAATTATCTAATATTTTTAGTAATTCTAATGCATACATGTAATATCTAATGTTTTCAGTAATTGTAATGTATACATGTAATATCTAATATTTTCAGTAATTGTAATATATCTATATAAATGTAATATATCTATGTAATTGTAATATATTTAATAGTGTTAATGGAATATATATATATATATATATATATATGTAATTGTAATATATCTATGTAATTGTAATAGTATTACACAAATATATTACAATTACTTAAATATATTACAATTACTTAAATATATTACAATTACATAGATATATTACAATGTATTACACAAATATATATTACATATATTACATAGATATATTACAATTACATATATATTGTAATTACATAGATATATTACAAATTTATTATAATATATCTAATATATCTATGTAATTATTATATATCTATTTAATTGTAATGTATATCTATGTAATTGTAATATATCTATGTAATTGTAATATATTTATGTAATTCTAATATACTCAATGTGTTACAATTACAGTGACATAGATATATTACAGTGACATAGATATATTAAAATTATAATTACATAGATATATTACAATTGTAATATATATATATATATGTAATTACATAGATATATTACAATTACTGAAAATATTAGATATTACATGTATACATTACAATTATATCTATGTAATTGTAATATATCTATGTAAAATACATGAATGTGTAATATATCTATGTAATTGTAACATACCTATGTAAAATACATGAATGTGTAATATATCTATGCAATTGTAATATATCTATGTAAAATACATGAATGTGTAATATATCTATGTAATTGTAATATATCTATGTAAAATACCTGAATGTGTAATATATCTATGTAATTGTAATATATCTATATATAATATATGAATCTGTAATATATCTATGTAATTGTAATAATATATTTATGTAATTGTAATATATCTATGTAATTGTAATTACTCAAAACAAATATACTACAAAATAGATATATTACAGTTACATAGATATATTACAATTTCATAAATATATTACAATTACATAGATATATATTACAATTACAACTACATAGATATATAACAATTACATAGATATATTACATAGATATATATAATTATAATATATCAATCGTAATATATCTATGTATAATATATCTATGTAATTGTAATATATCTATGTATTTGTAATGTATCTATGTAATATATCTATGTAATATCTATGTAATTGTAACATATCTATGTAATTGAAATACATCTATGTAATTGAAGTACATCTATGTAATTGTAATATATCTATGTAATTGTAATATATCTATGTAATTATATACATGTAATATCTATGTAAACATTAGAATTACATAGATATATTACATAGATATTACAATTACATAGATATATTACAATTACATAAATATATTTTTGTAATTATAATATATCTATGTAATATATCTATGTAATTGTAATTGTAATATATCTATGTAATTGTAATATATCTATATAAATGTAATATATCTACGTAATTGTAATATATTTAATAGTGTTAATGTAATATATATATATATATATGTAATTGTAATTGTAATATATCTATGTAATATATATTTATGTAATTGTAATATTTCTATATAATATATATCATATGTAATATATTACAATTACATAGATATATAAGAGGTAATTACATGAATACATAGATATTACAATTTACGTAATGTTAAGTGGTAATTACATGTGTACATGTAATATTTATTGTTTTCAATAATATATTACATCGATAATATATTACAATTACGTAGATGTATTACAATTACATACATATATTACAGTTACATAGATATATTACAATTACAATTACATATATATATATATTACAGTTACATAGATATATTACAATTACATAGATATATTACATAGATACATTACAATTACATAGATATTACAATTACATAGATATATTACAATTACATAAATATATTACAATTAATAATGTATCTATGTAATATTACATACATATATTACATACATATATTTATTACAGTTACACATTAGATATATAACAATACACGACAATTACATAAATACATTATTAATTGTAATATATTTATGTAATTGTAATATATCTATGTAATTGTAATATATCTATGTAATTATAATATATATATGTAATTGTAATATATCTATGTAATATATCTATGTATAATATATCTATGTAATTGTAATATATTTATGTAGTATATCTATGTAATTGTAATATATCTATGTAATTGTAATATATTTATTTAATGTATCTATGTAATATATCTATGTAATTGTAATATAATTATGTAGCATATCTATGTAATTGTAATATATATATTAATAAATATATCTATGTTATATTACAATTACATAGATATATTACATATATTACATAGATGTATTACAATTACATAAATATATTTATTACAATTAGATACATTACATAGATATATTACAATTACAATTACAATTACAATTACTGTAATATATCTATGTAATTGTAATATCTATGTAATATATCTATGTAATTGTAATTATAATATATAATTGTAATATATCCAATGTATCTATGTAATATATTTATGTAATTGTCATATATCTATGTAATTGTAATGTATTTATGTAATTCTAATATATCAATGTAATTGTAATATATGTATGTAATTATAATATATCTATGTAATTGTAATTTATCTATGTAATTGAAATACATCTGTGTAATTGTAATACATCTATGTAATTGTAATATCTGTGTAATTATATACAAGAATCATTTAGGGCAATCACAAGTAGCTACTATCGTGGGGCCTCTGTTTAAGGGCCTCTGTTTAAGGGCCTTTGTTACATTGTGTCTGACATATTCTCGGTTGCATGCATTGGGGTATCAATGGTGCGAAAAGGGATGAAAATTAGAAATGGCACCTTTTTATTCTCACTAGATCTTTTCTAATTTTCTCTGGGCCTGCCCCATGACTTTTCATTAATTGTAAGGAAATCAAATAGGCATCAGATATAGTCTTGGAAAGAATGACAAAAGAGAGCAAGCATTGCAAATTAATAATCAATTAATTTTTGATTTGTCTCCCTTATTAACTAGCCCAATTTTTGAAAATTATATATATATCTGTCATACACTAAGATTGCAGCAAATGGCACCCAACTAATACAGTTTTGATACACCTCATTTTTCCTTCTCTCTAATCTTGGATATAAAGACAGTAGGTGTTTTAGTTAGTTTTTGGAGAGACGAATATATATATATATATATATGGAGATTAGGTTAAGTGGTAATTATTATTAGTTCACATAAATATAAATATGAAAAGGAAAAGGAAAAAATTGCATTAAAGATAAACTAGCTAGCCATGTGCCTTCCCTCTTTTTACTTTGTATAAAACCCCTTTTAAGAGTTGAAATTTTGTTTTCTTTTTGTTGTTGCAGCTGTGACATGACATAGAAAAAATTAAAGAAAAAAAAGTCCCCAATTACAAAGCCCTTAAGCATTTTTTGTCATACTTTTATTCTGTGGCATGACATGATTGTCTATTATTTAATATTATTTCAATGCAGATATTTAGCAACAAAAAAAAAAAGGAAAAGAATCATTGTTTCTAGATATGCCATGTTTAACACTTAACAGAACCATTTAGGATTATCACAAGAACCATTTATCCTAAACTTTATTGAAAATGTTTGTTTTTTATATGATTGCGTAGGTTTATTCATAGCAATAGGTTTCATGTTTGTGCAATATATCTAGTTGGAATGTGAGATAACTAAATGTCTTTATATTACAGTTTTAATCATTTCACATTCTATGGATAAGATGTGGATAAATCTTACGTCCAGAGCAAGTGAAGAATACATCAATGGGGTCATCAATTTCTTAGAATTTGCCTTTGCAAGATCATATATATTACAATTACATAGATATATATATTACAATTACATAAATGTATTACAATTACATAGATATATTACAATTACATAAATACATTACAATTACATAGATATATTATAATTACATAGATAATATATTACAATTACATAAATATATTACAATTACATAGATATATTACATTAACACAATTACATAGATATAATACAATTACATAGATATATTACAATTACATAGTTATATTATTACAAATACATAAATATATTACAATAACATAGATATATTATAATTACATAAATATATAGATATATTACATATATACATAAATATATTACATAGATATATTACAATTATATATATATTATAATTACATAAATAATTACAATTACATAGATATATTACAATTACATATATTATTACAATTACATAAATATATTACAATTACATAGATGTATTACAATTACATAGGTATATTACAATTACTTAGATATATTAGAATTACATAGATATTACAATTACATATATATATATATTGTAGACACCTAATTTTGTCCGGACCACTAAACAGGTATGTTTTCTTCCTATATTGATGTTTCAGAGTATAAAAAGACTGTTTTCATCCTGCAGGTGGTACTCCGAGACTTAGTTTAAGAGGGCGAGCACAAAAAGTCAAACTTGAAAAAAAGTCAACCCCGAAAAAGTCAACCTCGAAAAAGTCAACCCTAGAAAGTCAACTACTAAAAAAGTCAACCCACTTTCAAAATCAAGATTTTGAGTTCAATTGAAAAATGGAGAAATAATTTTGATAATCCGAGGTCTACATTGAAAGATATGGAGTTCGGAAGTTGGGATTTGAAGATTCAGTAGAAAAGAAACCCTAATCCGAGAAATTTGGGGAAAAGTGCTTAAATGATCAAACTGGTCGAAATTGAAGGTTCCAAATGAAAGATAAGCACTGACTACGGGTAATGGAGAAGTCACTTGCAAGAAAAACCAAAAGAAAAGTCAATCCGGGAGAAAACCGAGAATTAGGGTTTTTAGTGGATTTCGGTGAAATCGGGAAGAATCACAGAAATGGCCCGACTTGGTAAGACCAAAGCCCCCAATGGATGAGGAATGATTAAAAAGGATGGCCCAAGGCTCAGATTGAAGAAAATCTAAAAATCGGACTTGTTTTGAGTAAAACCGGGTTTCGGAGGTTAAAGGGCAAAATTGGAAAAATTTGGGAAAAATAGCAAATGGACTCCGAAAATTCTGAAAAATTTGTCAATCTCATTCTTAAATCATTTGAAGGAGATTGGCCAAAGAAAATCTTGATTCCGAGTTCGTTTGCAAAATGGCCAAATCCCGGGCTTCTAATGCAGTAATTCAAAAAGATAAATCCCGGAAAAATAGCAAATGGACTCCAAAAATTCTGAAATTTGGAAAATCTCATTTTTAAATTCTTTTGAAGAGATTGGCGAAAGAAAATCTTGATTCCGAGTTCGTTTGCAAAATGGACAAATACCGGGCCTCCTATGCAGTAATTCAAGCCGATAAATCCCGAAAAAATACCAAATGAGCTCCAAAAATTATGAAAACTTCCAGATCACACTTTTTAATTATTTTGAAGAGATTGGTGAAGAAAAATCTTGATTTGGAGCTCGTTTAAAAAATGGTAAAAAGTTGGGGCATAAAAGGACATTTTGGGAAGAAAAAATCCAAATAAATAGCAAACGGACTCGGATAATTTTGAAAACTTCGAGAACTCAATATTTTTTTATTTTGGAAGTATTAAAAAAAGAAAAATTGAATTTGGAGCCCGTTTGATATTTATTTTGCATCCGGGGGGCAAAATGGTCGTTTCACCCAAGCAACCGAAAAGGGCTTCTTTGGGCCTTTCAAAAATCAGAGCTGGGCTGGAAAAGAGAAGTGCTGGCCTGCCCAAGCCCAAAGGAAGGAGGAAGCTTAGGATTTTTTCAATCAAGTGATTAAAAATCAAGAGTTAAGTTAGAGATTTTCATTTTTGAGCCTAAGTCCCAATCCCACATCCCTTTGTAATGTCAAGCCAAGGAGGTGCTCACCTTATAAATAAGAGGTCTTGGCCTTTGGTTGAAATCACCCACTACCCCTGGTGAGATAGTCTATACACTTGTATTAGGATTATCCAGGTGGTGAGTCATAGTGTTTTTGTTGAGAGGGTTTGTAGCTTAATCCGTTCAAAAGCTACTCTGAGGGTTTGTAGCTTAATCCTTTCAAAAGCTACTCTGAGGGTTTATAGCTTAATCCGTTCAAAAGCTACTCTGAGGGTTTATAGCTTAATCCGTTCAAAAGCTACTTGGTGAGTTTTCATTTTAAAATAATGTTTCTTGTTCTTCCTTCATTTCCTTTCTTAAGTATATTTTTCTTACATTTTGTTTTTACAATAAACTCACCATGGCCAAATGGCCTACATTATTTATTTTAAGTTGTTGTTTTTGATTCATTTTACCATATTGTTTATGCTATTTTCTTTATTTTTGATGTTTTAAATATTATGTTATTTCATGTTCTTAAGTTATATTTAATTTAGTTGCTTTGTTTGTTGCCATTTATGTCTTAGATATCATGTTTTTGCATTTTTAATTTTCTGTTTTCATGTTGTTTAAATTTGAGCATGTTTTAGAGTTAGCATATTAAGTGTTTGTGAAAATGCTTGTGTGATTCTTTGCATGATTCTTGTTTTATATCTTAGTGAGCATGTTTTAGATTTGGTATATTAGGTGTTTGTGAAAATGCTTGTGTGATTTTTGTGTTATGACTTAGTTTTTCATGCTAGCATACCAAGTGTTTGTGAAAATGCCATGCTTGTTGGAGCTTGAGGCCATTTGGCTACTCCATGTGTTTTGCATTGTGTGTTGTATTTTTGTCATGCTAGTTGTTAGGTTTTTGCATTTGCATGATATTTGGTTGGATTTTTGAATTAAGCATGCCTTGTGTTTGTGAAAATGCCATGAATATCTTAGGTCTAGGTTACATTAAATGCCATGCAAGTTCATGTTAGGTCTAGGCCATATTATTTGTGTCATGCATTTTCCTTACATTTAGGTTTAGATCCATGCATTTCATGCATTATGTTTGCTGCATTGTTTCATGCATTTCATGTTCATGCCACTTGAATAATGACTTGAGCCAATTAATGGTTCAAAGTCATGCTCTCTTGAGCACACTTGTGGAAAATTAAGTTTGTCAAATTGATTATTCTACCTTTGTGATTTTTTTTACTTAGCCAATTTTTATCTAACTTTCAAAAAGTCCTAGCTACTGCTTTCAAGTCATTTTATGAGTTTCAAATATTTTTATTTTTATTTTTAAATGATTTTATCAAAGACAAAAAAATGTGTTGGCAAAACAGTTTTTTTCAGTTTTTTTTTTCAAAAAAACTCGTACATTTCTGATTTTTCTGGGAATTCATCTTTGATCAGAAAATTAAGCCGATTTTTTCTCGTGTATTTTTACATGTCCCGAGTCTCCAATAATTTTTTCAGAATTTTTGGAATTTTTAAAAATAGGGTAAAAGATCGTGGATTAAAACTGGACAGTGGTGTCAGAATTGAATTTAAAGAAAAACAAAGCAGTTTTTTTTCTCCTCCAAAAACTCGTACATCTCTGGTTTTTCTGGGAATTCATCTTTGATCAAAAAATTAAGCCGATTTTTTTTCGTGTAGTTTTACATGTTGTGAGTCTCCAGTATTTGTTTTAGAATTTTTGGAATTTTTAAAAATAGGATAAAAAATCGTGGATTAAAACTGGACAGTGGTGTCATAATTGAATTTAAAGAAAAACCATTTTTCTGATTTGGTTAAATTACTTAGAGTGGGCTGATTAGGAGGGTTAGCTACTAACTTAGGGTAATTTCTAAGCCTTTTTAAACTCTAAAAATGGTTTTTCAAGTCCCGGGTTAAGGGTAGTCAAGTCCGAATTTTTTAAAGTTAGGAAATTAGAGCCATTTAAAAATTTTTAGCCCAGTTTTTATTGATAATTCAAGCTTTTCAAAATTGTTTTCAAACAATCACAAAGTATTTTGGTTTTAGAATATTTAATTTGACATATTTTCCTAAGGTAGCCGGATATCTTTTTAGATATACGAATTGCCTTAATTAAAGGAAAAAATACATTTCATGCATTGCATTTTTATTTTCATGCATATTATATGATAGCATTATTTTATTCCATGTCATTTAAATTATATGCCATACCATTCATATTTGTCATGTCATTTATGTTGCATTATATTATTTAGACTGTACTATGTCATTTTATTTATGTCATGCATATACATATTCATTTCTTTTAAATATTTTCAAAAAAAGATAATGGTTTTCAATAAAAAATATAAAGATATTCCCGATTTAAAATAATTCATGAGTTCTCTACCGGGTTTGCTGGAGGGAATATCATCAATTATCATTAATAAAGGAATATCTTTCTTTCAAAAAAGAGAATGATTCGGAAAGTTTTCCAAGACTAAGAAAATCTTGATTCCGAGTTCGTTTGCAAAATGGCCAAATCCCGGGCTTCTAATGCAGTAATTCAAAAAGATAAATCCCGGAAAAATAGCAAATGGACTCCAAAAATTCTGAAATTTGGAAAATCTCATTTTTAAATTCTTTTGAAGAGATTGGCGAAAGAAAATCTTGATTCCGAGTTCGTTTGCAAAATGGACAAATACCGGGCCTCCTATGCAGTAATTCAAGCCGATAAATCCCGAAAAAATACCAAATGAGCTCCAAAAATTATGAAAACTTCCAGATCACACTTTTTAATTATTTTGAAGAGATTGGTGAAGAAAAATCTTGATTTGGAGCTCGTTTAAAAAATGGTAAAAAGTTGGGGCATAAAAGGACATTTTGGGAAGAAAAAATCCAAATAAATAGCAAACGGACTCGGATAATTTTGAAAACTTCGAGAACTCAATATTTTTTTATTTTGGAAGTATTAAAAAAAGAAAAATTGAATTTGGAGCCCGTTTGATATTTATTTTGCATCCGGGGGGCAAAATGGTCGTTTCACCCAAGCAACCGAAAAGGGCTTCTTTGGGCCTTTCAAAAATCAGAGCTGGGCTGGAAAAGAGAAGTGCTGGCCTGCCCAAGCCCAAAGGAAGGAGGAAGCTTAGGATTTTTTCAATCAAGTGATTAAAAATCAAGAGTTAAGTTAGAGATTTTCATTTTTGAGCCTAAGTCCCAATCCCACATCCCTTTGTAATGTCAAGCCAAGGAGGTGCTCACCTTATAAATAAGAGGTCTTGGCCTTTGGTTGAAATCACCCACTACCCCTGGTGAGATAGTCTATACACTTGTATTAGGATTATCCAGGTGGTGAGTCATAGTGTTTTTGTTGAGAGGGTTTGTAGCTTAATCCGTTCAAAAGCTACTCTGAGGGTTTGTAGCTTAATCCTTTCAAAAGCTACTCTGAGGGTTTATAGCTTAATCCGTTCAAAAGCTACTCTGAGGGTTTATAGCTTAATCCGTTCAAAAGCTACTTGGTGAGTTTTCATTTTAAAATAATGTTTCTTGTTCTTCCTTCATTTCCTTTCTTAAGTATATTTTTCTTACATTTTGTTTTTACAATAAACTCACCATGGCCAAATGGCCTACATTATTTATTTTAAGTTGTTGTTTTTGATTCATTTTACCATATTGTTTATGCTATTTTCTTTATTTTTGATGTTTTAAATATTATGTTATTTCATGTTCTTAAGTTATATTTAATTTAGTTGCTTTGTTTGTTGCCATTTATGTCTTAGATATCATGTTTTTGCATTTTTAATTTTCTGTTTTCATGTTGTTTAAATTTGAGCATGTTTTAGAGTTAGCATATTAAGTGTTTGTGAAAATGCTTGTGTGATTCTTTGCATGATTCTTGTTTTATATCTTAGTGAGCATGTTTTAGATTTGGTATATTAGGTGTTTGTGAAAATGCTTGTGTGATTTTTGTGTTATGACTTAGTTTTTCATGCTAGCATACCAAGTGTTTGTGAAAATGCCATGCTTGTTGGAGCTTGAGGCCATTTGGCTACTCCATGTGTTTTGCATTGTGTGTTGTATTTTTGTCATGCTAGTTGTTAGGTTTTTGCATTTGCATGATATTTGGTTGGATTTTTGAATTAAGCATGCCTTGTGTTTGTGAAAATGCCATGAATATCTTAGGTCTAGGTTACATTAAATGCCATTGATAACTCGTATAATTATATAGTTTTTAGTTATGTTTTATTATTGTTTTGTGTCAAATACGAGTTATTATTGTTTAGTCTAATTGTGTTTATGATCTTTTATATTTTTATGTAATTTGGTGTTTTTCACAAGTTTCTTTGAGTGATTTCAGATTACTAGAATTAAGGGCAAATCCAGTTCAGTTCCAGTTCCGACACCTTTTTCCATATCAGCTATATCTCGAGTTTCACTGAAGCAATAAGGCTGAACTTTGTATCCCTGCAAAGCTAAGAGGCATATCTATCTTTTTCATGTTTTACACTTCTTGAAACGGAGTCGTTTTCCCTAGCGAATTCGACCATCAAGTTGGCTGATGTGCAATGACGTCTGTTCTGCACCGTTTTGGTATTTTGACCATATCTTCCGATCCACGTGCGCAAATGATCTGATTCCAACGGCTATGGATCCGTAACTGATAGGGGTATATTTTTCTAGAAGACCATTTTATCAGATCGAGCCTCCAACATTGACAAAATCGACCATCAAGCTGGCTGATCAGAATTGTCATACAATATGACGAAAATTGTTAGAAAAATGCACCCACCTATTATACCTACCTTTGAAATTTGTAAAGCTTGTCTCTTGTCATTTAGCCCTCCAAAATGTGTATAAATAGAGGGCCTTGGATGAGTATTGGGATACATTATACATTGGTAGGATATTAGCCTTTGTAGTAAAATTCTCTAAGTTTTCTTCTTCTTTCCTTTCTCTAGTTTTCTTTTTTTTCTTTACTTATGTTTCTTACATTTCTTTTCATTTTATTCATATCTAGTATGTGTTGCTAATCATATTGTTGAGGTGATGAGGTGAAGCTCTTGGTAAATGCTAAGGTTAGTCTCTTAAACATGAGCTAAAATGAATCATCATTTATAAACACTAGTATAGATAATATTTTCTTTTGGTTTAAAATCATACTTGCAAAGTAGAGATCTTGATTCATTATTGACAATGAAAATGGCACAGTAAATGCTTGGTTTCATAACCTTGATTTTTTGTAGACATATACCTTGGCATAAGGAATGCTTGGACTCTTTTTGTGAGTTTTGAGGACACCAAATGAACATAATATCATATGCTATGGACGTTGGACAATTTGGACTGAATTGCTAAACCTTCCGATTGGAATCTCCCTTATGTGTGAATTTCAATTGTGTAATAAAACAAGATTAATCTTAGCATAACACCAAGAGTGGATTCTCTAACCTCAACATCTTTTCTTATTGTTTTTATATCTTGTTTAATTTCTTTTATGTTATTTTGTTTATTTTGTTCTCTAATATCTTGTTTATCTTGTTTTGTTGTTGATTCCCTAATATTTTTTTTTACTTTCTTTTTCTTATATATTTATAAACTTATACTTACTAATACGCTTCCCTGTGGTTCGACCTCGGACACCCGAGAATTTATTACTTGAACATAACCTGCACTTGGGTTTACAACTCTTAATTGAGTCTCCATCAAGTTTTTGGCGCCGTTGCCGGGGAGGCAATACTAAGTATATAAGTTTATAAGTATATTTATTTTTATTGGCTGGTTATACCGCCTAATTTTGTATATATTTATTTTGTTTGGCTGGTTATACCGCCTAATTTAGTATATTTATTTTGTTTGGCTGGTTATACCGCCTAATTTATATATTAACTTTGTTTTATGCTTGTTTGGCGACGTGATTTTTGATCTCGTCGTTTAGTTAGATTTTATTGTGAAACTTTTTCAGGTAATCTTTCTAATACAACTCCTACCATGGCTGACAATGAAAGTGTTCATGCTGAAGATGAGAACAGACAAGTACGCACCATGCGTGACTACTTGCAACCAACTCGAAGCTCATCACCCTCTTGTTTTATTTTTCCTCTCAATGCAAACAACTTTCGTTTTAAACCAGGTATGATAGCTTTGCTTCCAAATTTCTATGGGTTGGAATCGGAAAGTGCTTACTCGTTTCTAAAAGACTTCGAAGATGTATGTGTCACCTTTAATGACCAACAATGTACAAATGAAATTGTCAAGCTAAAATTATTTCCTTTTTCTTTAAAAGATAAAGCAAAAATTTGGCTTCATAATTTAAAACCAAGGTCAATTGGCACATGGCAAGAATTACAAACTGAGTTTCTAAAGAAATTTTTCCCAGCACATAAAACTACTGCTTTGAAAAGACAGATTCAAAATTTCAATCAAAATCAAAATGAAGCATTTTTTCAGTGCTGGGAGCGTTTTAAAGATTTGTTAAGTTCTTGTCCACATCATGGTTTTGAAAAATGGCGTCTTATTAGTTTCTTTTATGAAAGTTTAACTCCCGAAACTAAACAATTTGTTGAAACAATGTGTAACGGTGAGTTTCTAGAAAAAGAACCTGAAGAAGCCTTTGACTACCTAGACCATTTGGCAAATAACTCTCAAGCCTGGCACACAGATAATTCCTCTGAAAGTTCCAATAGATCTAATGTTGTTTCTAACAGAGGAAAATATCATTTTAGTCAAGAAGATGAGATAAAAGCTAAACTAGCTAATTTGGCTAGAAAGATTGAAGCCATGGAACTTAGAGAAGTAAAAGAAGTCAAAACGGTTAAAAATGAAGAAAGTTGTGGAATTTGTGAAATCATGGGACACCCCACTTCTGAATGCCCAAACATTCCCATTCTTAAAGAAGCGTTGCATGATCAAGTAAATTCCATAAACACATTTAAAAAGCCTTTTCCTTCTCCTTACTCTGAAACGTATAACCCTGAATGGAGAAATCATCCCAACTTCAGTTGGCGGAATAATAATCATGTTCAGGTACCACAATCTCAAAAGCCGGGCAACACTTTTTCCTATCAACCTTCACGTGTACAAACCTTGGAAGAAACATTGCAAGCATTCATGCAAACACAAGCAAATGTGAATAGCCGGACTTCACAGGACATCAATGAGATCAAAAACACCTTGTCCACATTGACAGCTTCATTACGCACTCAAGAAAAAGGTAAGTTTCCTGCTCAACCTCAGCCTAACCCTTCTACTCAATGTCTTGTTTCTTGCTCCAATGAAACTCAACAGGAAAATGCCAGTTCTATCACAACTCTTCGAAGTGGAAAGGCAATTGACAAAAAGATTCCATCAAAAGACCAAGATCCTCTTTCCCCTCCGAAAAGTAATGGTAAGGATGATGGTAAGTCTGAACTTCTTGAAAATTTGGACAAAGAAAAAGGTATGCATCCTGCTCCTTTTCCTCAAAGGTTGCAAACAATAAAGAATTTGAATCAAAATGCAGAAATTTATGAACTTTTCAAACAAGTTAAGATTAACATTCCTTTATTGGATGCAATCAAACAAGTTCCATCTTATGCTAAATTTTTGAAGGACATGTGCACAGTTAAAAGGAAACATAATGTACAAAAGAAAGCATTTTTGACGGAAAGTGTGAGCTCAATCATTCAGCACCTTACTCCACCAAAATTCAAAGATCCTGGATGTCCAACAATCTCATGCATCATTGGAAACACTAGAATAGAACGTGCATTGCTTGATCTTGGTGCTAGTGTTAATCTTTTGCCTTTTTCTGTTTATCAACAGTTAGGTTTAGGTGAACTCAAGGAAACACCTGTTACACTTCAACTAGCTGATCGTTCTGTAAAAATTCCTCGAGGGATAGTTGAAGATGTTTTGGTTCAAATTGATAATTTTTACTTCCCTGTTGATTTTATTGTTTTGGACACACATCCTGTTTCAAATCCAAATGTTCAAATTCCTGTTATATTAGGCCGTCCATTTCTTGCAACTTCTAATGCTCTGATAAATTGCAGGAATGGTATGTTGAACATTTCTTTTGGAAATATGACTTTAGAATTAAATGTGTTCAACATTTGCAAGCAACCTGGTGATAATTCAGAAGTACATGAAGTGGATTTCATTGAAGAACTTGTTCATGAACATCTCACCACTACCACATTCCATGATCCTTTAGAAGCTTATTTAATTGAATGTGAGTTTGATAATGCTTCAGAAATTTCACACACTTATTCTTTGTTAAATTCTTTTCAGGTTAAGCATTGTTGGAAACAAAAGTTTGAGGAACTTCCATCACTCACAAATGTCACTGTACCATCAACTATTGAACCACCCAAGCTGGATTTAAAACCATTGCCATCCGAGCTAAAATATTCCTTTTTGGGTGAGAATGAAACTTTTCCAGTCATAAATGAACTTGAGGAACTCAGAAATGATGCATATGAGAATTCTAAAATTCATAAAGAAAGAACTAAAGCCTTTCATGACAAGTTAATTTCAAGAAAAACATTTGATGTTGGGCAAAAAGTTCTACTTTATAATTCTAGACTTCACATATTTCCTGGTAAGTTGAGATCAAGATGGACTGGCCCATTTGTGGTTAAACATGTGTATCATTATGGAGCAGTTGACATTGAGAATCCTCAAAATGGTAACGTATTCAAGGTAAATGGACAAAGACTCAAACTCTTTTTGGAAAATCATGTTACTCAATAAGAGGTTGTTTTTCTTTCTGATCCTTGTTTTGAAAATAACTAGATGTAAATATAATTTTTACTAATCTTAAAAAAAAAAAATACATTTTTTTCCCGGTTAAATGGCGGATAACGGTACTCCGTGATTATTTAAGTCGGTTCCATCAGCTACCCACAAAACTGATATTGTATATAAATTTCTCTTTCATTTTATTTTATTTCATTTTTTTTCAGGATGGATGATATTCTCAAAAGATTGCAGAAACGATTTCCTCCTTTTCCTCGGAATATTTTACTGAAGCTTTACCAAGTTCGATTAGAAAGATTAAGAATGCTTATGAACAAAGGGATTCCTGAAGACATACGTTGGATAATTGAAGCCAAGGTACGTGAAGATGAATATCTTCCTGTTTTGCATTTACCAGGTACAGGTAGAAGCACTTTTGCAAAGAAGCGACGAGCAAAGCGCATGAGTTCAAATTGCCACAAATGTGCACGATGGACGTGTAACGGTAAATGTCGTTCTATTGGGATTCCGTCCTCTAATCGAGATGATAAAATTGAATTCATTAAGGATGGACTGAGTAAGGAGAATTTGGGTAATATCCAACTCTCTCTTGAGACGCATCCTAGTGGAGACGTACAAAGAGAAATTCTTGATTTATGGCCGCAATTCCAAAGGGAATGGCAACATCTTGGGAATCTGATGTTAAAAGACCCTGTTTGCCAGCTTGTAAGAAAACTGGATGGGAAGCATATCCTCGACTCATAGAAGGCGTTTAAGCCGTTTCTGGACGTAAAACCAGAGGAAGATGTGAGCCACAATCACAACTACAATAAATGACTTCTCAGCTTTTGGTTTGATTTGCAATAATTTTATTTCGGTTTAGTTTACGTGTTGTTCGATTTGTGTAATTATTCTCTTTTTTTTTTTTTTGCATTGGTCTTTTACGGTTGATTTTTCTTCTCTTTTTGATTTTCTTCCTGAAATCACGCAAAAATCTTTTGTTAGGTTAACATTTTCTTCTGACAGGCCAAATACACTTTCGGCGACATTATTACTCTTGTCTGATTCACTACTCAGTCCTCTATATATTACACCATGTACTCATTCTCTTTCAGGCACTCGAAAAAGAAAAAAAATGGAAAGCACTTCGTCCCAGCGCATTAAAAAAATTTGTGTCTTTGGAGGTGCTTATCCAGGGAAAAATAACATATTCGCTGATGAAGCCATAAGAGTTGGAGTAATACTTGCCCAACAAAAGATCCACTTGATTTATGGAGGCGGTAGTACGGGTTTAATGGGAGCAGTCGCTACAGCAGCACACGCCGGAGGAAGTCCAGTTCTAGGAATCGTGCCAAAACTATTCACAGATTTTTGTGGACCTACCGTGGGTAAGGAAATACAAGTCTGGAGTATCCCTGAACGGATAACAATCATGTACCATTCTGCCGATGCATTCATTGCCTTACCAGGAGGTCTGGGTACATTGGAAGAAATAGCTTGCGTGGCTTCTTGGTCATCTTTGGTCACAAATAAGAAACCCATTGGTTTGCTTAATATTAATGGTTATTTTAGTAATTTACTTTCATATTTAGATAATGCTGTGGATAATGGATTCATGTTTTCAGAGGCAAGGAGAACCATAATTTCTGCTACAACCATTGAAGATTTACTCAAAAAGCTACAAGCTTATGAGTGTTTATCTGCTACGGTTGTTTCGCAAACGCTCGGAAAAAGAAAAAGAGATATGGACGAGCAAGGAGTGGATTGCACTTTGTCTTTGTGACATTATCTAACATTTTGCTTGTTGTGTCTCAGTTATAATAAGTGGTTAGCAACCTCTGCAGGTAATATCTCCTAAATTCTACCTTTAAAATTTGACATTGGGGACAATGTCATATTTTAGTAGGGGGTAAGGGACATATTTTGCTTAAAAAAAAAAAAATTGTTGTGTTTTAAGACATTTAGAAGTATTCATTCTGAACAAGGTCTGAGTAAGGGAGACTTGAGACATACCTTGTCAGTTTGATTTAATCTTCTTCTTTCCTTTAAAAAAAAAAAAAAAAAAAAAAAAAAAAAAAAAAAAAAAAAAAAAAAAGCATGTTTAGACTTAGTGTGTTTTTTTTTAGTTACTTTCAATACAATGATGAGATATGAATTGCATAAGTCTAAAACAGATTTATTAGTGAGAAGATTTTCATGAGAATTGAGCTTGATGTCAACCTTTTTATGAGCCAATGTTAATATGATATGTTGATTGAGAAAGAAGCATGTTTAGACTTAATCTGACTTGTATAATCATCTTTGTGAGTTTTTGAGCCTATAATGATTGATGCATTATACAAATCAATCTAATTTCTTTCTTGAGTGCTCTTATGATTACATGATTCTCTAGAACTTGCTTTAAACCGTTTGAGACTATATTGATACATGTGACAACATGAATATGATAGAGGCATTAGGATTATAACCAGAGCCAAACAGCCATCCATTATTAATGTTCTACGAGAACATCCCCACTAGTGAGCCAATTTGAGCCTACATTAAATATGATGTTTTATTGGTAACCACAACTTACACCTAGCCTAAATATGCTTATATCCTTACCCTTGTTCTAAAGATGAATTTTATATTTTGAGACATATTGCAAAAAAACAAGGGATATTTTTATTTGAAAATTTGGGTTAGAAACAAAAGATAAGTGTGGGGGAAGAAAAGAAAAGAAAAAGTCAAGAGAAAAAGAAAGGGATCATTGTCAAATACATTCCCATATTAAAAAAAAAAAAAAAAAAAAAAAAAATCTTCTCTTGAACTTCTAGAAAAAGATGTTACAAAGTTGGTTAGAATGATGCAAAGGCTCAACATGAATATTTAGCCTATGTTATTATGTGCTTTATAAGAGTTTTGAGAAGTTTTATTTGTATGATCTTATTATGTCTCTAAAATCTATGAACTCTTTGGAACCTTTGTGATATCTTTATCCTTTTGTTCTTTAACCACATTATAACCCTTTGGCCCCATTACAACCTTGAATAAAGACCTCTTGATTTATGAAGTTGTATGATCTAAATAGTGGAGAATAGGTGGACAAGCAAGCATATGGTAGAAGTGTTTTCATGAGATTGATTGAGTGTAAACACTTTACCACTACTTTAAAGAGTGAAAATCAAGAGAGTATCCCATGTGAGAAGTTGAGATTAAGTTTGAATATACACTATTTTGATTGAAATATGTTATGTTATTATTGGCTTAACTCAAACTATTTACATTCAAGCAAGATCTTTTGTGAATTTCTTTAAGCTATTGATTAGTTTTTAAGACTTGTCCAATGATTATCTCTACTTTATATTGGAAGGATTAGTTATAATTATTATTTTTAGTTTTTCTTATGTTTTCAATGTTTGTGGGTATCGTCCTAGTAAACCCTCACGAGACTAAACTCGTCCACTAGGGACACCTAGGGGTTTAAAGGCTTGTGTCACATGCTAAGTGCCACCGTGATTTCCTACGAAAATGGATTAGATTAGATTTTCTTATTTTATTATTATTTTTTTTTATTGAGTCGTTGCTAGGGACTAGCAACAATCTAAGTATGGGGGTGTGATAACTCGTATAATTATATAGTTTTTAGTTATGTTTTATTATTGTTTTGTGTCAAATACGAGTTATTATTGTTTAGTCTAATTGTGTTTATGATCTTTTATATTTTTATGTAATTTGGTGTTTTTCACAAGTTTCTTTGAGTGATTTCAGATTACTAGAATTAAGGGCAAATCCAGTTCAGTTCCAGTTCCGACACCTTTTGCCATATCAGCTATATCTCGAGTTTCACTGAAGCAATAAGGCTGAACTTTGTATCCCTGCAAAGCTAAGAGGCATATCTATCTTTTTCATGTTTTACACTTCTTGAAACGGAGTCGTTTTCCCTAGCGAATTCGACCATCAAGTTGGCTGATGTGCAATGACGTCTGTTCTGCACCGTTTTGGTATTTTGACCATATCTTCCGATCCACGTGCGCAAATGATCTGATTCCAACGGCTATGGATCCGTAACTGATAGGGGTATATTTTTCTAGAAGACCATTTTATCAGATCGAGCCTCCAACATTGACAAAATCGACCATCAAGCTGGCTGATCAGAATTGTCATACAATATGACGAAAATTGTTAGAAAAATGCACCCACCTATTATACCTACCTTTGAAATTTGTAAAGCTTGTCTCTTGTCATTTAGCCCTCCAAAATGTGTATAAATAGAGGGCCTTGGATGAGTATTGGGATACATTATACATTGGTAGGATATTAGCCTTTGTAGTAAAATTCTCTAAGTTTTCTTCTTCTTTCCTTTCTCTAGTTTTCTTTTTTTTCTTTACTTATGTTTCTTACATTTCTTTTCATTTTATTCATATCTAGTATGTGTTGCTAATCATATTGTTGAGGTGATGAGGTGAAGCTCTTGGTAAATGCTAAGGTTAGTCTCTTAAACATGAGCTAAAATGAATCATCATTTATAAACACTAGTATAGATAATATTTTCTTTTGGTTTAAAATCATACTTGCAAAGTAGAGATCTTGATTCATTATTGACAATGAAAATGGCACAGTAAATGCTTGGTTTCATAACCTTGATTTTTTGTAGACATATACCTTGGCATAAGGAATGCTTGGACTCTTTTTGTGAGTTTTGAGGACACCAAATGAACATAATATCATATGCTATGGACGTTGGACAATTTGGACTGAATTGCTAAACCTTACGATTGGAATCTCCCTTATGTGTGAATTTCAATTGTGTAATAAAACAAGATTAATCTTAGCATAACACCAAGAGTGGATTCTCTAACCTCAACATCTTTTCTTATTGTTTTTATATCTTGTTTAATTTCTTTTATGTTATTTTGTTTATTTTGTTCTCTAATATCTTGTTTATCTTGTTTTGTTGTTGATTCCCTAATATTTTTTTTTACTTTCTTTTTCTTATATATTTATAAACTTATACTTACTAATACGCTTCCCTGTGGTTCGACCTCGGACACCCGAGAATTTATTACTTGAACATAACCTGCACTTGGGTTTACAACTCTTAATTGAGTCTCCATCAGCCATGCAAGTTCATGTTAGGTCTAGGCCATATTATTTGTGTCATGCATTTTCCTTACATTTAGGTTTAGATCCATGCATTTCATGCATTATGTTTGCTGCATTGTTTCATGCATTTCATGTTCATGCCACTTGAATAATGACTTGAGCCAATTAATGGTTCAAAGTCATGCTCTCTTGAGCACACTTGTGGAAAATTAAGTTTGTCAAATTGATTATTCTACCTTTGTGATTTTTTTTACTTAGCCAATTTTTATCTAACTTTCAAAAAGTCCTAGCTACTGCTTTCAAGTCATTTTATGAGTTTCAAATATTTTTATTTTTATTTTTAAATGATTTTATCAAAGACAAAAAAATGTGTTGGCAAAACAGTTTTTTTTCAGTTTTTTTTTTCAAAAAAACTCGTACATTTCTGATTTTTCTGGGAATTCATCTTTGATCAGAAAATTAAGCCGATTTTTTCTCGTGTATTTTTACATGTCCCGAGTCTCCAATAATTTTTTCAGAATTTTTGGAATTTTTAAAAATAGGGTAAAAGATCGTGGATTAAAACTGGACAGTGGTGTCAGAATTGAATTTAAAGAAAAACAAAGCAGTTTTTTTTCTCCTCCAAAAACTCGTACATCTCTGGTTTTTCTGGGAATTCATCTTTGATCAAAAAATTAAGCCGATTTTTTTTCGTGTAGTTTTACATGTTGTGAGTCTCCAGTATTTGTTTTAGAATTTTTGGAATTTTTAAAAATAGGATAAAAAATCGTGGATTAAAACTGGACAGTGGTGTCATAATTGAATTTAAAGAAAAACCATTTTTCTGATTTGGTTAAATTACTTAGAGTGGGCTGATTAGGAGGGTTAGCTACTAACTTAGGGTAATTTCTAAGCCTTTTTAAACTCTAAAAATGGTTTTTCAAGTCCCGGGTTAAGGGTAGTCAAGTTAGGAAATTAGAGCCATTTAAAAATTTTAGCCCAGTTTTTATTGATAATTCAAGCTTTTCAAAATTGTTTTTCAAACAATCACAAAGTATTTTGGTTTTAGAATATTTAATTTGACATATTTTCCTAAGGTAGCCGGATATCTTTTTAGATATACGAATTGCCTTAATTAAAGGAAAAAATACATTTCATGCATTGCATTTTTATTTTCATGCATATTATATGATAGCATTATTTTATTCCATGTCATTTAAATTATATGCCATACCATTCATATTTGTCATGTCATTTATGTTGCATTATATTATTTAGACTGTACTATGTCATTTTATTTATGTCATGCATATACATATTCATTTCTTTTAAATATTTTCAAAAAAGATAAGGTTTTCAATAAAAAATATAAAGATATTCCCGATTTAAAATAATTCATGAGTTCTCTACCGGGTTTGCTGGAGGGAATATCATCAATTATCATTAATAAAGGAATATCTTTCTTTCAAAAAAGAGAATGATTCAGAAAGTTTTCCAAGACTAATAAAAATTTCTATATTTTGCCACGTTTGTTGGGGAATATAGGAAAATTTGAATTTATGAATTCCGGATCATTTTCAATAAAAAAAATGAAATTATTTTTCTTTAAATTGGGAATTAACTTGAAATGCTAAATTTAAAACCAACTTTTCACCGAGACTTGAGATAACACACGATTAATAAGGTACCGATTTATACGGGCGTTGTGGGGGTGCTAATCCTTCCCCACACGTAACCGACTCCCGAACCCGCTTATTTGATTTCTCTGGTTTAAAACGCAGACTTGAAATTGGTTTTTAAAATGTTTTAATTAATTTTTAAAATATTTTATAAAACCGGTTTTAATAGGTGGCCGATCACACCTAGCTAAAAAAGATTGGTGGCGACTCCATGTCTTTTTTAAAGTC